>JALXFT010001666.1:382500-737500 GCA_023376895.1 Aspiorhynchus laticeps
TGTCGATCTAAAATGGTAATTGTGCATTAACAGCTGTCAACCATATCGGTATGCAAATGCACTCTCAGAAATTATTTACACAGCGCATTTTTAATTTTGGTTGCGCATGTGGAGCACTTATGTGCACCCCTGCTTATAAACACTTTTCTCACACTTGCACTAACTATCGTATGCAGAAGCCGTGGAAATATTGATATTTTATTACAAAAACGCATTGATTCGCTACAGGAGGCCTTTATTAACCCCGAGCCGTGAGGCATGTTTTATTATGGATGGATGCGCTTTATTTGACTTCTTTTGGACTGTTGAAAAATAACACCCATTCACTGCCATTATAAAGCTTGGAAGAGCAAGATTAATTTTTAATATAACTCCGAATGGATTCGTCATATACACTTAGGATGCCTTGAGGGTGAGTAAAACATGGGCTAATTTTCATTTTTGGGTGAACTATCCCTTTAATAACATAATTTGAGCAAATCGAGTGCCTTAAAACATTTCAGTTAAAAAAGAAAACATTTGTTGTAAAAAAATAATTTTCACTCAGAGGCTACTAGTATATTTCATAAAGAATTACAACGAAATGGCAAGTAACACATTGAATTAAACATAAAACGAAGAACTGAAAGAGTAAAATGTAAGTCCATAAATTAATAACAGCATTTCCTAAGAAATTTTTGGTTATAATTTTTAAAGTATTTTCCATTTACAAACATATTTGGCAGCATTTGGCACAGACATTTCAAAGCTTTTCTGCTGGTCTTTTATTATTTTATATCTTTGTATTTACTTCTTACTTTAATTTAAAGTTCTATTTACAACTTTGAAAAAAAATAAAATAATAATTTTTCTACAGTGGAATTAAATCACACTAGAAATGCTACACGAATCACTAAAATTAGAAACATGATGTGAATTTTATTAATTTATCAGAACTGCTGAACAGCAATTTTACTCTATTAGAGTAGGAAAAAGTACTGCAATACTTAGAATAATTACATTTTATTTTTTTAATATTTTTTATAGTATGGGAGTATAATCTTAATTACTAATTGTCATAAAAAGGCTTTTTTAACGCAAAATATGATGTCATATTTCAATATTCTTGTTTCGTTCAAATCAAATCATCTTAAATCTCAGCGTTAGAGAACATGAAACACTAACAGATCTACTATATATTCATCTTGTGCAAAACTGCATTAAAATACTTATTTTCAACATTTACTCTCCTTATAGTCCAAAGCAAAGCATGCTGGAAATTAGACATGTTCTGCATTATATGAGTTTCATGATTAGTGCAGTGATTTTTCAATCATATTGTGACCTTGGAGCACAAAACCAGTCATAAGGGTCAATTTTTTGAAATTGAGATTTATACATCAAATGAAAGCTGAATAAATAATCGTTCCATTGATGTATGGTTTGTTATGATAGGACAATATTTGGCTGAGATACAACTATTTGAAAATCTGGAACCTGAGGGTGCAAAAATATCTAAATATTGAGAAAATCACCTTTAAAGTTGTTCAAATGAAGTTCTTAGCAATGCATATTACTAATATGCATAATTTTGACCCATACAATGTATTGTTGGCTATTGCTACAAATATACCTGTGTTACTTATGACTGCTTTTGTGCTCCAGGGACACATATCTGAGTGAAGAGTGTGTGTTTGGTACCGTGGCCAGCGTGTAGAGGTTGGGGAAGGTTTTGGACGGGTACATGGGTCTCATATGAGGGGCGTGGGTTCCACACGATCCTACCAGAGAAACACATGACACCATTTTAATGAGCAGCTGCTCCTGTCCCAGTCTGACAGACCTCAGATGCTGTTCTTCATTAGACATGAATGAGAGCGAGAGATGATGGGAGTCTCTGTATTGCGTCACTCAACACTGTGACCAAACAGCCACACTTGGGGTCTTTGCACTTGAACACTTATATGACGGCTGTCCTGTGTTTGGTCTCAGGAGTTAAGTGAGGATGAAGACCACAAGTGTGTGTAGAGCTTTTAATTATCTGATGGGACACACTTATAGAGTGATAAAAATGCAAGTGTTTACATAGCATTATTTTTATTTTAAATAAGTGGTGTCAAACGATTAATCGCGATTAATCGCATCCAAAATAAAAGTTTGTTTACATAGTATGTGTGTGTACTGTGTATATTTATTATGTATATATAAATACACACAAATGCATGTATATATTTTGAAAAATGTGTTATGTTTATATATTAAATATATTTCTAGTAGTGCTGTCAAACGATTAATCGTGATTAATCGCATCCAAAATAAAAGTTTGTTTACATAGTATGTGTGTGTACTGTGTATATTTATTATGTATATATAAATACACACACACACACATGCATGTATATATTTAAGAAAAATTGTATTTTTATATATTATATTTATTTATAATATAAATTATATGAATATAAATATAGATATGTAAATGTTTTCAAAATATATACTGTATGTGTGTGTATTTATATATACACATAATAAATATACACAGCACACACACATATATTATGTAAACAATAACTTTTATTTTGGATGCAATTAATCACGATTAATCGCTTGACAGCACTAATTTCTATATAATATAAATTCTATGAATATAAATATAGATATGTAAATACATGTAAATGTTTTAAATATATATATACTGCATGTATGTGTATTTATATACACATAATAAATATACAAAGTACACACGTATATATTATGTAAACAAAAACTTTTGTTTTGGATGCAGTTAATCGCGATTAATCACACTATTTTAAATACTTTGCATTTTAAAATCAACTTTTATAATTCTGTTCAGTAGTCCCTATAACAGATGGCACAATTTAATTCGTGGTGCTTCTAATTAAGTGCTAAAAAGCAGTTGAAAATTATGTACAAAATAAATATCACCACTACTCATCTTTGCACCAATAAAACGTGCAACACTTTGTTTTTCTACCAAGTTATGTAATATTGAATTATTAAATTAATGTTTAATTTACATTAGAAAGGTTTCCGTGACCTCTCGCAAAATCTCGGCAAAAGTCTCATGATTTATTTCCAGAACATGATGCATGATGGGATACACTAAGCCTGGAAATTTAAATATTTAAATAGTCAACACTGCAATGAATCAGCTACAAAAATATGTAAAGCACTGTTTGATCTTCTTTTAAGGCGAGACACTACAAGCCAAATTTTTTTTTGTTTTTTTGTTTCATGTATTGGTCAGTTTTGAGCTTTTCAAGAGTTGTAACAGACTAGCAGAAAGAACACATCCAAAATACAGTTTAATGTGTACCCATGGTTATATTTGCATTATATTAAAGGTGCAGTAAGTGATTTCTGGAAAATGCTGCCGACATTTGAAATCACCAAAATAAACACGCCCCTGCCCAGAAGACCACACCCCTATGTTGATAGCTCCGCCCCCACAGTCACAACACAGGCAACAATTGACCTATCGGTAAGCCCCGCCCCCCTTAGTTACTGTTGCTCCCTCGGACAAACAAACAGAGTTGCTCATGCTCTTACAGTGAGAGCTGCAGTGAAAACCTTGTCCCACTATGTTTTTGCACAATTTTGGACACAGAAGGCCACCAAATGGGAATTAAATATTCCATTGAGGGATTTATAAAATATTTAACAATAAATACGGTGGGTAACTCGAGGGTTTACAGATCACAATGCAAGCGGGAGAAGTCTCATATTACGATCAGTCATCACGATCGTGGATGACAACATGTTCATGTATCGCAGGGTACGATTAAATTAATGTACATTTAACCAGTTTAATATGGAGAGGCACTAGACCTTCGTTTATGTGTTTTTGACCTACACTGTACAAGACGCGAGAACAGTCCGCTATTTAGGTTTGTACGTTAGCATGGACTCACTAACTTTAACGTTAGCTAGTTTTATCCAGAGATACCTTGCTGAAGCACAAGATAACATTAACGTTCTGCTCGAGCAGATTAAGATTGTAACTTAATGAGTGCATGACAAGCAGAAAATTAATGTTTTTGTCTTCATTTGTATTGGGGTTGAATACTTACGGACATTTTGCTCTGTTTTGTTTGGATTCAGGAAATGTAATAAAATAAATTATATTGTTCATCCTCTCAGGATACCTGGAATCAGTGTTATAAGTACCACACGCACATCGTTTTATTATTTTTGTAGCATAAACACCATAAAACCGATGCGAGCTTCAGATCTTCCAATGTTTCTCTATGACGCTGAATCCTAAAGATGTCTGAGTTCCACTCCCTGTGTAACTGATACTCGACTGCCATTGGCTAGTCTGCGTTCGAGGGGAGGGGCTTACCGATAGGTCAATTAATGGGGTTATAGTGATCACTAAAAGGGGAACCAAAAGGAAAAGCATTATATTAGGAGTAGATTATCTCACTTTTCAGACACACTTTGAGAGCCGACGCTTGAAACAGATGGCGGACGTTTAGAAGCTCCAGGCTTACATCTCTTTATCATAGATGAAGTGAAGGAAAATAATAATGCAAATGCAAAAAAGGGAAGATGACACACGAGCAGAGTTGGGGAAAGTACATTTTCAAAGTAGTGCATTACAATATTGCACTATTCCCCAAAAAAGTAACTAATTATATTATGTAGTTACATTACTTTTTCTCATCTGGGTGGGACTTGCTTGTTTGTTTTTAATATAAAAAGTTCTATTTTTTGGAAATGTAAAAGCCCTGTTACAACAAATAAGATGCAGGAGAAGAAAGTTCAACACTTTTGCTTATTAGTATGGTTGAAGTGGATCATTGAAGGTCAGCAGCAAAGAAATTGGTTAATAAAATGGGATTAAATACATAAATGATATATTTGTCTTATTTAACATATTTAATTATTGCAGGTTTGCGTCATATTCTGAGTTTGCATTTCACTGTTTTTATTGTTTCTGAGGAACACTAAATGTGTTTTTGTGCAGGTGAGATGAGTAAATACATGTTGATATTTAGTCTAGAACTACAGTAAGATCATGTTCACACACAACGCTCTGATTTCTGTCACCATGGCAACACCAGAGCTGTCACTCAATACATCAGAAACAAAGTAACTGTTACTTATTTGAAAAGTAACTCAGATATTTTCTTGCAAATTAAAAAGTAATGCATTACTTACTAGTTACTTGAAAAAACAGTTAGATCAGAGAAATCAAAGTATCTCTCTAATGTTATCTGTAATAACTCTCATAAGCCAGCTGTGCTGTTCAGTACTATTAATGCTGTTTTGAACACTCCCCAAGCTACTTGTTTAGAGCCTTCTGCTGAAATGTGTGAGACATTTTTACACTTTTTTTATTGATAAGATTGAGACTGTTGAAGCTAATATTTCTCTCCCATTGACTTTTTTTTATCCATTTCCACTGAGCTCTGCTGTTTTTAATCAGTTTGAGCCAGTGTCTCTTGCCTCATTGAGAGAGATCATTGTTAAAATGAAATCATCCTCATGTGGGATGGATATTGTTCCTCCTTGTCTTCTAAAAGATTTATGTGAAACTATTGGTCCTAAAATTCTTGCAAGTATTAATAGTAGCCTGGCCTCAGGAGTTGTACCCAAGTCTTTTAAACACACAGTAGTGGAACCAGTAATCGAGAAATCTAATTTGGATTCATCAGTTTATGCTAAATCTCGAAACTTTTGTTTCTTTCCAAACTACTGGAGAAGGTTGTATTTGGACAATTGTATTCATTTCTAGATCTACATGGTATTCACAAAGCTTTTCAGTCTGGTTTTAAATCTCTACATAGTACAGAAACTGCACTGTAGAAGGTTTTTAATGATTTGTTACTTGCTACTGACTCAGGGGACTATGCAATTTTAATTCTACTAGACCTCACGGCTGCCTTTGATACGGTAGACCATAAGATCTTGATTACACGCTTGGAACAATGTGTTCGCAAGAGTACTGCGTTGGGATCGTTTAGATCCTATATGTCTGAAAGAACTTTCTCAGTTCGTTTTGGAGAGTTTGTCTCCTCAATTGCTTCTTTCACGAGTGAGGTCCCCCAGGGCTCTATTTTGGGGCCTATTCTGTTCTCCCTGTATATGCTCCCCTTAGGACATATTTTTATGAAATTTGGTATTTCTTTTCATTGTTATGCAAACGATACACAAATTGATCTGCCTTTGAAACGAAAAGATACACTATACTGCAGTGTCTTGAGGAAATTAAGGCCTGGATGGCACTAAATGTCCTTAATTTTAATGAAAATAAAACGGAAGTTATGCTGTTTACGCCGGAAGGTACTTGTGAGTCATCAGACTTGGACCTTGGTGAATTGAAACCACTTGTGAAGCCCTATGTAAAAAATGTAGGTGTTATCATGGATTGTGATTTTAAACTGGACAAAACTAGGTAGTTAAATCTATTTTTTTCCAATTGAGACAACTCACCAAGGTGAAATCTTTCCTGTCTTCTAAAGACTTTCAAAGAATTGTACATATTTGTATATCAACTCGTCTGGATTATTGTAATGGCCTCTATATAGGTATTAGTCAGGCCTCTCTCTCCAGACTGCAGATGGTCCAGAATGCGGCAGCTCACCTGCTGACAGGTACACGAAAGCGGGAACACATCACCCCATTCTCGCCTCTCTTCACTGGTTATCTGTCCATTTTAGGATTAATTTTAAGATGTTTTTAAGTCTCTTAATGGTTTAGCACCTAAATATCTTTCTGATTTGATCAAGCTGTATGCCCCCCCCAAGAGCACTTAGGTCTGCTGACCATTTGCTTTTAGTTGTCCCACAGGTAAAGCTGATCGGGCATTTGCAGTGGTGGCCCCGAAGCTCTGGAATAGTTTGGCCCTCTACATTAGACCTAATCTAGTCTAGTTTTTAGAATCTAGTCTAAACACTTATTTTTATAGTCTGGCATTTGACGCTATGTGAGAGCTGCTTTCTTGTACTGTCTTTATTGTCTCTTATTGTCTTGTGTTTGTATCATCAATATCTTTATTCTTTTATGTGTATACATCACTTCGATAAACACTTGCTGTTTTTTAAAAAAGTGCTTTATAAATAAACTTTGACTTTAAAAAAAGTAATAGGATTACGTAACTCACGTTACTTCAGCCCAGCACATGAGTATATTCAAGCAAAAGACAAAAAAAGCAACCTCTTACTGCTGATTGGCTACAAGTGTGTTTTGGTGCTCGGTCCAATTCACTTCTCAGCTGCATTTTGAAAAATCGCTTACTGCACCTTTAAACACGGCGTCTGACCACGGTCTAGTGTCAGTGTGTGTGCAGTGAGGGATTGTGGGATTGGTGTGATGCAGAGATGAGGTTCTGTACTCAGTTTGTGGATGTTGGGTAAGACGCTCTTCCCTTTCTTGATGTAGGAGGCACGGAAACCATCCAGAGACAGGATGATGAGAGGAGGACGGACAAACCTTCGGCAAACACACACAAGAGCAGAGTGAGTGCACAAGCTCACAGTGTGTATGAAACACACACACGTCTACATCAGCATCATCACTCACCCTGCAGGGCATTCTGGGCTCTGAATCTCCTCACAGTCGCCCTCCAGCCAGGAGCTGTCGCCTGCAACACAGACACAGACACAGACACAGACACAGACACAGACAGACACAAAGACACAGACACAAACAGACGCACAGAGACGCACACACATGCACAGACAGACAGACAGACAGACAGACAGACAGACACAGGCACAGACACACACACACACACATAGACAGACAGACAGACACACACAGGCACAGACGCACAGACACACACATGCACAGACAGACAGACAGACAGACACAGGCACAGACGCACAGGCATAGACACAGACACACGCGCACACACACATACACGCACACACACAATAAACAGTCAGGATGAAACCTAATTACAGCCCTTTGAAATCAATTACATTTTTCCCAAATTCTGTGTTTTCTGTTTACATTTTCTGGATTCTGCTTGAATGGTTTAATTTACTTTTTAATAATCAAAAATTGGTTCTAATTAATTTAAGTAATACAATTTTAACTATGTGCTTGTCTGACCTGTGTGTGTGAATGAGAAATATATGTGTGTTCTGACCCATGACAGTGAGTGCATGTGTGTGTGTGAGAGTGTGAGTGAGAGATGTGTGTGTGTGAGAGAGTGTGAGTGAGAGATGTGTGTGTGTGTGTGTGTGTGAGAGAGAGTGTGAGTGAGAGATGTGTGAGTGTGAGAGTGTCTGACCCTTGCACAGTGATCTGTAGTTGGTACAGCAGTCTCCTCTCTGCAGACAGTCGTCTGAACAGTGACAGGCGTGATCCTCGTTCCTGACCTCACCGCAGCGCTCCCGTGAACACTCGAACCCTCCCGCTACACACACACACACACACCACACAATAAACACACTGCGTGACAGAGGTACTGGTTTACTTCTGTTCATTTGTACCAGTATAACAATACTGTTCTGTTCATCTCTGTACCAGAGTTATTATGCTTAACTAAAATCCCATCTAAAAATAAAATGATAAAAAAAACTTGCAATAGCTACTTGCAAAAGAATAAACCCTAATATTTCTAGTTTTCATTTAGTTTAACTATGTTCTCTATAACAAAATCTAAAAATAAAAATGAATAAATTAGACATATTAAATTTGTAAAAATGACAACAAAAAAAGACAAACTTTAACTAAAGTTAAAATGCAAATAGAAATTATTAGAGCATCTCAATGTGTTATGATTATGTAATCCAGATCTCATGTAATCATGTGTGAGTGTGTGTGTGTGTGTGTGTGTGTGTGTGTGTGTGTGTGTGTGTGTGTGTGTGTGTGTGTGTGTGTGAGAGTGAGTGAGTGAGTGAGTGAGTGAGTGAGTGTGTGTGTGTGAGAGCGAGAGTGTGAGAGTGAGTGAGTGTGAGTGAGTGTGTGTGTGTGTGTGTGTGTGTGTGTGTGAGAGAGAGAGAGAGAGAGAGTGTGAGAGTGAGTGAGTGAGTGAGTGAGTGAGAGTGAGTGGGTGGGTGAGTGAGTGGGTGGGTGAGTGAGTGGGTGGGTGAGTGAGTGGGTGAGTGTGAGTGAGTGATTGATTGAGTGAGTGGGTGGGTGGGTGAGTGAGTGAGTGGGTGGGTGAGTGGGTGGGTGGGTGAGTGAGTGGGTGAGTGAGTGAGTGGGTGAGTGAGTGAGTGGGTGAGTGTGAGTGAGTGAGTGTGAGTGAGTGAGTGAGTGAGTGGGTGGGTGAGTGAGTGGGTGGGTGAGTGGGTGGGTGAGTGAGTGGGTGAGTGGGTGGGTGGGTGAGTGAGTGAGTGGGTGGGTGAGTGAGTGGTGGGTGAGTGAGTGGGTGAGTGAGTGAGTGGGTGAGTGTGAGTGAGTGATTGATTGAGTGAGTGAGTGTGAGTGAGTGAGTGAGTGAGTGGGTGGGTGAGTGAGTGGGTGGGTGAGTGGGTGGGTGAGTGAGTGAGTGAGTGGGTGAGTGAGTGAGTGAGTGGGTGGGTGGGTGAGTGAGTGAGTGAGTGGGTGGGTGAGTGGGTGGGTGAGTGAGTGAGTGAGTGGGTGGGTGAGTGAGGGTGGGGTGGGTGGGTGAGTGAGTGGGTGGGTGAGTGAGTGAGTGAGTGAGTGAGTGGGTGGGTGAGTGAGTGAGTGAGTGAGTGAGTGAGTGAGTGAGTGAGTGGGTGGGTGGGTGAGTGGGTGGGTGAGTGGGTGGGTGAGTGGGTGGGTGGGTGAGTGAGGGTGGGTGTGGGGGTGTGAGGGTGGGTGTGGGGGTGGGTGGGTGAGTGTGGGTGGGTGAGTGAGTGAGTGAGTGTGAGTGAGTGATTGAGTGAGTGAGTGAGTGAGTGAGTGTGAGTGAGTGAGTGAGTGTGAGTGAGTGAGTGAGTGAGTGAGTGAGTGAGTGAGGGTGAGAGGGTGAGTGAGTGAGTGAGTGAGTGAGTGAGTGCAAGGGCGTAACCATGGCATAGATATTGGGGGGGTCCAAATGTGAGCCCTTCCCCAGATATGTTTTTTTAAGTGCATTTCCCACAATTCACAATTTTCATATATTGATAAAGATTTGATCATCTAGAACATAGTTTTGAGCAATACATTGACCATTTGAATTAACATTGAAATTACAGTCTGCAATTTCTCTGACATAGCAGCAAATAGGATGGCTTCCAATGAGGAAAACTTACATACCTAAAGCATATTGGTTTAAATATTGTGTGTTTCATGTGAATGAAATCATATCAATCATGAAATCAAACTTACAACTACACTATGCCTAGACGGAAAAAAGAACTACACACACTGATGACAGAGTAAATGGACCCCTTTTAAAAGTTTTTCCCCCACCAGAATTAAGCTTTCGAATCCACGGCACCGGATCAGATAGGTTTCCATTCAAATCAATGTGTCAACTTAAATCCGTTCAGTCGCGGATCAGATCGTAAAAACAAACAGGCCAGGCCATCAACGAATGAATAGAGGCTTATCAATGGAGTGGGAAGTGCGGGAACTCCTTGGTCTGTGACTCCAGCAGTTCATTATTCAGCCTATTTTCAGGGTATCATCCTAGCTATAATACTGAGCCATTTAAACGTGATATTTTTTCACATTTATTCAAAAATTGCCGCGGTATTTTTGTCCATGGCACTACTTTTTAGGTGTCTACTTGCTTACCGTCTGAAAAAAAGACTGCTTCTTTCTTTTAGCTCCTACCTTCATTTCATTTAAGCACCAGTGACAGTCGGACTGAGCGGTTTTTTCAAACGATGCCGCAAGCCGGCGTTTACGGCTCAACCAAGTGTACAATCGAGGGGGGGTGGTCACACAGTTTTGTTTCCCTTGTTTTTCCTAAATTGAAAGTAAATCGGAAATAACAACAGATCCACTAGGCTACAACCAGGGTTCATAAAAGGAGGGCATATCATATGTCACATATTACAATATAATAGGCCTATTATTGGGGGGGACAGATTGGTATTTTTCCAATATTGGGGGGGACACGTCCCCCCCAAAGTATATGGTGGTTACGCCCATGAGTGAGTGAGTGAGAGTGTGCATGTGTGTGTGTTTTCTCACCTGTCTTGAGGCACTGCTCGTCGAAGTCAGAGCAGCAGCCCAGGTAAGTCTTACACAGATTATCACACCTGCAGCTGGGTGGCTCCGCCTCCTTCAGCTCGAAACAACGGCCCTTACAGGAGCCCGAGAAATCTGACCACACACACACACCTCAGTCTGATGCAATAAACACACACAAAATAAATGAATACAGACGGTTGAGACGGACTGACCTCTGATCTGTGGAGGAGTGACTTCAACCTCTCCCGATGACTGACCGGCCTGAAACACATACGCCTCACACACGGCCAGCGCTAGCACACACACCGCCTGAGGAACACACACACACACACACACACACACACACACACAGTGATATACTGTAAATATAGTCACAGAGCTACATAGTTAACCCTAAAAAGGGCAGAACCATAAAGAGACATCAGAAAATTTGTGTATTGCTATTTTCCATCTTATTGGGACTCAAATAATACAATTCCATGTTTTTTTCAAAACTTGACTCTTATATTTGATTTTAAAGTTTAAATCCCCAGGATACGTCGCTCCTTCGGGGTATAAATCCACTGAGAACAGAACACTTGTTTATCAATGCTTGTTACAACACGGCTGTAATTCCTGAACGCTCTGTAATATAGACCTAAGGTTAGTCTCTTTTTAAAGAAGACGCATAGGAGATTATTGCTGAAGTGAAAGCAATTCAAAATAATTAAGTTATAAAAGTTTAAGTTTACAGTAAAGATCATGTAGTATACTTTTTTTAAATATATATTAAATAAATAAATAAATACTTTCTAAAATATGTTGCACTTTATTGCTATGAAATCAAAACCATATGTCTAACCAAGTTATGTTGATATCCTAAAAATTGTGGTTCCTGAGAGATTTTGTTTGGGCGCTATACCAAAAATAACCAATCAAAAGCAGTTTTCTGTCACAATATCACTTCTATTACAAAACAGTTACCAAATATGTCAGACCTGTCCAAGGATGCCTATGTGTTTTGTCAAGATTACAAAAATATTTGATTTTCTAAAAAATCTCAGTCTGTAAATATGTTTTTATATCTTGATTTATACCTCTAAAAATGTGATGTATCCCAGAGATACAAACATTTAGAGACAGATTACAAAACATGTAAGCATCTCTTTCAATGTAAACCTAATAAGCTAATGCTGAACAACAGCTGTTTAAACAGTAAGCCCCCTTCAACATGTGCAAATATGAACTAGATCAACTTTTATCAGAGGATGAGTAGATTTCCCACTACATGCTGTTTTAAATGCTGTCCATGAGCTAAACAAAGAATGGAGAAACAAAGTCAATATACACTATATTGACAAAAGTATTTGCACCCCCTTCCTTAGAACAGAAAAATGCACTTCCAAATCTGTGGCAACATAATTCATGTATTTAAAAATTGTATTTCATCTCAGTTTTGTAAGTGTCTAAAATGACTGAACCCATATGTACAAGTCATTGGTGTTTGGTGATGAGTTTTTGTCTCAAGGTCTGCATTTACAGTCACACCAGAGGTGTTAAACTGGGATTAGGACTTGGTTTTATGCAGACCAGTCAAGTTCTTCCACACTGACTGAATCAATCATTTTCTTTTTGAACCTTGTCTTATACACAGAGACATTGTCATGTTAGAATAGAAAAGAGTCCAAACTGTTGCTATAATATTAGAAGCACACAATTTCCTAGAATATCATTATATGCTTTAACATTAAGATTTGTACTCATAGAAATTACTAAAGTAGTCAAACCTGTTCATTAGAAGCGGGTGCCAATACTTTTGGCAATATAGTGTATTTAAATCAAGAAATAAGACCTACACTTTCACTGCTTCTCAAATGTTTATCCACCAGGATACGTCGCCCCTTGTAGGGTTAAAGTGTTAAAGTACATGCATTAAGTGCCCTAATAATATTAATAATAATAATAATAATAATAATATGAAAATAAGACAGCTGAACAGAGTGTTTAGTGCATTATTGCTGCACACTTTCTGGAAGTTCCGGAAGTGTTTTCTATTAATTTTTCCCCATATGAACTTTGAAAAAAGTGTTAAAACATAACAAACCATGACCTAAATCTATCAATCACAGCATTACAAACTCTGGCTTCAACACAAGCACGTTACTAAAACTGTAACTAAAATTCAGATGAAAATAGAAATATTCAACTCAACATCTTTGTTTTTATCCATTTTAACAACAAGTTCTGTGTTTTTCTTTGTCTGTGATCTTACAGCAGAAATTGCATCTGTTTCACAGCCGCAGATATTTAGATCACGTCTCAAAAGAATAAAACAAAGGTATTTCTGAACAAAATGCAAGTTTTGGCCATTTGCGATCCATATTAAGCACCCGCGGCAATATTTCAATCATAAACAGTGTGACAAAATGTTGTAAAAACACTTAAAGTGTCTTAATATATTTAAAACATTAATATTAAAAGATCAAATTCAGTATTCAGCATATTAATGATGCATAGTTTACATGATGAGGCCGGAATATGAACACAATCTGCTTCAGTGTTTTCCTTCTAATGGGTTTCTATGGAAGCATTTAATGTGAATCTTTGCACATTGTGTTTATATTCAGTCTTCATCTTCTTGTCTGTACAAAATATACATCATCAATAAGAATCTCGCCTTTTAATATCTGCGTTTTACTACATTATTACTTGATGCAATCTGTGTAATAATAGCTGTCGGTCAGTTCCTATAAGAGTGTGACGTCACGTGAAAACTATCAATGGGACAAAAAGATACAAGATTCAAGACAAAGATAATAGACTGTGAAATTAACAACGTTAATTGAATTAAAAGCAATGAAGAAATAAAACATTAATATTATGAGATGAATATATATATTTTTTTTTATACATAATTTACCATATATTAATACAAGTAGCTATTTTAAGACTCTACTACATCATTTTACATCACATATTTCTTTTTACAATTTTTTTGGTAACTCCACTTAAAGCCTTTAAATATAACGCATTATAAAAGTAGTGCATTAATTATGCTTTGTGATGCATCTTTGGTAACAAATATTTATGACAAGATATAATGCATTACAACATATATTATGAATACATTATACATAAAGGCTTTAAGTAATTTTTTTTATATATATATAAAATAATCCCATTTCAGGATTCCATAAGATTTAATAAATAATATTTTTATTATTCCAAATAGGATTCCAAATAATTACATTTTAACCAATTAATTTTCTTCCTAATTTACTAGATAAGAATATTTTAAACATTTTTACCCACAATTTTTACATAATTTTAGGCAGAATGAATGGTAAAATATTTTAGAGCTTGGCATAACTAGAGAAATATATATATACATTATAAAAATGCCCATGTGGTTTTAAGATTTGGCTAATTAATTTTAATTACTTTTCCAGGGCTGTGTTTCCCAAAAACACTGTAAGCTTAAGTACATGGTAGACGCATTGAAACCAATGGAGCTATGATTTAATTTCATTTAATTTATTTAATAACGGACAATGCACATTAATAACATACAATATGTAAAATGCACCAGATTTTCATCCGTAGTCCCTTTTGATCAATTTAGGCTTACGATGCTTTTGGGAAACGCAGCCCAGGTCTAGAAAACAGACTTTTAAAACCTCATATTATATGTTAAATGTCCTCTCAAGTACACAGGTTGTCCAAGACTGTGTGGATCCTGGTTGAATCCTGTGGGAATAGGTTGATTTTTAGTTATTTTATTTTATCTTAAAGGGACAGTACACCCAAAAATGAAAACTGTGTCATCATTTACTCATCCTCAAGTAGATCCAAACCTGTATGAATGTGTTTGCTCTGAACACAAAGGAAGATATTCTGAAGAAAGTTTGTAATCAGGCTGTTTTGGGGCACCATTGACTTCAATAGTAGAAGAAAAATACTGCTCTGTTTCCCTCATTCTTCAGAATATCTTCCTTTGTGTTCAGAACAAACACATTCATACAGGATCTACTTGAGGATGAGTAAATGATGACAGGATTTTCATTTTTAGGTGAACTGTCCCTTTAATAAGTTTCCCGAGAGCCCCGGAGGACGAGGAGCTCTGGTTCACCGCAGTAATGGGGGTAAATGTGAGCGGTGTGGGTTAAATGTGTGTAAAGGGTTAAGAGGGTGACGGGACAGCAGCCAGACTGATCCTCATCACCATCATTAACACATCTGACTGTGAGAATGACATAAACACAGCAGACGCTCGCTGACCAACACCAACATCACACATAAACACCTTCTGCACTACTGTACTTCATACACCATCATGTGGATCTCTAACATCACGTATGCTATTTGCACTTCTGCATTTCATTGTCTACGATTATTAATTTTACAATTGATTTGAATGCATTAATGCAGTGCATTGGACAAAAGCATCTGCAAAATGCATAAATGCAAATGCATGGATGAATAATAAAAATAATAACACAAAATCTAATCTAATCAGATCCATAGCTTCCTTAAAATAGTGAGTTGTGAATGTACAACAGCATGAATTAATACAGATGGAAATTAGCACTGTGCTAAATCCGGCATATTTACGTCGTTCATCAATTGTCCCATCCAAATAAAAGTGAAAATTAAATGAAATAATAAGGCCAAACCTAGTACTATTGATGCATGGCAATGTTTTTCCTCTAACATACTCGATTATATAAAGGAATTAATTTTTCTCCTCTTTGACTGGACTCTTTAAATTATTGATTATATGTCTGTTTTTTTTTTTGTCTGACTTTTTTTTATTTTTATGGATGTTATGTTATATGTAAAAGACAAAAAGTTGATCACAAAAAATATATATAATCTAATCAGTGTTATTTTAGTCTCATTGAGATAATATCATAATACTTTGAGTTAGTTTTTATATGTTCTGTTTTCATTTTTATTTTAGTTGAAGTTGCATTAATTGTTGTTTTTGTAATTTTTATGACTTTTAATGTCAGTTTTTATTAACTTCATTTCAGTTTATTTTAATACTTAAAATGGAAAATGTGAAATTGACAACTAGCTGAAATAATAGTTCAAATTTGTGTTTTTGATTGTTTTATTTTTACTTAATATAATAACCCTGAATCTAATGGAATTTCATATATATAACCTGAATTATTATGAATCTTACTAAAGAACCTAATAAATAGACATTAGACAGATGCTTTAAAGTTACATTGTAATGTTTTATGCTCATTACTCTACGTATTTCTGAAGCTCTGCCTCTGATATGAACTCAACAGGTTTTATTGTGTGTTTCTGGGACAGAGATGTGAACACACAGGACAGCTCGATAGTTTGTATTTACACACCAGCTTGCGAAATCTGACCTGCAAAAAACGACCAGCACAGACATTTATTTCAGATTTTAACAAATAACAACTGCGACACTGTTGCGTTTCGTCTGTTCTCGGCTCGTGTCGTGTCATAGCGCGTTATAACGGCAGTGCGAGTGTGTTTTCATCGCAATCTTACCAGTTTTCCCACGCTCATGATTCCTGATAATCCTGCTGCTGAGTGATCGCGCTGCTCCGCTGCTGCGCGCGCTCCCGCGTCTCTGCGCGTGACCCCCGGCGCGTGGCCGCTGCGCATGCGCGGAGAACGCGCGGGAGCACTGAGGCGATAATGAGGTGAGCGCTGCGATTAGCTCGTTTAGTCGACACAAACGTCAGCCAAAGTGTGAAAACTGATATCATTACACGTTTTAAATAACGTATACATTTAATGGGGCGCTTTTTAAACTGTTAGGATTCGTTAATCGGTTAGTTTCGAGGAAATCACTCCTCAGAGCTGCTCTGACATGCCGCGGATTTTCCCGGAAAAACTCCTCATATATCCAGCAGGTAAGAGAGAGGAAAGAGCTCCAACATGTAGAGGATTTCTTGGAAAACTGTTCATTTATCTTGTAACTCAGTAATTATGAGACAGACTCCTCAGGCGTGTTCCCGCGCACACTGATGATTGACAGGTGGTTTGGAGGCCGCCAGCCTCTGATTGGACGTTTCACCTCAACATCGACCCGCCCACTTACTGTAATACTTTTAGTATGTATGAATTCGTAAGTGCATACTACTTTTATAATAATAATAATAATTCGTTACATTTATATAGGCTTTTTCTGGGTTCTCAAAGCAGAATGGGCGGATCTCCTCATCCATCACCAATGCTTTTTCTGCTCATGAAATATTCTGATTATTATCAATGTTGAAAACAGTTGTGCTGCCAAATATTTTTGTGGAAAACTGAAATTTCT
The DNA here is from genome assembly GCA_023376895.1 of Aspiorhynchus laticeps. NCBI lineage: Eukaryota > Metazoa > Chordata > Actinopteri > Cypriniformes > Cyprinidae > Aspiorhynchus > Aspiorhynchus laticeps. The sequence goes on from JALXFT010001666.1 coordinate 399,836, forward strand.
TCATGATTCTTTGATGAACAGAAAATTTAAAAGAACAGCATTTATTTGAAATATAAATCTTTTACATCTCATGCATCAATTTAATGCATCCTTGCTGATTTAAAAACATAATAATTATCGACTTTCTGCAAACTTTTGGTGGTATATCACAAAAACATTGTGCAGCATGACTGTTCTCAACATTGATAATTATCAGAAATGTTTCTTGAGCAGCAAATCAGCATATTATTATGATTTCTGAAGATCATGTGACACTGAAGACTGCAGTAATGATGCTGAAAATACAGCTTTGATCACAGAAATAAATTACAGTTTAACACATATTCACATAGAAAACAGCTGTTTTAAATTCTAATAATATTTCATAATTTTTACTGTATTTTTTATCAAATAAATGCAGTCTTGGTCATCAATATTTCAAAATCTTACCTGCATTTAAATGCATTTTGGTCATACTGTATGTTTGAAATACTCAGTTGATTTGCAGTATATGATACTGTTTCCCATAATGCAATGTGCTGACTGATTATAAATAATTTACAGCATTTTTACACTAAATTGGATTGCAATGACTATATTTATTTAGTTCACACCACAACTATAATGATAACGAGGAATGATATCATTCATGTTTTTTTATTTACACTCATTAGTTTGACTTGTTACCCATTTGAGGGGCTCTTCAAACCATTATACACGTTTTGTACATGAACTTATCCAGATATGATGCAGTGTATATACTGAATCTTGTTATATATTTAGTTTGTTTTTATCTTAATTGCCTCTAAGCTAATCTTGTTAATTACTGAGGCTATGTGATGACAGTGAGTATGCTGTAGAAATGTCTGTTGCTGCATGCTGTGACTTTTTCAGATGCTGTTTTTACGGTAAGTACAGTACTGTAGCTGTTTGAGAAGCTGTGCTGATGATTTCCGTCCCGTTCTGCTGGATTCGTCTGATCTGACGGCAGATCTTCAGCGCTGCTGTTTGAAGAGCTGAAGGCAGATGAACGTTGACCAGAGACAGACAAATATTTACTCCGGTAAAAGTGCAAACGCAACACATTTCCCGCATGTTAGAACCTGTATGGATCCATATTGTTCCTGTCAGGGCTGGACCTCTCTCTCTCTCTCTCTCACACACACTCTCTCTCTCTCTCTCTCTCTCACACACACACACACACTCTCTCTCTCTCTCTCTCTCTCTCTCTCTCTCTGTCTTTCAATACAGTTCAATTCACATAACTTTATTGGCATAAAGTGCATTTTGTGTTGCAAAAGTATTAAAATGACAAAAATAGTTCTAGAGATAGCTTAGAACAACTTAGTTTTAATAAATGTGACCCTGGAGCACAAAACCAGTCTTTAAGTGTCAATTTTTCAACATTGGGATTTATGCATCATCTGAAAGCTGAATAAATAATCTTTCCATTGATGTATGGTTTGTTATGATAGGACAATATTTGAAAATCTGGAATCTGAGGGTGCAAAAAAAATCTAAATATTGAGAAGATCATCTTTAAAGTTGTTCAAATGAAGTTCTTAGCAATGCATATTACTAATCAGAAATTAAGTTTTGATATATTTACGGTAGGACATTTACTAAATATCTTCATGGAACATGATCTTAATATCCTAATGATTTTTGGCATATTTTTTTTTCTTATAATTTTGACCCATACAGTGTATTGTTGTCTATTGCTACAAATATACCTGTGTTACTTATGACTGCTTTTGTGCTGCAGGGACACATATAAGGCTTAAATTTTGATTGTTGAGATTGAAAAACTTATGTAATGAACTAAAATTATTGGAACAATATATTGATATGATAATTATTTGATAATCAAAATAAACATGCAAATTATTGTAAAGAAAAATATTATCTTGAAGATTATAACCACACTTTTAGTGTTTTTTTAAGTATGCTTAAAGTAAATATTGTTCAAATCATTTTGATTTTGTGTTTTTTATCATGCATTATATCTAGGCCTCCTTCTCATCTGATCTAATGATATCTGTTTAGCTTGTCTTATTTCTGCATTTGAGGCTTAATTTAGTCTCTGAATTTTTCTGGATTGAGTGTTTAATAAAGTAACTGAGGTTTTGGTCTGGACGAATCTGGGGACTGTTGTTTCTGACCTTTGACCTCTGACCTCAGGGAGGCAGTGATCCAGTTATATGACCTCTGAGCTTCAGATTTGTTCTTTTTAAGGCCTACATTGATGTCAGGCTGTCTATAGTATTCATTAACCTCATATCACGCCAGTACTCTAGTGAACAAAGGCAGATGTAACTTAACTAAGTAAGTTGACTGCAAAAATATGGATGTTTTTTCATAAAGGCATTATGGACGAACTGTATGATAGCCTCCCTTCTGTAACCTGTTATTATGAATGACTTGATACTCACTGTTAATGATCACACCAACCTGAACCTAAACGCATATATTAATCAAGTCAACATTTCATCTGTGAAGATGATCAGATCCACACCCATGCAAAGGTATGTTAACTACAGCACACGCTAAATATACTGAATAATACAGATAAATGCTTCCTCTAAGATACATGCACATTTAGTGCATATAAATGCACTTAGATACTTTGGCTGGTCTGTTAGTTTTTAATACATCAGTTAGCCCTCAGATCAAATAATGTCACTTTTATCTGTTCCTCAGGTCTAACATCTGCCTCAGGAGAAAATGCCTATTTTTTCCTAAAGCCTTCAATGGTAAAATGCTGTGAATTCTTTTACTTGTGTACTTTATACAGGGTTTACGCAGGTCTTAAAAATCTTTAAGTCCCCCTGTAGTCAAATATTTTATCCCTTAAAACTCATCTTTGATCATCAAAATGACATTTAAATGTTTTTTCTTGTGAAAACCATTTTCACATGCCTTAAAATAGCTTGAATGTAACTCTACACCCTTGCCTCATTTACTATACACGGATCTATGAATATGCAAATTAGCCCCGCCTCCACTCAGTCACACCAGCCAGCGCCTCCGGATCCACTGATCTGTAGTAAACGCCAAACAATGGCAGACACGGATAATGGCTGATAAAACTATGTTTTTACTAGCGGACAACTACAGTGAATACTGTAACATTCATTAAAGTTAATAATTTGTTACATTTATATAGGGCTTTTCTGGGTACTCAAAGCGCTTTACATAGAAGGGGGGAATCTCCTCAACCACCACCAGTGTGCAGCATCCACCTGGATGATGCGACGGCAGCCATATTGCGCCAGAACGCCCACGGTTATGAAGCACATACAAACACACAGCGCTCGTGTCTAAAAGGGAACCCATACAGACGATAGTATGCTTTTTTCTGGTAAAAGCACAAACAAACTGCACACAAACATGACCTAGCTCTTGATATACAATCACTGATGAAATTGGTTTTAATGAGAGAGAAACCTACACGAAAGGTAGATTAGAACCCAGAACCTCGTAAATGCTTGACAAAAATACTACCACTAGACCACGAATGTTTTACGCAAATTTATGTATTTATTCAGTACTGTGAAGAATCTCGGTACTAATTGTATTTTATTATTAATACGTTTATTATTAATTTCTATTAATATAGTCGCTTGCAATGTGGGCAGGGCCCAGGTGCGCTGCAGGCCCCCCCTTAAGTCCCCCTGATTTTCACTACAGGGGACTTTAAATCGCTTTTCCGTGAATTAAGACCATAAAAAGGTAGCAGCAAGTTTTAAATTCATATGATCATGGCATTAATGTTTGTGAGGGATTGTTTCCTCGTGTTTCATTTTAAAGTGAAGCGAAAGCGTAATTTCTGTGCTACATGGTCGCTCTATTCATTGAACAATATGCGATAGATGGCGGTATGTGCTGCTTCATCTGTCAGTCACCCGAAGAAGAACTTAACAAACATTCGCAGATTAACCCTTTCTTCTAAAGCGCGATATTTAGATATGTAGTTGGATTGGAAGGCTGAAAAATACCTTGGAGAAATGGGGAAATGTTTATTTCAGCCTAAATGGATAAAAGACAAAAGGTTTGCTGGTTGGTTGAAGTCCGTATCAGAGAATGTTTTTCAAGCTTATTGTTCAACATGTCGTTGAGTACGATGGGGATAAAAGCAGTCAAATCACACTTAGCCAGCACCAAACACAAACAGCACGATGTCGTCGCCCAGACTTCGAGTTATTACAATACTGTTCTCAAGACACAACCGCAAAACATAAAGAGTGTGTCAGCTTTGTGTACACATGAATCTCCCGCTGGGACAGTTACTTGGTAAAATTTGGAATAGCAAATTTGTGGTTATGTTCGACGAGAGCCTTAACAGAAGTACCAACAACAAACAAATGGATCTGCATATTCGTTACTGGGCTGGTGACTGTGTTCAGTCTCCATATTTTGGCTCCCATTTCTTTGGACATGCTACAGCTCAGGATTTACTTCATAATTTTATTGTGAGTTTTATGCATGCACAATCTCTTATCCTGTCAGCTTTTATGATTTAATTATGTAACTGTCTGAACTCATATTAACAATAATTGTAACTAGGAAAGGTATGTTTGCCAAAAAGCAGTGTTTTACAAATCATGGTCTAGAGCTGCACGTTAAAATATCGCAATCTCTATTCAAACGGACATTCAGATCCAGAGAAAGTCTAGTTTCTTTTTTCTGTTACAATCACTCAAATCATCAAAGTACTGGGATAAAAGTTTAGAGTTAGGATATAAACACTAACTATAAAATATTTAGAAGAATGTCAGTAACAAAATAGATCTCGTCCCCCATTGACTTCCATAGTATTTATTTTCCCTACTATAGTAGTCAGTGCATGGGGGATGAGATCTGTTTGGTTACTGACATTCTTCTAAATATCTTCCTTTGTGTTCAGCAGAACAAAGACATTTATACAGGTTTACAACAACCTGAGGGTGAGTAAATGATGGCAGAATTTTCATTTTTGGGTGAACCATCCCTTTAATGTAGTGTTTATTGTCCTAAAGGCATTGTGTTATTCAACAGACCCTTCTTCAAAGTAGAAGCAGCAGAGTAGGAGAGCTTACTGTAATGATGTTAAGCAAGGACTGCATGACTTACATTTACATCATTTAATGACTTGCCTTTCAAACATTGTTCAGAAAGTGCCGGAAAGGAGCCCACTCAAGTATCCTTTGGTCAGATACACGTCGTGTTTGAACTCAAACCCAAACATGTGTCAGAAGTATATGACACATCTTATGGAGATGTTTCTTGAGAACAAGCAGCTGCCAGGAGGGATCTCAGCTGGTATTTAATACTTAAGGCCATACTGAGTCTGAAATTTTCACATGCGCTTTTCCGTTTTTTTCGTATTCTCCATCCTTTCCTATCAAAATGGATGCGAAAATGCAGAAAATCGAACCTGATCCGAATTTTTTATGATGGACAAAATTTTCGGAGGCAGTGTGCAAACGTGATTGACACAACGTGAAGTCGTATTTATTTTTTAACGTGCGAAAATTTCGGACTCAGTGTGCAGAGACCTTGAGTCCATAATTTTTGCTCGTTAAAAAATAAATACGACCTCACGTTGCACACTGCCTCCGAAACCTTTGTCCGTCAAAAAAAATTCGGATCAGGTTCGATTTTCTGCATTTTCGCATCCATTGCATGCATTTTGATAGGAAAGGATGGAGAATACGAAAAAACGGAAAAGCGCATGCGAAAATTTTTGTGTTTACTAAGCCACATTTGTAGAAAAGTTTTTATGATTAGGTCAGCAAGAGTAGAGTATTTAAAAAAACTATTTAAAAAAAACAGAAAACTATAATAACAATACTAATTTATAATTTGGTTTATATTAATTTTGTAACTTTTTTTTCCTTATATTTATATTTCTTGGTACAGGTGAAACAATAACCCAGCAGTTTGGCAGTCTACTTCATCTTAAAGCCAAAGACGAGTCTTTTGTCTCTTTCTCTGCATGAACCAATGGCCTGACGAATTTTTACATGGATCTGTGGATCTTGCAATGCGCTTTGGAGCTTCAGCAAAAAAGTCCTCATTTTGTCTCATGGACAGGCAACGGTCGAAATGGGGTTTTCTGTAAACAAGGAAGTGGAGACATGCAACATGAAGGAAGACACACCCTGCATCCCAATGTGTATACTATCCACCCTATCTGCCCTAAATAGTATTGAAAAATACTACTATCACATAGAATTTAGGATGGATAGTATGCACATTGGGACGCAGGCACAGTTGTTGTGCACAGGCTGATCTGTGATATAAGCCCGATTCGGACGGTAATTGTTTCTCGTATGGACGTCTGTAAAAAATGTATTTACATTACATATCACCTCAGTGATAAAACTCATGGATTCGGACAGCGATTTATTCACAGTGGAGGAGCAAGTTCTGCACTGATCATGTGACCAGTCACATGATTGTCTGATGTAAATAAAATTAATTTTATTTACAAATTTATTCTTAATATTGTGTGAAATGTATTTTAAAATACTTATTATATAAAATGTATTCTTATTATTCCAAGCATATTTTCTAATATATAATCCTATTTATTATTTGATTATTTAAATCTCCTGTTTAAACGTAGGAAAATAGATGCGCTATAGTTGTATATAATTATACGCGATATATATCTGTTTATAATACACATTTTAAAACATTATACTTGGAGAACATATTGCTGTATTGTTTTTCCATCAATTTTTTCCCCCTTACATTTTCTTTAGTTGGTCTTAAAAAAGTCTTAAATTTACTCTCATAAAATCTGTAGAAACCCTGTTTATAGCCTTTATATTTGTGCTGTTTATTTATGCTGTTTTATATGTATATAACTCACTTTATATCCTCTGTACATTAACGTTGATCATTATTTAGAGGATTTCTGCAGAGCTCAAGGAAATGACAAAATAAGTATTTATCTTATTCTTTACATTCTGATAGAGTAGTAATGTTACTCATGTCGTTACTGTAGAACTTTTCCATTAATTTATCATTTATTGTTAATTCATGTTTGAGGGTCAAAGCATGGCCGATGTAAATACATCTAGGAATGTATATATTACCGTATAAACACCTGCAGATTGACGCACTTCAATGATCAGGCAGTAAGTTCTTCATTGAATGCATAGTACAGGAATTGGGCCGTTGTCTAATCTTGGTTAAAGTGATTCTCTAGTTCCTGCTATGGTTATAATAGTTGGTTCCTAACTAAACAATGTAACCAATCAAGGTTGAGAAACTATAGAGTTTTGACTGATGCACATTTACACTGGAGCACATCATAAAAAGCCAATCTACTGTTTGATATCTGAAAATATGATGTGCTGTGTGTAAATAAAAGCGAGTTCATTTATGTGATGGTGCTGAAGGGCAAATGTGAAGGTGTCTATTTTCAAGGAAAACTTGATTCCTCATGATATTCAAGCGCTGTGTCTATAATTGATTTGTGTCAGGTCTGCCATCAGAGGGCAGTGTTGATCTTTACCTGAGGAATCTGGGAAATAATGAGACGCAACCGATGATGAATGTAAGAGTCAAAAAGAGAAATTCAGCACTGCACTTACTGCTACATTACGCCTTTGGCATTTAGGTATAATTTCGGTAACACTTTAGTATAGGGACCAATTCTCACTATTAACTAGTCTAGCCTATTATTAACATTTGTGTCCCTGGAGCACAAAAGCAGTCATAAGTAACACAGGTATATTTGTAGCAATAGACAACAATACATTGTATGGGTCAAAATTGTCTATTTTTCTTTTATGCCAAAAATCATTAGGACATTAAGTAAAGATCATGTTCCATGAAGATATTTTGTAAATTTTCTAACGTAAAAATATCAAAACTTAATTTCTGATTAGTAATATGCATTGCTAAGAACTTCATTTGGACAACTTTAAAGGTGATTTTTAAGTGAAATAAGGTTCTTCACCTTATTAGTTTCAGATCAACAATAATTTATCTTTTTGTTAAATAAAAAAAACTGTATCAAAGCAATTTCCAGGTTAATCACTTGCATCTTTATTTCTTCATCCATTCACGGTATGTATTTAGACATTGTGTTAATTACTCTTATCTATTGATTTGTTACAGTGTGTTACATTTGTGCCTTTTTTATGCTGATAATACAGTAAGAAGCTCTACAGTGATGCAGTTCCTCACAAATCTTTCAGATTAGTCACATGACAAATACATATTTTTTATTTTATTTATTAAGCAATCCTCATTGAAATGCCTTAGCTGGTGCCTTGTGGTACAGAAGTCACCTGTGACGTGATGCTTTTTCTGTCTATATGACTCTTTTGTATTGTAATCAAAAACATTTGCCGTTTTAATTGATTTATTAAAAAAGTGGTTAATTAAGTAAAAGACCTCACACATATAAACCTTGAGTTTCCATAAACATTCCCTCTTATCTCTTATTCATGAAGACAAACAGCCCTTAAAACACTAAACAACAATGGAAAAATAATATAGAAAAACAATAATACAATATAAATGACTAATCAATTAAATGAGTATATAAATGGCTTAAATGATTAATAGAAATTAATATATGATAAATTAATAAATGATCAGTTATAGATGAATGAATGAATGAAGAATAAATGAAAGAAAGTAACACTCAACACAAATATATGGTTGCACTCTTGAAGCAAAACACAGTATGCATTTGAGTCAACTTGGTTAATTATCTCTATATAGTAAATCTTTACCTGCTTAGGAATTAGTGTAATCAATCCCTAGATGGCAACATTACTTCATTTTCTAATATTTCCTTGACAACATTAAAAAAAAAAAAATCTGAGATATCTTTGATTTCTTTGTAAAATTCACAGGTCAAACCATAATTACCTGCTGCTTTATTATCTTTAGATTTTTCAATACCTTTATGAATTTCTTCAATATTTATATATTGTTCACACATAGGCTATTTTTTACATTGTTTTAAGTGGATCTAGAAAAAGTGCAGTGTTGCCTATATTTCTGTATATTACTTTTTATAACAGAATTAGGAATTAATTTTGGGTTCATTGTAAAATAATAATTAATATTGCATTTCTTTAAAAAGGAAAAATCTCCAAATACTTACAAGTTATTTCACCCATCTCTATCCACTTTCTTCTTGATTTTATAAATGCTCCTAGATTTTTATTCAGAGATTTATTCTAATTTCATTTGCAGTTTTATTAAATACGTTTTTTTTTTTTTTTTTTTTTTTTTTTTTTTTCACTTACTGTTTATCATAAAAGTTGTATTTCTAATTAAAATATGTTTTCTATATCTTTCGTCGTTGGCTATTTTCGTCTTACAATTGCACATTTTCTAATTTCATATTTCATAATTTCCCAATTTGTTCCATATAAACCTGATATTTTCTCTTTATAAGTTTAACCCTTACATTGAATATCATCACGAGGTTAATTGTTTAATTTCCAGTAGTTTAGTAATTTCTTGTATCTGCAAGGCTGATAACTATATGAATAATTTTATGATCACTAAATACTGAAGGCACAATGTCGATCTCCCGAACTTGATTTCCAAGTTCCTCAGAAATTAACCAAAAGTCAATTTTAGATTATTTGGATATATAATTATTACTTTTATTAGGATTTCTGTGCCTTCATTCATCACGAGAATTTAATTGGGAATTTAAATTGTACAAAATCAGTGTACTGGAACTGCCTAAACCTGGGAAGAAATCAATAAAGAAGGGTAATTAATGGTGTTCCAATCACCGCCTAAAATCAACTGGGCACTAGAGTGTATTTTCAAAAATTCCATAATTCTCAAAAATTTTGTAATAAACTGTTTTGTAAATTATGATTGTTGCCATAAATGTTCCCCAAAATTAAAACATTATTTTATTCTTTTATATCCAAAATCAACCACTTCCAGAAGAGTGGAGATTTATTTTAGAATTTTAATTTTATAGTTTCCTTTTCCAAATGCAATCTCTGCTGAATTATTACTCCCATATGCCAATCATTTATCAATACCCAATAGATGTTTCCAAAAAGCTAAATCAGACATTACTGCATGAGTTTCCAGCAAAAAATTAAAATCAGCCTGAAAAAAATAAATAAATAATTTGTCCTCAAGTCGCGAATACCCTTCACACTGAACGAATTAAAAACTTACTACTTAAACCAAGTGCTTTTCACCAACCCAAGAATAACATTTACGGTATTAACCTGTATAAACGACTGTCATATATGACATTACATAACATTTTTCAACTGGACGTAAAAGAAAAAAATAAACAAATAAACATGAGCACTAGGGTAAGTTACTGATCCACTTATTATTACATTTTACCTTTGATTTGAAAGGATATTTCATCTCTTTTTATCTCAATAGACATCAGCATCAATTAGAGTCTATTCACGGATTTCTTTGCCGTCGATTATAGCTGTGGCACCAGCGAAAAATGCCTTTTTCCCTTCTTTGCGTGCAGCTTCAATTAGAGGCCAAAGCCTGTTACGCGTGTCTTTGTCTTTCGCTGTCAGGTCCTCTGCAAACCATAAATTCCTGGAACGATGATATTCAGATCTCTTAGAAGTTTTCCACAGAAGCTCCTTGGTTGATCTCGCTATAAACCTGATGATGACCGGTCGAACTCTGTCTTCGCTTATCTTCCCGATGCGGTGAACAGTGTCAATATGAAGAGGAAATATATCTGCAGCCCCCGGAACCACAGTGCGGCAGATATCAAGCACACGCCGTTTGACATTCTCTCCTTCTTCTTCTTGTAGACCATAAAGCCATAGATTCAATTTTCGTTCAGCTTCTTTTACTTTTTCTTCCAGCTCTGAGATTCTTTTCTGTTGATTTTCGTTTACTTTTACTTTTTCTTCCAGCTCTGAGATTATTTTCTGTTGATTGTCGATTACTTTATTTAATTTTTCTTCCAGCTCCGAGATTCTTTTCTGTTGATTTTCATTTACTTCATTTACTTTTTCTTCCAGCTCCGAGATTATTTTCTGTTGATTTTCGTTTACTTCTCCTTCCAGCTCTGAGATGCTGTCGGTGCAGGATTGCGTCTCCAAAGCTTGGTCATCAAAACGATTTTTCCCAGAACCAGATTTTCCTTCATCTGTATTTTCCCCTTGTTCCCTTTCTGTTAGCTGACTCATTCTGGAGAAAAGTTTCCAAGGGCAATCGAGCTAGTTAACTAATTGAGCTTTCAGTCGAGAGTAGCCAATTCTTCGTTTAAATTCCTAGACTAAAAGTCTGTTAAGTTGTTTTATGCGTGTGGAAAAACGAGTACTAACCACAAAATTTTCGTCTGCATCAGTCGCCGTCTACAAACTTCAGGTGTGTTGGGCTTGAAGCGGCGCTGCGCAGATTGATCGGTGTTTGAGATAAAAGTACCGCGAGAGCGATTATTACAGCAGACTTGCTTTGGAATCACGGTTGGAATCTCGCGCTTCTTTAATGTCATGAGGCTCGTTTAAGACACACCTAGCCTCGCATGAAATGTAGGCGTCTGCAGTGAGGGGAGGAGTCGAGACAGACAGTTCTGAGCTCTAGAACAGATAGGCTACCTACCAGATCAGAATCAGAATGAGCTTTATTGCCAGGTATGTTTAAGGGGAATTTGTTTTTGTGACAGAAGCTTCCACATTGGAACAGAATGTCAGTGACAAGACAAAACACAGATAATAAAAGAAGTATATAGGGAATAACAATATACAAATTGACAATATTGCATGTACATGTATATTACATGAATAGATGAATAGACAATTTTGTATGTACGTCTTTGTACAGACCGCAGGCGTCTGGAGGGGATGTAGATGCTTAGAAGAGAGTGGAGATGGGAGGGTGCAGAGTATGTGGCTGTTCTGTAGTCCAACACCAATGACTTGAACTTGATGCCAGTGCAGAGAGATGAGAAGCGGTGTGACAGGGGCTCTCTTGGGCTCATTGAACACATCAGTTGACATGTTTCTCTAATGAACAAACTATAATAAAGGAAAGGCACTTCAAGCAAAAAAAAAAAACACTAACTGAGAACAAAGAGTCAATTTTTTATAACTTAAATCACGATCTGAAAATTATGGGGGGGGGGAGCTATAGCAGAGGGCAAGCTAGGCAAGTGTAGCATGTCTGGACCCGTCACTCATCGCACAATAACCACACAACCACTCAGCAGTGAGATCCAGTGACTTTTAATCTGAGAGTAAAGAAGAGAGATCATCAGTAGATCGATAGTGCATCGGCTTCTCTCACTCTGGTCAAACTCTGAGGTATTCACGGAGAGAAGCGAGCAACCCACGCGCTCGTCAGTTTCACATATATCAGACTGACGATATCGCACAATCAATAAACAAAAAGAGACAAATTTAAATAAAAAAAATTATTCTGAATACAATACATACATGTCTTGTCTTTCCTATAATACATTACAATTTATATATTTTGGTATGCTACACTATTAACATATGCAATAGTTTAAATATTTATACTTTGTAACATAATACAATAAGAGAAATAATTATAAAACTATTTGTAGATATAAATCCATATTTTTCACATTATGTACCAAAAATCAAATGAAACATTGAATATAATTAACACCTTAACATATGCAGGCATATCCACGTGCGTTACAGCTTATTAAAATCACACTCTACGTGCAATATACATTCATTAACTGCAAACTGGACCTCTTTCCTTTATGAAACAGAACTATTTTAACAACATACCTGAGAGAAATGAAGAGAGATCATCAGTGGATCGATAGTGCATCGGCTTCTCTCACTCTGAGCACAAAATGCTAACTAGTCAGCGCCATGATGATTTGTATAAAATTCGAATTAAAAGTTAACTCGCATCATCACAACTAACAAAATCTGGTTCTGCTATTGCTCAGTCACGCTTACAGAGTGAAAATCATACATATTTTCAAGAAATGACGACATACCAGAGGTATTCACGGAGAGAAGCGAACAACCCACGCGCTGGTCAGTTAACCACAGGAAACCAAACATCCGAAGAAAAGTTCAGCTACACAAATATTTATAACTCGTGAATATTAACAAGAACAAAGTTTTGTGAATATCATTAACTCACTCCTCTTACAAAACACAATAGATTTAGAACATAATATAAACAGTAAATAAAAAAATATAAATAATAATACAATATAAAAGAAAAAAACGAAAACAAGTCAGATTAAATCAATGCATTTTTCACACCAGTTACACAAGCTTACTGGCCTCCAAGGGTTGCTTGTGAAAATTAGCAAGCTTGATTGGGAGCTTATTGCATTTGAAATCCAACAACAAATTTAAAGGGATTGTTGACCCCTTTTTTTTTTTTTTTAAGGCTTGATTGTGTTTAGGGGGTGCAGTCTAACATGTTAATACTTCGTTTAAAAAACCCCCACAATTTTTCACATAATTAACCTTTATTCCACACCGCTCTGTCCCTTCTCTTTTTTTATTGAACAATCATTAATGTACAAACAACTTGGCAATGTCAAAACATCTTCACACTACAATATGGAGAACAAGTGCATACAAATACAACAGAAAGAGAGAGAACAGAGAGAGGCAAAAAATAAAACATTGAAGGGGCTAGGGTTCCCTTCCAGGAACTCGAGCTGCGTCGAAACACTAGGGGAACGCCTCCAGCGTGACCGCACTCTGAATCACGTTTGTAATCTGTCCAATGGTTGGGCGAGACGTCATAGGCGGGTGACGTCACCGACCAGGAAGCATAAAAGCATGTGCGGTGGAACCGGCATCAGCTTTTTGTCATTCAGCAACCGCCACTCTGTGTGTGTCTGTCATTTCATGTTGTGAGTCTTATTTAGTGTTGTCTGTCCCTACACAAGCACACTATAAGCTCCATTATGTCAAAAAGTGCTCAGAAAACAAAGCATTTGGGCGACAGCAGATCACAATATAGGCTGTGTGTTCCCCCTTGCAAACGCTACATCACTGCGGGGGATACTCACAGTCTGTGTGTGGTCTGCCTGGGAGCGAGTCACGCAGAGTCGGCTCTCGAGGGAGCCGACTGCCTGCACTGCGAGCATCTTTCCCTGCTTGCACATTGCTCCCGGAAGGCTCTCTTTTGCGAGGGAGCCTTTGCCAGCATTCCCCGTGGTGCCGGAGCGGTTACTGCTCTCGTGGGGTTCGCGGTGGATCTCGCATAGGGAATGGAGACGGGCGAGCCTCTATCTCCTATCTCCTTCCTCACCTGCCCAATCCAGCGGCCGCTCTCTGGGATCGGAAGCCCACTCCGCGGTTTCTTCCCCCCGGGGAGCTGGCTCGAAGCTTCGCCTATCTTCCTCCGAGGAGGTTGATGTGGAAAGCATCAATGAGGACCCTCAGTCGCCCCAATATGAGGAGCTTGTGGGGGTGGTTACTCGCGCTGTGGCCAAGCTGAACATCGATTGGCCAACCACAGAAGAGTAAGCTCGATGAGCGTTTCCTGCAAACTAAGCCGCCACCTCCACGTCGGAGCCTTTCCTTCTTCCCCGATCTACATGATGAAATTTCTAGATCGTGGGCTAGACCTTTCTCTGCCCGCCTCTTCATCCCCGCCTCTGACAACTACGGCAATGTGGCGGGGTTGAGTGAGCGCGGCTATAGAGCGATGCCTCGGCTGAACAGACGCTCGCGAGCTATCTGTCTCCCGGCACAGCATCGTCTCTGAAGGCTCCGACCTTGCCCACCAAGCCGCTGCACACAACTTCAGCACTGGTGGGCAAGGGGTACGCAGCTGCAGGTCAGGATGGTGCATGTCTGCACACCATGGCGGTGTTACATGCGTACCAAGCCGACCTGCTTAAAGAGCTAGATGAAGGAGAGGAGCTCAAATCTGACGACATCGCTGAGCTCCGCCGAACCGCTGATCTCTCTCTCTGCGGAAGAGACCGCCCGTGCCATCGGCAGGTCTATGGCAGCACTGGTGGCTGTGGAGAGACATATTTGGTTGACCCTATCGGATATGAAGGAGAAAGATAGGGTCTTCCTCATGGACGCCCCGCTTGCGCCTTCTGGCCTGTTCGGCGATGCCGTCAATTCTGTCGTCGACAGGTACCAGGAGGCCCATAAACAAGCGGCGGCGTTCCAGCGGTTCCTCCCTCACCAATCGCTAGCTCAGGGGGCTGCTGGGCGGGAGCAGCCCTTGCTGCGTGCCAGCTCCTCATATCGGGAGACACAGAAACAGAGCATTTGCTATTGTTCCCCCGCAACGGGACCGAGGTGGCAATGGCTCTGGGTCGGGGACTTCTAAGGCTAAGCCGGATCTACAGACCGTACTTCAGTCTAAGAGGTCCTCGGCCAAGAAGCCCTGACAGGCGTGGCCCAGGGCTTATGAGGGCAGGCCCCTCTGGGGAAGAGCGGGTTACACCGCATTACACAGTGTCTGTCTCTCCTCAGTGCCCTCAGAAGATCAGTCTGCTAACCCTGCCAGAGCTCCAGGGCGTAGCGGTCTCCAGCGAGCGCTTCCCTCAGTTATTTCCACCCGGAAACGTAGCGGAGCTGAGGAGCTCGTTCGGGGGCCTCTAGAGCAGCTACTTGGGCCGTCTCCTTCCGGTACTCCGCTTCAGGGCACCGAGCTAGCAGCTCTGAGTACACCAGAGGCCAGTCTCGAGAGACTGGTTCCCTTAGTAGACTATTTGGCAGCATGGAAACTACTGCCAAATGTGTCTCAATGGGTCCTGCGCACTGTAGAAAAAGGCTATCGCATTCAGTTCGGCGCTATGGCACTACCATTCAATGGGGTGATTCCCACGCTGGTGCGCCCTGAGCAGGCTCTGGTCATGGAACAAGAAGTAGACACTCTCTTGAGGAAGGAGGCCATCGACGTGGTCCCTCCTCACGAAAGGGAATCCGGGTTCTACAGCCGGTACTTCATAGTTCCAAAGAAGAATGGAGGGTTGCGTCCCATTTTAGATCTGTGTCAGTTGAACCGCTCAGTCATGCGACTGGAGTTCAAGATGCTCACAGTCAAACAGGTCGTGTCTCAGATCAGGTCTGAGGACTGGTTTGTCACGATCGATCTAAAGGATGCTTACTTCCATGTCTCCATCCTTCCCACTCACAGGAAGTTCCTGCGGTTTGCTTTTGGGGGCAAAGCTTACCAATATCGGGTTCTTCCCTTCGGCCTAGAACTCTCACCCCGTACTTTCACGAAGTGTGTGGATGCTGCTCTGGCTCCTCTGTGACTCCAGGGTATCCGTATACTCAATTATATCAACGATTGGTTGATTCTAGCTCAATCGGAGCAACTGGCGATTCGACATCGAGATGTTGTTCTCGCACACATGAAAGAGCTGGAGTTGAGACTGAACGCCAAGAAAAGTATGCTTTCTCCAGTACAGAGAACCACTTATCTGGGCGTGGTGTGGGATTCGACCACGATGCAGGCACGCATGTCCCCTGCTTGTATCGAGTCGATCCTCACATCAGCCAAGAGAGTGAGAGAAGGCCAGTCACTCACTGTCAAGCAGTTTCAGAAACTGCTGGGTCTGATGGCAGCTGCTTCCAACGTGATACCTATTGGCCTGCTGTACATGAGACCCCTACAGTGGTGGCTCAGAACCAAGGGATTCTCCCCGAGGGGAAACCCACTTCGCATGATCAAGGTCACGTGGCGATGCCTACGTGTCTTACACATGTGGAGACAACCTTGGTTCTTGTCTCAGGGCCCGGTGCTGGGAGCTCCTTGTCGCTGCATAACGCTAGCGATGGACGCATCCCTCACCGGTTGGGGAGCGGTCATGGATGGCCACCCGGCCCGCGGTCTATGGAGTGGTCGCCATCTCACGTGGCACATCAACTGCCTGGAGATGCTGGCCGTGTTTCGAGCGCTCAAACACTTTCTCCCAGACCTAAGAGATCATCATGTGTTGGTGCGCACCGACAACACAGCGGTGGTCTCTTACATCAACCACCAGGGAGGTCTGCGTTTGCGTCCCTTGTACAAGCTGGCACACCAGATGCTTGTGTGGTCCCCAGGACAGACTCGCTGAGAGCCGTCTACATTCCTGGGTATCTCAATATGGGAGCAGACATCCTGTCGAGGCAGGGGCCGAGGCCCGGGGAATGGATGCTTTATCCGAGGTGGTGAAACGGATATGGAGAGTGTTTGGCCAGGCACAGGTGGACCTCTTTGCGACTCAGGAGACAGCGCAATGTCCCCTCTGGTACTCTCTGACTCCTCCAGCCCCTCTGGGACTGGATGCCATGGTGCAGATCGCCTCTCTCAGGCGGGGGGCACTATTGTCCACCCTCGCCCGGAGCTGTGGAAGCTGTGGGTCTGGCCTCTGAGGGGGCACAGCTCATAGCTTCCGGTCTCTCAACTGAGGTTGTTGAGACCATCCTCCAATCCAGTGCTCCTTCTACGAGAAAACTGTACTCCCTGAAGTGGAGACTCTTCACTTCATGGTGTGGAGACCACCAGCTTGACCCAGTTAACTGCCTGATTGGTACAGTGCTGTAGTTCTTGCAGGCCCGTCTCAGCGCGGGGTTAACCCACTCCACCCTGAAGATTTACTTGGCGGCTTTATCGGCCTACCATGCCCCTCTCGGTGACCAGTCAGTGGGTAGACACCCCCTTGTTACACGTTTCCTCCAAGGAGCGCTGAGGCTGAGGCCTCCAGTACGATCCCGTGTCCCCATGTGGGACTTGGCTGTGGTGTTAGAAGCTCTCTGTTTACCTCCATTTGAGCCTGTTGAGGAGATCTCTGATCGCCTTCTAACTATGAAGACTACCTTCCTTCTGGCGATATCTTCTCTCAAGAGAGTTGGGGATTTACAGGCCCTCTCTGTGGCCCCTTCCTATCTTGACTTTGCGCCCGGTCTGGCCAAAGCATTTCTGTACCCTCGAGCGGGGTATGTCCCTAAAGTCCCCTCGTCTACACCACGGCCTGTCGTGCTGCAGGCCTTCAGTCCTCCTCCCTTCAGGGAGCCCGACCAACGGAAGCTTAATTGTATGTGTCCGGTGTGAGCACTGGACGCATACGTCCACAGAGCTGCCCTGTGGAGAAGGACGGACCAAATGCTGGTATGCTTCGGTCCTCCTAAGAGGGGTCTGCTTGCCTCTAAACAGACCCTTAGTCGGTGGATCGTGGATGCCATTACCACCACTTATGAGTCCTCTGGTCTCCCCTCGCCTCTCGGGGTCAAGGCTCACTCCACCCAAAGTATGACAGACTCCAAGGCCTTTTTGGCAGGTGCTCCTATGCAGGACATCTGCAATGCTGTGGGATGGTCCATGCCCCTAACCTTCGTCAGATTCTATGGCCTAGATATGCAGGCCACTCCAGGCACTTCCGTTCTCTTGCCCTCGTTGTGCTCCTGAGGGATACACACAGGGCAGGGAATTGGAAGTCTGGCAGCGTGGGCATCTCGTTCCCCTAGCATTTTGATGCAGCTCGAGTTCCTGGAAGGGAACGTCTCAGGTTACGCATGTAACCATGGTTCCCTGAAGGGAACGAGACGCTGCGTCTCGAGGCCATACTTCCGGCATCCCTGCGAGCGGTTGCTTCATTCCTAGAAAATTCTTCCTTGAGATTTTTCGGAGTGCCGCCAAACATCGATACAAAGAGAGAATTGAGTCTCATTTTCAGCTCAATGACTCTCGACGCATGTGGCAGGGACTAAGGACCATCTGTGCCTTTGGGAACAAATCCTCCGCGAAGATGAGAGCAGATCCGTCGCTGGCCGACGAGTTAAACACATTCTATGGCCGCTTTGAATGCAACGGCGGTAGCGCGGCTCAGCCGAGCAGCGAGTCAGGAAGCAGCAGGCAGGGAAGTGAGAATCATGTGATCACCGTGTCGGAGGACGAGGTTAGGAGGGCACTAAAGAGAGTGAACATCAGGAAAGCGGCTGGACCTGACGGAATTACCGGCCGTGTTCTGAGGTCATGCGCTGATCAGCTTGCTGGTTTGTTCACTTCTATCTTCAACGAGTCCCTTGCTACCTCTGTAGTTCCCACTTCCTTTAAAAAATCCATCATCATCCCTGTACCTAAGAACAATAAACCCTCTTGCCTGAATGACTATCGTCCAGTGGCCCTCACATCTATAGTCATGAAGGTTTTTGAGAGACTTGTTAAGAGCCACATTAGCTCATCTATCCCTGTTACTTTGGACCCTCTCCAGTTTGCATATCGCTCCAATAAATCAACTGATGATGCCATCTTTCACATACTTCACTCCTCCCTCACACACACTGACAGCAGAAATGGTAACTATACAAGGCTGCTATTTATAGACTATAGCTCAGCTTTCAACACCATAGTCCCCATCAAGCTGACTAATAAACTCACAGGCCTCGGCCTAAACACTTCACTCTGCGACTAGATTCAAGACTTCCTCACCGGCAGACCTCAAGTGATGAAGGTAGGCCAGTACACCTCAAACTCCATCACCCTGAACGTAGGAGCCCCGCAGGGCTGCGTTCTGAGTCCCCTGCTCTACTCTCTCTACACACACGACTGCGTGTCCTCTCACAGCTCCACATCTATTATCAAATTTGCTGATGATACTGTGGTTCTGGGCCTCATTTCCAACAATGATGAGACCGCATACTTGGATGAGGTAGAGAGACTAACATCATGGTGCCAGGACAACTGTCTCTCTCTGAATGTGAGCAAAACTAAAGAGCTGATTGTAGACTTCAGGAAGAAACACCTGCTGCCCTACACTCCTCTTATGATCAGTGGGACCCCTGTGGAGAGAGTAAGCAGCTTCAAGTACCTTGGTGTAAACATCTCCGAGGACCTGACTTGGACTACACACATACAAACACAGGTTAAGAAAGCCAGGAAAAGACTGTACCATCTGCGACAGCTGAGGAAATTCAGGGTCTCACCATCAATCCTGAAAACTTTCTATGCAGGGACCATAGAAAGTGTATTGACTCAGTGCATCTCAGTGTGGTATGGAAACAGCTCCAGCCAAGATTGCAAGGCCTTGCAGAGAGTTGTGCGCATAGCTGAGCGTATCTCTGGGTCTGCTCTCCCCTCTCTGCAGGACATCTACATCAAACGCTGCAGAAGCAGAGCTGTCAAAATCACCAAGGACTCAAATCACCCTGGAAACTGTCTATTCACTCTGCTGCCATCTGGTAAGCGCTTCCGCTGCCTGATGGCAAAAACTGAGAGACTCAGGAGGAGCTTCTTCCCCCAGGCCATCAGGCTCCTGAATTCAAACTGAACTGAACTCAGCCTCTTAACATCATGATGACTTCACTTACTAATCACTCACAATCAGTAATATACTCACACTCATTATCATCTACCTCATACTGACAGTGTCATTTGCACACAATACTGTCATTTGCACACAACACTTTCTGTATCTTGATATCTTATCATATTTTATATTTATTCTTTTTGTGATTGCTGCTCATGTCACCATGCTCAACCTGTTTGCACATTCCCCCTCCCATACAGTCATGCTTATCTTAATATTTAATTCTACAGCTTACTGTCATGCACATTCTCTTATACTTTATATTTTATATTCTGTGCTTTATATCTTATTTTTTATTCATTTTATCTTATGCATACTTCCCTTGTGTTGTATTCTACAATATTTGCACTGTCCATGGAGCGGACCTGATTCACATTTCACTGCTGGTTATACAATCTCTGTATAGTCGTGTATGTGACAAATACAACTTGAAACTTGAAACTAGACAAAAGGGACTAATTGTCTTCATCCAACCCATCTACTCATCTTATTCTATGGTCAACAAACGAATGAATTGTTTGCTGATTCAGATCCTCATTGCTTCACTTAAGAATTGCTGGTCTCATTTTCCACTCTAAAGACTGATCTCACTATGACAAAATGTTACTTATAGTCATATCTATGAACTGATGGACTTTCTGGACTTAATTGATGTTTCCTCAACTCTGGAAGACTTTATGTGCTGATGTTTGTACTTGTTGATGTGAATGTGTGACTCACAGCTTGCATTTAATACACATGGCTCACTGAAATTAATTAGTCTCTGTGATCCCTCAAGCTTTATGTGGCATCAAAAAGTTAGGTGTTACATAGTTGTAAGTCTGAATATATAGAAGTAAATCTGTTTGGCTGGCCGGCTTATAACAAATGCAAAAAAAACTGTTAGCGCAACACTGGCTTCCACCACATAGCCTGGATAGGTACAAGTGGTTCATACAACTTCGGGACATTATGATGCTTGAATTATCCACGGCTCGGGTGAACTTGGCACAAATGTCT
This sequence comes from Aspiorhynchus laticeps, assembly GCA_023376895.1. Lineage (NCBI taxonomy): Eukaryota > Metazoa > Chordata > Actinopteri > Cypriniformes > Cyprinidae > Aspiorhynchus > Aspiorhynchus laticeps. Next base: position 421,059 of record JALXFT010001666.1, read on the forward strand.
ACATTAAAGATCTGGACTATATTCAGAATGAATGCTTAACACTGTATTTTTATTTTTATTTTCTTCTTTTTTGTTTTGTTTTATGATTTCTGTGGCTTTGGTTTTGTTTACTTTTCTATCCATTAGGTACCCCATTTTAAAGAGACCGCAAGGGAAGGGAGGGTGGGTGGAAAGTTGAATTGATATGTGATATCATGTTGTTATTCAGGTTTGTAAATTGTTGTTAATAATAAAAAAATAAAATAAAAATAAAAAACAGTGGTCAAATATCGAAGGTTGAGTTTTAAAACTTTCTACTGATGCACAGTTTGTCCAGATCAAGTAAGAGTGTTATGTTTTAACGTGCTGTGAAAGTGAAACATCATTTATCTAGGGCCGTCACTGATCTTTGACAGCTAAGGGGTTAATGCTGCACCAAATGTTCTCTGTAGGTGAAAGATCTGGACTGCAGGCAGGCCAATTCAGCACCCGGACTCTTCTACTACGAAGCCATGCTGTTGTAATAGCTGCAGTATGTGGTTTTGCATTGTCCTGCTGAAATACACGTCTTCTGGAGGGGAGCATATGTTGTGCTAAAACCTTTATATAGCTTTCAGCATTCATAGTGCCTTCCAAAACATGCAAGCTGCCCATACCGTATGCACTTATGCACCCCCATACCATCAGAGATGCTGGCTTTTGAACTGAACGCTGATAACACGCTAGAAGGTCTCCCTCCTCTTTAGCCCGGAGGACATGGCATCCATGATTTCCAACAAAAATGTCAAATTTGGACTTGTCTGACCATGGAACACTTTTCCACTTTGAAACAGTCCATTTTAAATGAGCCTTGACCCACAGGACACGACGGCGCTTCTGGACCATGTTCACATATGGCTTCCTTTTTGCATGATAGAGCTTTAGTTGGCATCTGCAGATGGCACGGCGGATTGTGTTTACCGACAGTGGTTTCTGGAAGTATTCCTGGGCCCATTTAGTAATGTCAATGACAGAATCATGCCGATGAGTGATGCAGTGTCGTCTGAGGGCCCGAAGACCAAAAATAAATTAGACATTTCATACACAATATAACATCACTTACTTTCAGTTGAGCAGTAAAACAAATGTTTCCCAACCAGGACTCAAGGAGCACATGGCAAAGCAATGCTTTAGCTTTTGCATGCTGCACTTCCTCCTTCTACTATACGGCATGATTTATACCCAAAACATATTGCCCTCTAGTACTCCTAGTGGTGAGGAAGAGAACAAACCCTATAACAGACTTGTGACTGTTATATATTCTCCAGTTCTTCCTTGGTGCTATTTTTCCCCTCTCTGAGAGATCTCCTATTCTCAGTCTTTTTTTGCACTGAATGTTTTTTAAATAGGTCTGCTGTTTCTTTTGAAGGTACTCTGCTCTTCGAACTGGGTCTGCATCTCAGCGCTGTCTATAAAGACGCTGCTTTTCAGCAGCAGTTAATCTTGCCATACCTGACAAGAGAGATACAATTATATGATTATGAATGTCCTATGTGTTTTATGGTTGTATATTGTCTGTGGAGTTACTATAGAGTCTGTGGTGTTACCAGGAAAGACAGTAACACCACAGACAAATTAGCCTAAATCCAGACTTTTCTAAAATGGAGGCTGCCATCATGATGATTTCAAGATCAGGGGACATTTTGGAAATATTAATAAGTATGTATTTATCAAAATTTTGATTAAAATATGTAAAATATGCAAGTTATCAACATAACACCACATACACTAATAAAGTGCGGCACATGAAATTGTCAGAAATTTAGCTAAACTTAAGAAATTTAATAAGAAAGAATGTACTCCCCATGCACCCCTCAGATCAACAGCACCTGCAGTGACCTTTACACACAGGAAGTGAATTCCTCCTTTTCTTAAAGGGGCTAAATCCATTGTGGTAACACCACAGACATGAATTTGGGGGACACAGCTTTTTTCTTAAATATAACAAAATATGTATTTTTTAAAACAATTTAATAAAATTGTACATGTTAAATAAAATCTATATTCACATTATGACCACTTTATTTTTATGTTAAAAATGTTGTATTGTTGCAATTACATTCTATGATACCGCTCTAAGGTATGGTACGGGAACATGCATATTTGGTTACAAATGCAATCTCTAAAACTCAATTAAATATAGATTTTAAAACAAAAATGTAACTATTAATAGTGCACAAATTGTGTTTACCCTACAGAATACAAACATGCAAACATTTTATACTTTATTGGTATTTAAAGTTTATTTAAACTGCTGTAAAGTAGAGGGACACAACTTGCCACCGCAATTGAAGAATGACCCAGCTAATCCTGTTACAGACCTGATGTCAATTAACTTAAAAGGGTCTATGATGCTATTTTAAAGATCATTACATTTACATTTATGCATTTAGCAGAGGCTTTTATCCAAAGCGACTTACATTGCATTCAAGTTACAGTTTTTATATTTTTATCAGCTCTTGCTTTCCCTGTGTCACGGATCAGCCAGGCTCATTCACCTCCCAATCACAACGCACTCCTTCACCTGAGTATTAATTGCACTCACCTGCACGTCATCAGCACCCTCATCAGCCTGCATACAAAAGCGCACACCTCACACCAGCACATTGTCCGATCTCGTTTCATTCAAAGTGGACTGATGCTAGTACAGCTACTTACCTGTGTTTTTACCTTGATCTCCTACTTACCTCCTGTCTCATCCACAGTGTGTTCTTCCCAGCTCTACTCCATCGTCTGTGTTTCCAAGGATCTCCTCGTGTGTGTCTCCCCTGTCCAGGATTGTGAGGTGTGTTTGCTCCGTTTCCCCCATCCACGAGTTCCTGTGAAAGCAAAGGAAATTCCCTTATCACCCTCATCATACTACTGTGCCTGTTCATTGAACTTGTTACTCATCTCCATCAGCTACCCGCTGACTCCACCAATTGCAATAAAACTCACCTGTTGTATTCTAACCATCTGTCTGAGTCTGCTTCCCTAACACCCTGGGAATCGAACCCATGATCTTGGCGTTGTTAGCGCCATGCTCTACTATTTGAGCTACAGGAAAGCTACATCATTATTTTGTGTATTTGGTGTAACATAATATGCTGACATGCTTTAATGTTCAAAAAACACATTATTTTTCAAATACTGTACATTATTGTAGGTCCTCTATGCCCCGCCTCTATCAAAGGTGTCTTTCTACAAAGCCCCTCTTTCCGACAAGCGCAGTCTGCTCTGATTGGCCAACTGACCCAGTGCATTGTGATGAGTGGTCTACACTTTAGATTAGGGGATGCAGAAAGCTTTGTAAATGATTTAAAATGTTTATTGAGATAATAGTACAATGTTGAAATTTCAATGATATATAAGTGATTAATAATATATTAACTAGTAACTTTCCCAGGGAAAGCAAGAGCTAATAAAAATGTATAAACTGTAACTTGAATGCAATGTAAGTCTCTTTGGATAAAAAAAGCATCTGCTAAATGCATAAATGTAAATGTAGTAACTATTAAGCATTAAGGATCTGTTTGATTATTTCATGATGCTATTTTTTAAAGATAACTTATGACAGATTTGTAAATCGTTAGCATATTACTTAATCATTTGTGAATGCATAGCCATGTTTTGTAAATGATTAGTTCATCATTAGCTAATTACTTGTAAATGACTTATAAATGAATTAACAAAACATACACATTGTTAGCATATCACTTAGTAATCGCTTATGAATGTTTTGTAAATGATTAGTTCATCATTAACTAATCACTTATAAATGACTTACAACTGAACGATATTATAAAGTGTTACCACAATTACTTACTATATTATTATTACTCCAGTAGGTCTGAAATATATATTGTACGTTTTAATCCCCTGAACACACTACAAACATGATGATCTCTAGAACATGATGCATTGCTGTGTCTGTCATAATTAAACAATTAAACAATTTTGGAGAAAGTGGGTGTACTTGTATGTGTTTTTTTTTTTTTTACATAAACTTTTTTGTTGTTGTTTACAGTCTTTCTTTAAAGGACATTAATATAAGACAATACTGCCAAAACAGTTTACTGTCAAGATGTTATTCCTGTTATATATTTATTGTCCAACATTCTTTCTATCATTAATTTAATTTCATATGTTGGTATTAATTCAGTGTTTATAATGTTAACATTTATTTTCAACACATATTTTCAACTGAAACTGCTTTCTAGAGGTTTTGTAAAAGTAAAGGGAAGACTTTAAAATAAAGTCTGTAAAATAAACTTTTAAAAAGGATTTGATGATCACTAGTCTAGTGATTGTATGTTATTGTTGTCATCGTTCAGGCTGTATTTCAGCTTTTTTGTCTGGTTTTTTAAACAAAGCAGCTGATATTTAACAAGGAAAATCTACGATAGAACATAGATATGGGTAAGTAAAGGGTTTGCAGTAATTTAATCTTTTTACTTGGCAAACAGTAAGCAGTATGAAGCAGTCTAGTCAATTGGTGGAGGGGACCTATCTATAATCTTTATATTTAAGGATGATAAATATATACATATATACTTTAAATGTGTTATTGTAAGTTGGTCCAGCGCGACTGGCTCCTATTATTCTACGGCGTTTTTGTGTAGTTTTCAGTTCTTTCTCTCACACGCACACACACGACGCGTTACTCTACACTGCGCATAACAGGAGTGTCACAAGAGTTTCATTATATAGGAAACAGAAACACTCATCATACCTGCGGTATCTTGAGCAACACATACAATAAAACTGGCTTAGATTTACTGATGTAGATTAATGTTAAGAAATGATTAATGAAATTATGAAATGCATTTTATTCATGGCACATTATATGCTGCATGCAGATCATGTTCTTTGTCTTGGTTTCCAGTACAAATATCCAAACATCCATAAATCAATATACATTTACTATAGAAGCAAAACCATCAATGAAGTGAAAACAAAATGCTATTGGGTTCGAAAAATTATCTTTTATATTTTTATAAGCCCATTGACAGATACTTGGGTTACAAATTGTTTAGATATTTGGACTGGAAAACAAGACAAATTACTGAAGAATAACTTTTTTTCTTGTTGCTGTGTAAAATCCTCCTAAATGAGTTTTCAAAAAAGTGTTAAATATGCTTATTTGTTATTCAGTGATATACAGTAAACGATACACGAGTTTATCTACTGGTGTGTGAGATTACATGTTAGTGGATTCACTACATGATTTTCTTTTTAAAACAGTACAATAAAACAACTATGTATTTACTCATCTCACCTGCACAAAAACACAATCAGTGTTCCTCAAAATGAATAAAAAATGCAAATGCAAATTCAGAATATTATACAAACCTGCAATAATTAAATATGTTAAATAAGACAAATATCATTTATGTATTTAATCCCATTTTATTAACTAATGTCTTTGCTGCTGACCTTTTATGATCCAATTCAGGCATACTATTAAGCATAAATAACACATTTGTGTTTTATTTTAGTTATTGCTGAATAGTGTTGAACTTTCTTCTCCTGTGTCATATTCTTCATGTGATTAGTTTGAGCTGCATCCTCTACTGTACAGACGTGAATGTACATTTCCTTCAGTCTGAGCCGTATTCACTTCACTTTTGGTATGAAAGAGCTTTACATTTGTAAAAGAAGAACTTTTAATATTAAAAACAAACAAGCAATCCCTGCCCAGATTTACAAAGTAACTCAAAAGTAACGTAACGTATTACTTTCCATAAAAAGTAACTAAGTAACGTAATTAGTTACTTTTTAGGGAGTAATAAAATCTTGCAATGCATTACTTTTAAAAGTAACTTTCCCCAACACTGTTTATAATGCATTGCTAATAAACAGTGTTTTTCACTGTATAGAGAATACTAGCCTATATAAAATAATGATTTTGCCAATTATTTGCATAAAAATATTTATACCATAATATATAGCACTGTCCTAGTTGAGAATCACAATGGTGTTAAAGCCACATTTTCTGGTACAAGTCTGAGAATGATAAATGTGCAATTCTTAAAAATACTTGATAATTTAAAGAACACACACACACGATTTCTGCTTGTCCATTTCAAATCCTTAAATGACTTTAGCAGCAATTCAGATCATCACTGAAAAGCAGTGCCTGCCCGTCCAACAACCCGATCCCTTTGCAATAAATTAGACCTCGTTGAACTATTTTCCTTTGACTAACATCAGGATGAGTTGGTGTAGGTGTGTCGTGTGTAAGTTTCACTTTATAGGAAACAGAAATTTTGTCGATTTGGGTGGATGGGGTAAGCCTGTATGACGTGTAGATTTGAATGTCATCCGCATAAAAATGATAGCTAAAGCCATGACGCTGTAGTATCTGACCCAATGGTAAAATATAAATAATAAACAACAAAGGCCCAAGAACGGAACCCTGGGGGACGCCTTATTTCAGGGGGGCACTAGGGGATCTAAAATCCCAAGCAGAGATGTAAAACTGTCTGTCATATAGGTATGAAGAAAGCCAGGAAAGAGCAGTACCAGATACAGTATACCCACAGCCGAAAGTCGAGAGATGAGTAGATCATGAGAGATAGTGTCAAAGGCAGAACTGAGGTCTAGTAACAGAAGTAAAGACAGAGAGCCAGTGTCGCAAGAGAGTAATAAATCATTAACTACCTCATATCTGTGGCCTCTTGAGAATCACAAGAACACAAATACAGACACAGAAAAACTCTTCATTAATTTACATGTATGACATATTAATGACTGCATTGGACAGGGAATGTTCTTCAGCTGACATTCTTGCGAGATTCTCTGAACAAATGTTCTTCCAGTAAAGTTAATGTTTGTTCAAAGTTATCTGGTCTTTAATGTTCTCAAAATGTTAGCAAATAAATTGTTCATGGAACATTATTTCTGAAACCACTGAGTACAGTATTCGTCAAATGTTTTTTAAATGTTACTACTTGTTTCAGGATGTTCAAAGAACATTTTAAAAGTAACATTTCTGTAATACTTGCAAAATGATAAAATAGAGAAAACATTCACACAGCCAAGAATGATAAAAAAGTGTTTAGAATATTTTTGCATTGCATATTTATTGCATTCAGAAGAACAGGTTGACTGACTTTGAGTAAAGCAGCTGCTGATCAGGATTGTGAAATCAGGCACTCGGAAGTGATTTGATCGTTATCGCTCTTGGCAGGCGTTCTTGGCATTGTTCAGTATCTAAAGGCACACGTTAATCGAGATAAACAGTTTTATGTGTCATGATTCACATAGTCATCACCTAAAGGGTTGGTCTGAGCAGACTATAAATGAGCATTCATTTACCAGCTTTTCATTTCCCATGATCCTTCAAATCGACTTCCTTCAGAAAATAAGTTTTTATTACAATTACAAAAAACCTGGGGCAGGAGTTCATCTGACGGACAGTTCCACTGGTTTGAGAGACGTGACTGAAGACCAACATACAAATCCTCTGCAACAAAGAGAAAGTGGTGTCTTGGTGGCTCCTGCCCCGGGAACTACAAAAAAAAAAACATGGGGCCTCATTTATCAATCTAACGAAAGGAGCGATCCGTGCGCACAAATCAACTTAGGACAGAGCTCACGTGTGATTTATGAAACATTCGTATGCCGCCAATCCCATCGTACGAAAGATCGTATGTTGATAAATGTGGCGGAAGAAAACAATCGTCATTTGAATATTACGCCCCTAAAAACACCCCGGTTTAGAAGCCTCGCCCCTAAAGTTTACGACAGGGAGTAACATAACCCGGCCAAAAAGAGGAAGTATCTCATTAAAGAGAAATTGATCTTACTCCAAAAACACCCTTTAACCTTATAATTGCAAACAATGGCATTAATTTATATGTATATTAAATACCAGTAAATATAACGAAAAATGTATAAACATTGTAAACACTATATAGATTATTTAGTTCTCCGTAATCCACAACAAACCCTTTAAATTGAACGGTATTACAAAACAAGAATGAAAAAATGAGTAGCTATAAAGTTAAACTATGAAGTAAAACACAAATTAGGCTATAGTGGCATTCATTATAAACAGAATACAACGTCAAGCTAAAATGAATTAATTAAAGCGAAACTAAACGTCATTGGGCTCACGAGTCTCTCATTCGACATCCAAATGTTTCCATTTTTGCCATGTAACATTTGGTTGCTAAACTATTATCTATGATGTAAACAAGGCTTTGTACTTCACTTCCAATATCCATGTAAAATATCACCCTTCACATGTGCAATAAATGTTTGTTTCGGGTCTGCATGCTGATTTTACAGTGCACCTTGTAAATTGAGCAGTGTAATTTATGTTTGGTTGACTGCATTTTAGTTTGATTAATGGCTGAAATGTCAAGTTAGTAATGCTGAAATGTTGTGTGTGTGTGAGGCACCTGCGTGAACACAGAGCAGTTAAATCTTAAAAAATAAAGTTATAGAAAACAAATAAAATGCATTAAGAGTGTCACAAAAACGAAAGTGGCCTATACTTGTCGCACTGTTTTTTTTTCTTTTGTTAATCTGTTAATTAAGAGAAATATATTTTGTGTAGCCCTATTTATTTTATTCCTTTTATAATTTCTGTTTTTCTCGATTCACAGAAGCGCTGCAGGTGTGTGAAACGACGATGTGTGATTCCTCACCTGAAAGAAAAGGAAAAAAAAGCTTTGTCGGTTTAGGAAAATAATCTAAATGAACAAAATGCTGTCATTTATACAATTCTCTGAAATTCTCTATGCTGCATGCAAGTTCAGGCTGACTCAAAAACTTGCGTACACGAGCTCAGACCTAACGTGAGATTTGATCGTAGCCACCGCTCACGTCCATATTGATAAATTACAAGTTTTGCGTATAAACGACCGTACGCCCAAATTTCGGTCGTACGTTCGTTTCGTAAATGAGGCCCATGGTGAGTTATTCTGCTCTGATTGCATTAGTTTGGATCACAGTGCTTATGATTTTCTGCTTATGTCTCATTGTTCTGATTCCTTGTTTCCATAATAGAGTTCTTCACCAGCAGACTCTGACCAGATTCATACGTAAGTACATTTAAGCTGATATTTTACTCTGTTTGTTATACTGTACACTGCTTTAGATGCTGTTTCATCATGTTCTTGCTGTATTTATTATGTTTTAAATCAGTGATGCTTAAGCTTTTTTGTGAATGTGACCCCGTTTGAGGAGGAAGTTAATGCAGTGCATGTGTAATTATTCAATTTATGTGTAGTTTTATTGGATCAGGAACACAGATAATGTAAATGATGAGGGATTTCAGCAAACTGTAATTATCAGATTAAATGATGGAATATGAAATATGGACTGCAGATAAATGGCATAATTCATATCATTTTTACAGCTGTATACTTTACAAATATTGTATGATTATTGTACCTGTATATATCAAGGTGACAAAGTGATGATGAGTGTCACGGTATGAATGGGAGGCGAAGACTCAAATGCAAAGGATGGGTCTTATTCTTCTAATAACAGAAAATAAACACAAATCAAACCACCCCGAAGGGGAAAACAAAAAACTCAATAAACATAAACAGGGAAAATCCAGGGAGCAGGCAGGACAGAGTTCCAGGCAGACATCTGGGAAATAATGTGAAACGTACCAACCCCGGACAGCAAAAATAAATGGGTGAAAAGGCAAATCAGGTAAATGAGGAAACAGCCGGGCATAATGGTGAGTGAGAGCAGAACATGTAGTCTGTGACAATGGGAAACAGCTGAGGGTGTAATAATGAGTGACAGGTGAATGCAATTTGGGGAATGGAGTCCGGCAGGACAGGAGATGGTGACCTCTGGTGGTGAGAGGAAGAAATGCCGGGCCCGGACTCATGACAGATGAGTGCCCATGAAATAATAATAATAATAAATCAAATCTTATTGTATATGATAAGATGTTACAAATTCTTAACTGATTTCTTCTGAATCATCTTTTATTTTGTTACCGATTTATCTTATATAATTTAGATTTGAAGTTAATCAACTCGCCTTTACTTCTATAGCGCTTTATACAATACAAAGCAGCTTTACAGTATTAAACAGGAAAATAGTGTGTTGATAATGCAAACCAAGTTCAATTATGTTCTAAAGCAGCTCTAAAAAGAGGACAATAGTAATTTTTCGTTTAGAGTCAGTTCATTGTTGATTCAGTTTAATTTAATACCTGTGTAAATTTCATCAGTTCTGGAACAACCTCAATTAAAAATAATAATGTGATTTAATATTATAATATAATATAATTTTGTGTAATACTTAGGTACATTCACATATAGACACATTTTTGCAAGTGTGCAAAATTACAGTAAGGTTTTTTTTTTTTTTTTACATTTGATAATTTTCTTAAATTTTATAAACAGGTCAGATGACAAAATCTTAGACTCGCTTTAACACTATTTATTCTAAGTAATATATATGTATATATATATATATATATATTTTATTTTTTTTATAATGAAAAATGTTAAAAGAATGATTGAGTGTGACATGCCTGTATATATACAGTTTTGTTCAGCTGCTTACACACAGAATATTTCCTTGTCACACAGTTTCTGAAAGCTGTCACTCAAACAGCAGAAGCACACACCAAATCTGCAAAACCAGACACTAATTCAGACTTTGACTCAGTTTTCAATTTCATAAAACACTTTTTTCAAAACACAACACACAATTCTCTATGTAACACACACAAATCTAACAGGGATTAATATTATATTGAATGCAGTGCTTCATTTTGCAAGAGATGTGGGGTGTTTTGTATTTTGTGTGCAATTCTTGGATTTGTGTGTAAAGTTTGGAAAAAAAGAGACAATGTTTTGAAAATGTGTGTAAGCTGTTGAAAAAAAACAATAGAAACATATTTTGCTGTTTATTATTTTGTAAATTATTTTCTGTTTTTTTTAATAGATCTGTTTCAAGAACAGCATCTTGTGAGGAGATGGAAGAAGATTTTATTCAAAAACTTAAGAATTTGGGAGACTTTTATGAACAATACACTGACAAAAAAACATCCTTGGAATATTCAATATATAAAATCAGTGATCAAAATCAAGATATTATAAATTACAAAAATATCTCAAAATCTCAAAAATTTTAACGAAATGAATGATCATTTTAATACATTTTTCAATTATCTTGATAAAAAATATAAAACATAAGGATAAAATTAAATCAGGGGATCAGCTTGCTTTCATGTTTTGTAGAAAAAAAAGATGGATTATTTGACATGGATAGATGGAAAGAAAAAAAAAGTGTATTTCCCTTCTCGAAAGGAAAGCATACTGAAGATGAAATATTTAAACAACTAATCGAAATATATTATGAAGATGACTGTTGTTATTCAGAAATATATATCTTTACTACAAATAGCCCATGTTTGCTGAGGCACAACCATGTTCCCTGCATGATAGTTTTGTGCTGTTTTAGCAAAGATGATATATGAAAAGCATGGCAATAAATCAACTATTGAATATCTTAATCCCTGGGGTTTCAGTGGCTCGTATGAGAGCCATTTGCCTGAATGCCCTATTAAAGATTGCGTTTATAATTTTGAGTCCCAAACGTTGGGAAGCAAAGATATAATTAATAAGTCACCGCAAACACCAACTAATACAAAAGAAATTGACAAGGAATTAATAAGCACAATTTACAAACCAATTATTCCAGAAATAGAAAATCTAATATTTTCAATGAAAGATACTAAAAGTACCAAGACCAGAATACCAAAACCTAAACTCGATCTTGCACAATTTTCTTCAAAAATATCCAAAACTGGAATCAGAGAAAAGATGTATCAGCTGAGCTTGTTTCACCTGTTTATTATTATTATTATTATTATTTTTGACTCACATATAGTATATAATATTATTATATTTTGGTAAACATTGTTTTAAATTACTTTTTCCTTAAGCCACTACATCTAGATTCATTCACTACATTCATATAGCTGTTCAAGTTCAAGTTCAAGATTTATTTGTCACATACACGATTATACAGAGAGTATTATTCAGCAGTGAAATGTGAGTCAGGTCCGCTCCATGGACAGTGCAATATTATAGAAAACAACACAAAGAAGTATACATAAAATGAAATGAATAAAAAAATAAAAATATATATATATAAAGAACAAAATATAAAATATAAAATAATGTGCATGATAGTATACTGTAGACTTAAATATTAAGATAAACATGACTGTACAAGAGAGGAATGTGCAAATAGGTTGTGCATGGTTGACATGCAGCAGCAATCTCAAAAAAATAAATAAAAAAATAAGATACCAAAACACAGAAAGTGCTGTGTGCAAATGACACTGTCAGTGTGAGGTAGAGAATAATGAATATCTTACTCATTGTGAGTGATTAATAAGTGAAGTCATGATGATGTTAAGAGGCTGAGTTTGAGTTCAGGTGTCTGATGGCCTGGGGGAAGAAGCTCCTCCTAAGTCTCTCAGTTTTTGCCATCAGGCTTTGATGATTTTGACAGCTCTGCTTCTGCAGCGTTTGAGGTAGATGTCCTGCAGAGAGGGGAGAGCAGACCCTGAGATGCGCTCAGCTAAGCGCACAACTCTCTGCAGGGCTTTGCAGTCTTGACTGGAGCTGTTTCCATACCACACTGAGATGCACTGAGTCAATACACTTTCTATGGTCCCCGAATAGAAAGTTTTCAGGATTGATGGTGAGACCCTGAATTTCCTCAGCTGTCGCAGGTGGTACAGTCTTTGCCTGGCTTTCTTAACCTGTGTTTGAATGTGTGTAGTCCAAGTCAGGTCCTCGGAGATGTTTACACCGAGGTCCTTGAAGCTGCTTACTCTCTCCACAGGGGTCCCACTGATCACAAGAGGAGTGTAGGGCAGCAGGTGTTTTTTTCTGAAGTCCACAATCAGCTCTTTGGTTTTGCTCACGTTCAGAGAGAGACAGTTGTCCTGGCACCATGATGTTAGTCTCTCCACCTCATCCAAGTATGCGGTCTCATCATTGTTGGAAATGAGGCCCAGAACCACAGTATCATCAGCAAATTTGATAATAGATGTGGATCTGTGAGAGGACACACAGTCATGTGTGTAGAGAGAGTATAGCAGGGGACTCAGAACGCAGCCCTGCGGGGCTCCTACGTTCAGGGTGATGGAGTTTGAGGTGTACTGGCCTACCTTCACCACTTGAGGTCTGCCGGTGAGGAAGTCTTGAATCCAGTCGCAGAGTGAGGTGTTTAGGCCGAGGCCTGTGAGTTTAGAAGTCAGCTTGGTGGGGACTATGGTGTTTAAAGCTGAGCTAAAGTCTATGAATATCAGTCTTGCATAGTTACCATTGCTGCTGTCAATGTGTGTGAGGGAGGAGTGGAGTATGTGTGAGATGGCATCATCAGTTGATCTATTGGGACGATAGGCAAACTGAAGAGGGTCCAAAGTAACAGGGATGGATGAGCTAATGTGGCTCTTAACAAGTCTCTCAAAAACCTTCATGACTATAGATGTGAGGGCCACTGGACGATAGTCATTCAGGCAAGAGGGTTTATTGTTCTTAGGCACAGGGATGATGATGGATTTTTTAAAGGAGGTGGGAACTACAGAGGTAGCAAAGGACTCGTTGAAGATAGAAGTGAACAAACCAGCAAGCTGATCAGCACATGATCTCAGAACCCGGCCTGTGATCCCGTCAGGTCCAGCCGCTTTCCTGATGTTCACTCCCTTTAGTGCCCTCCGAACCTCGTCCTCCGTCACGGTGATCACATGATCCTCGCTTCTCTGCCTGCTGCTTCCTGACGCGCTGCTCGGCAGAGCCGCGATGCCTCCATTGCTTTCAAAGCGGCCGTAGAAGGTGTTTAACTCGTCGGCCAGCGACGGATCTGCTCTCACCTCCGCGGAGGATTTGTTTCCAAAGGCACAGATGGTCCTTAGTCCCTGCCACATGCGTCGCGAGTCATTGAGCTGAAAATGAGATTCAATTCTCTCTTTGTAACGATGTTTGGCGGCACTTACTGCTCGTCTGAGAGCATAACACGATGCTTTATACACGCTCATATTCCCAGACAAAAGAGCCTCGTTGTATGCGGCAGTGCGTTTGTTAACCGCATCACGGATTGTTCTGTCCACCCACGGTTTCTGATTAGGGAAAGTCCTTACAGTAATCGTTTCTGTAGCTTGTTCGGTTAGTGTGTTTACAAAGCTCACTGCCACCTCCGTGAACTCGCTGACGTCAGATGAGCTCACCCTGAACATGTCCCAGTCGATGTCATCAAGAGCCGACTGCAGCATAGCTTCAGAGTGGGAGGACCAACGCGTCACTTCCCTCTTCACCGGGGGTTCCTGTGCGAGCCTTTGTTTGTATTCCGGTGTGAGGAAGATGGCGGCGTGGTCAGACTTACCAAAGGCAGGTAGTGAATGGGCCTTGTAGGCATTCTTGAACTGAGAGTAGCAGTGATCCAGTGTATTCGGTCCTCTAGTTGGACAGGATACATGCTGGTGAAAGTTCGGCATGACCTGCCTGAGGTTGGCTTTGTTAAAATCCCCCGCGATGATAAAAGCAGCGTCAGGATGTTGGTTAATGTATAGCCGCTGAACACGTCGTGTAGTTTAGACAAAGCCAATCCGGTGTCTGCCTGTGGTGGAATATAAACGGCAGTAGCGATGACCGCGGAGAACTCGCGGGGCAGATAGAATGGGCGGCAAATAATGGATAGATGTTCCAGATGAGGCGAGCAGGATCGCGACAGAGAGGAGATATTCCTGGGGTCACACCATTTCTTGTTAATCATGAAACACACACCACCACCCTTGGATTTACCGGCCTCAGCTGTTCTGTCCATCCATAAAACAGAGAAGTTGTCAGACGGTGTTACAGCAGTGTCCGGAACCGAGGGCGTGAGCCATGTTTCAGACAAACAGATGATGTTGCAGTCCCTTATGTCCCGTTGGAAACTAATCCTGGCTCTAAGATCGTCCATCTTAATATCCAAGGATTGGACATTAGCGAGCAAAATGCTCGGTAAAGGAGGACTGTGAGCCCTTTTCCTCAATCTGTTCCGAATCCCAGCGCTTTTTCCACGGTGTTTTTTGTTCCGTCGCCTGTGTCCTTTGTTCTCCGCGTTACGAAGAATCTCAAGAGGCCACGATGGATTCGGTGATAAAGTGTCCTGAACCAGGTTAGTGAAGCGGTTTCCAATGTCCAAGAGTGCACTTTTGTCATAGGTGATCAGTGCCGACGTTATGTGTGTAGAAATAGAAATCAAAAGTAAGTAAAAAAGTAAATAAAAGCATAGTCTTAGCGGAGCGGCCCGGACAGCAGCCGAACATAGCAGCGCCATCTTGGCTAAACACCTGCAGATCTACAGGAAGCACTTCATCAACGATCAGGAAGTAGGTTCTTCATTGAATTGAGTACAGGAACTCATATTGGGTCGTTGTCTAATCTTGGTTAAAATGACTCTCTAGTTCCTGCTATGGTTATAATGACTGGTTCCTAACTTATTAAATTGTAACCAATCAAGCTTCAGAAACTAGAGTTTTGACTGATCTGTTTGCAGTCCGATTAAAGATGCACATATACACTGTGCATCTTTCATATAAAGCCGATCTACTGTTTGCTATCGGCAAATATGATGTGAATATTATAGGAACACTTGATTCCTCATGATATACAAGCTGCTATTCTCTGATTGATTTATGTCAGGTCTGCCATCAAAGGGCAGTGTTGATCTTACCTGCGACGCTAAGGAATCTGGCAAATAATGAGACTCTCAACCGATGAATGTAAGTCAAGAAGAGTTACTCAACACTGCGCTAACAGAGCTCGACATTAAGCATGTTGATGTACTTTATTCCAACTTTAGCTGGAAAATGACTCTTTGTTATTGTCCTCTTGCATTATTGACAAACTATTTTCCTGTTTAATACTGTAAAGCTGCTTTGACACAATCTGTATTGTATAAAGTGCTGAAAGAATAAAGGTGACTTGACTGACTCATTGAATTCTCATCGTTTTATCAGCTCTTACTTCAATAAGCATATCAACTGGCACCACCTTGTTATTGTCAATTCATTATTGATTATCAATCTCTGTTTACACTGAATGTAATAAAGTCAGAATATATTTTGTTATTGATGTTTTAATCAGGCTAATTGTCTGGTCGGGTGAGTAAAATTCTCTTTTATTTAATAATTCGTTACATTTATATAGCGCTTTACATACAAGGGGGGAATCTCCTCAACCACCACCAGTGTGCAGCATCCACCTGGATGATGCGACGGCAGCCATACTGCGCCAGAATAGCTTACTGGTGGAGAGGAGACAGAGTGATGAAGCCAATCAGTAGATACGGGGATGATTAGGAGGCCATGATGTCAAGGCCAATGGGCAAATTTGGCCAGAATGCCGAGATCACACCTCTACTCTTTTTCGAAGGACATCCTGGGATTTTTAACAACCACAGAGAGTCAGGACCTCGGTTTAACGTCTCATCCGAAGGACGGTGCTTTTTACAGTATAGTGTCTCCGTCACTATACTGGGGCGTTAGGACCCACACAGACCACAGGGTGAGCACCCCCTGCTGGCCTCACTAACACCTCTTCCAACAGCAACCTAGTTTTCTCAAGTATATATTGTTGCAGCCCGGAGACCTCCAAGTGGGAGAGACTTATGCCGCAAGTCGGTTGGGCAGCTCCAAGAGAGAGGGTAGGTTTTGGGTTGGGTTTGGTGTAGGGCATATCAACAAGGCCCAACCCATTTGGAGCTGGCTCCGACCTCCGTTTATACCTATCTCAGTTTTCTCAGGAGGTCTCCCATCCAGGTACTGACCAGGCTCAACCCTGGTTAGCTTCAGTGGGCAACCAGTCTTGGGCTACAGGTTGATATGGCTGGGGCATTTGCCCCATCAACAAGTCCACTTGTCCCAGACAAACATTCTTGTCAAGCCCTGCATGACGTGTCGTTTCCAGGTGTCATAGCAAATTAGTGTCGTTTTACAATAACACAAAACTGCATTGTTGTGAGAGGTTCTGTTTCTTTTCTGTTTTGTCTGATTTTTATTTGATATTTTCAAACTTGTTGAAAATTTGGTTCTCAGATGAGTTTTTCATAATTTTGGAAAACATTTCTTTCAGTAAACATTTCTTGCTGTAAGACTTCTTGTGTTTCTCAAGCTGACAATCAGGTTTGATCAGTTACATATTTGATCAGTGCTCTGGGTGACGGAAACTGATTCTGATTCATCCAGAAGAGTTCAGGTCATTGTGGTCGGACTGGTTCTTCCACCAGAATCAGTAAATCATATCTGTATGGACGTCTCTCTTGTCCCTAAACACAAGCGTCATCTATTTGTGGTTTGAGTCTAGTGTTTCTGTGTCAGAACAGAACCATGAGTCCAACTCGTCTTTCAGTCGTTTCTCAAAATGTATTCAAATCACGTGTCATCTGGTGAACAGTACAACCGGTTAATAAAATTCCATAGATTCTTTCATTATGTTCTCAGATTCTGAAATATGTTTAGTGTCAGTAAGAGTTTCACAAGCGTGTCATGTGTGGTGTTGTGTCCAGACCGACCAAGGAACTTATATATCACCAACCCAAACCTCATTCAGGTGTATGTCATCAGTGTATGACTTTCTAATTTGCTTTAAATGCTGTAAAGCTGATGTCAGTTAATATAAAATAATCATTCAGGTTTTTTTGGGTTTTTTTTGTTTAAAGTGGAATACGTTTCACATAACTCTACCACAGCAAAATCCAGCTTAATCAGTTGCATCTTATGCCCTTTATTTCTTCATCCATTCACAGTATTTATTTAGTCGTTGTTAAATACTCCTGTCTATTTATTAATAAAATGTTACATTTGTGCCTTTTTTATGTTGATAATACAGTAAGAAGCTCTACAGTGATCCAGTTCCTCACAAATCCTTCAGATTAGTCAGATGACCAATACTTTACATATTTTTTATTTTATTTATTGAAGAATCCTCCTTGAAATTCCTAAGGTGTCTTAAGGTAAAGGAGTCATCTGATCTGACGCTCACCTGTGACGTGATGCATGAGGGGCAGGTTATCGGTTGCTATTTTGGTTGGGCACATTAAAAAAAGCTCTAAAGCAAAGATGAGCAAACAATCGACTGCTAATGAAGATTTGATGGTGGAAATGAACTCTCTGGTTCCATCGGTTGAGGGAAACCGTACGGTAGACCTCGGTATCGCCGGTGTTTCTGCCCCAGGTGCTTCTGACTTAAGAGCCACAGTGAGTTATTACTGTACTCTGTTTGAATTAAAGATCACAGTTAATGTTAAACTCATACAAATGATTGGCTCTCGCTCTTCTTTTCCATTATACTGTAGATGAGAAGAAAGCTAGATGTGATGAGAAGAAAGAGACTGAAGATGAACAGAAAGTGCTATAAAGCAAAAAGGTAAAAACAACATATGTAAAAACGTATGTAAGAAAAACAAAGAACATGTTTGTAAAACTGGGCAAAACACAAATCGGATGAAAGAAACTTTTGATTTTATTTTCTTCTAAACACTTAGATGGCTTCAAAAGGTCCATGACTTCACATCTGCTGTTCACCTGCACCCGGAAATGTGGCTGACGTTTGATGAAATCACGAGCGGCAAGACAAAGTCAGTTTTGAGATAAGATGGTCTCAATTTTTATGTTTTCAAAAATATTGTAGATTGATGTACTAATGAGAATAGATAAATTGGCAAAATGTGTTTTGAGATCAGTATTTATGGTATTTAGGGTAGAGCTTTGAACTTGTATACTACTATTGTTTTGGCTAAAGTTTTTGTTGCTACTGGGATTAAGTGTTAAGTGAATGATCTCATCTACAATCATTGGTGTGTTTATTCATTAGTTTTCACTCTGAATGTTTTGTCAGGTTGTTGGAGCCATGGATCAGCAGAGATGATAATGGTAACATCAAGATTATTGATTTGAGTGAGCAGACGAAAGGTTTTAAAATTATAATTGAACGAATTTATTCTTTTTTAAATAATCATGCCAGTAATTCCTTTTCTACATATCCTATTTTTTCTGTAAATCAGATTATGTCTTCTAAGATTTCTGAGTTTCTAAGGTACATGTATTTTGACATTGAAATACTTGACGGTCAGTCTGGATTTGCAGTGATTGAATTTAAAACAGGACCGCCTATATTAATCGGACCCTTTAAACCAGTAAATATTTCCAAGAAAGTTCTTCCTAAAATATGATTCACAGTGAAGATCAATGTATTTGTGGAATAGAAGGAAAAATTAAAGGAAAAGAGAAAATGATAAAGGCTATTTATATATTTACAAAAAATAATCCCTGTTCAGGCAGAAAACATCATGATCCTTGTATGATCCAGTTAGCTAATTTCTCTGAAAAAATGTTTAATAAATTTAATATTGATATTTACATTACCTTCCAGGACATTTGTGGTCCAACAGGGAATGATACTAAGGCAGTAAATGTACTAAAGAAACTGAGCTGTGAAAAAGGTACTTTACATATAAACAAATTATTGTGGTTTAAACAAATGCTTAAAAAACAACACTGTAGATCAAAATTTGAATATTTAAAGGTAGTCAAAGACCAAAATTCAGTTATCAAAAACTATATCACAACAGAAATTAAGAAACAAATAAGTGAAAAAAGTAGGAAGTTCCTCTCTTTTATTTATAAGGTTGAAATATATTTTCCAAGTAATCCAATGACGTCAGATGAGTTCAAGACCTTTGGAAAACAACAGGCAGATGAAATGAAAATACAGCTGAAAAAATATAATGTCTCTGAGGATTTCAGTGAAAGAGTTTATTCACTTTTTTACTATAAGTGGTGTCACTTAGTTGATGAAGTATATGAAGAGTCTATATATGAGAAGCTCAGTGATTATATTAGTTCAGTTGCTGTTAGATTTTTTTATAAAGACATTTTTTTATAAAGACATAAAAGCCATTTCACTGCATTTTAATCTGATAAGAGTTAAAGTTACCCAAATTAATTCTCCAAACTACTAATCTCGAGCATAAAGCACAGAAAAACTTAGTTTTATAATAAGGTTTTTATTGTTATCATTAGGGTTTCGAGCGTAAAGCAACAAAACTTTAATGTAATGTTAAACTTATTTTATAATAAAGTTTTTATTGTTAACATTAGGGCTTCGAGCGTAAAGTATCGAAACTTTAATGTAATGTTAAACTTATTTTATAATAAAGTTTTTATTGTTAACATTAGGGCTTCGAGCGTAAAGCATCGAAACTTTAATGTAATGTTAAACTTATTTTGTAATAAAGTTTTTATTGTTATCATTAGGGCTTCGAGCATAAAGCATCGAAACTTTAATGTAATGTTAAACTTATTTTATAATAAAGTTTTTATTGTTATCATTAGGGTTTCGAGAGTAAAGCATCAAAACTTTAATGTAACGTTAAACTTATTTTGTAACGATAAAATTTTATAATTATCATTAGGGATTCGAGCGTAAAGCATCGAAACTTTAATGTAAAACAAGTTTTATTGTAAAAAAAGATTTTTATTATTATTACTACTACTAATTATTATTATTATTATTATTATTACTACTAATTATTATTATTATTACTATTATACTAAATATAATAGAAACTTATGTGTCTTCCACTGGAATTGTAACTGTAACCTGTTCAGTGTGTTCCTGTTGATGAACAGTGTTGTGGTGTTACATGGTTACAGCAAAGTACTATTTTTGTTTATGCTTTGTTGAGATATTTCTAATGTATTGAAGCTGTAGGGAGAGGGTGCCACTTTCTTTTACATTGATTGACGTTTATCCCTGTTTTTGGCTAGTAAGGGAGTCGAGGAAAGCATGTGTTGTTGATTTATTTTCTTTTACATGGACAGGTTATTTAATATTCCTCATATCAGTAAGCAACTCTTTTGTTTGTTGTTTTGGCCAGGCCCTCTCCTGAAGACATTTATTGATTCCCCTGTTCTTTGTTGAATTAAATAAACTGTTTATACAGTAATTTCACTGAAAGTGGTTGTCTTACATTTCTGAACTTTTCTTCATATTTTTCAGTTTATGTTATCATTCGTATGTCTAATTAAACAAGCCAAGACTGAGGAGGTTCGAAACATTAATGTTCCAATAGGTTACAGTACCAGATAATTCTAGAATTTTTCCAAACATAGAGTTCTATTCTACTGTGAATGATGGAGAGACTACATTTGAACCAGAAAGGAACTAACTTGATGACATACGATAATAAACAATAGATCACTTAAGTGACGTGACGTGTAGCCAAGCATTGTAACTCATACTCAGAATTTGTGCCCTGCATTTCACCCATCCATCCAGTCAAACATGTTTGTGTGTCACGCAAGAGTTTCACTTTATAGGAAACAGAAACACAACATACCTGCGGCGTCTTCATGCACTATCCAGCCAAATAAACAAATGTGTATAAAAACATTTAAATTAAGTTTTAAAGAAATGTTGGTCCCACTTTATATTAGGTGGCCTTAACTACTATGTACTTACATCAACAAATAAGTACAATGTACTTATTGTGTCCATATTGTATTGCAAAACACTTCTGCTGCTATTGAGGTGGGATATGGGTAGGTTAGGGGCAGGTTAAGTGGTATTGGTAGGTTTAAGGGTGGGTTAAGGTGTAAGGGATGGGTCAACAAAGTAATTATAATTGTAATTGTAGAAATGAATTACCTGATGTAATTACATGCAGGTATTTTTAAAATATAAATACAATGTAAAAACATGTACAGTATGTACACAATAAGTGCAATGTACCAAATGATTAATTTAAATGTAAGTACATAATAGTTAAGGCCACTCTATAAAGTGGGACCGAAATGTTTATATATTTATTTGTTATTCAGTGAGAGCAGAAGATACAAAGAACAGTTTATCTGTGTCTAGGCCTGTCACAATAATCAATATATCGACTTATCACACAATATATGTACATGACCTCAATAATTTTTGGTGACACAATATATCGCCCATTATATTTACTTAAAAATGATTGTCATCATCATGTTTTTTGTATTCTACTTGCACCTGTGTCTTTTGCAGTTTCTTGTACACAACGTCATGAGGTGATAGTTCAGATTTAAAAAGTGCTTATAAAAAAAAATGTAATCTGCAGATATGGTCTTGTTTAGGGATCTGACGGACATCTGACTGATAAGTAGTGACTGTGTTTTTCAGCAATAGTGTGCACCCTTAATTTACAGAGAAAAGGGAAAAATCTGTAAATGGAAAAATCTCCATACACGTTCTTTGTGCATTTTTCTTTTTTCTACATCTTACTTTGCACTTTTTTGGTTAGAAAATGTTTATTTACTATTTATTCAAGTTTAAGGTATCTAATATTTTGATACTTAATATCCATAGTCTAAATATTCTTAAGAATTAAAAAAGTTTGTTGTCATTTTAAAGTGTGTAGGCCTTCTTGCATTATTACGCCATTGTATTATGGTTATATATTCATTGGCATAAAATGGTCTTAAAATGACAATAGTATGGCTTATTGCAATTATTTCTGGGGCAATATATATAACGAAAAGTTGTTATCGTTACAGGCCTATCTGTGTCACCTTTCACTGATGATCTGAATTGCCGAAAAGTCGTTTAATGCTTTGAAATGGACAAAGCCCTTTTTTCCAGAGTATGTTCAAATGGGTAATCATGAATCTCATTTATCCCATTGTGATTCTCAGCTAGGACCGTATATTTTATTTTTTAGTATAATTATTTTTGTAACTAATTTTCAAATTAGACCTTGTTTTTTTTTTGGGGGGGGGGGGGGTCATTTACTAACAACAGCATGTAAGAAATTATAGTCTGCCTCGACCCAGCTTCCACCCATATTGTGTAAACTATACTCCTTTCCCTACAAAGAGCTTAATTATCATAGAGGTAGTTATTTCCATTTAAATAATATGTAAATAGTATCTCCGGAGTGATAATTCGTCACTTATAGCATGGGAACGGCAGTGGGCCATCGAGAACCATCTGCTGACCAAAAGGGTACAGGAAACAACTGATAGGGATTCTATTTGATCTTATTACCTTAACGGAAGGCTATCGCTTTCATGGTTATCCGCAATTTACATTTAAAACAAAACTTAATTTACATGTTGAGCGGGAAGATGAACGTAATACTGTATAAAAGGTTTGAACTTAGGATGTTCGGGGTTCATTTCGACTCCGTTGGACCCAAGGTACTACATGTGCTTTGTCACTGCTATGCTGCAATAAACATCTTCATCAAGATCTTCAAAGTCTTCATAATTTTTCTTACAAGCATCACATGAATAACTTCATGATTTCCTCATAACAGATCAACCCTGATGATCAGCACAGATTCTTTCCATCATCAGTAGTGAAATGTGTTCAGAGTAACATGGTGTGTCGTGTGTAAGTTTCACTTTATAGGAAACAGAAATGCTCAGCAAATCTGAGGCTTCTGGAGAAACATGAGAACACTAGTACAGAACCGTACAGAAAAACTCTTCATTTATTGGCATGTATGACTTACTTGATGGATTTTATGAACAGTTTTAGTTCAGAACCAGCTAACAGGGAATGTTCAGGGATGCCACAATCAATCAGAGAACATCATTTAAGCATCATTTTAAGAAATGGCTTCTTCACAACCAACAATGTGAACAATAATGATCTTATTTCTTTTTATTGTCATTTTGTATAATTTGTTGTTTAACTGTATTTTAGAGTTTTTTTGGGCCTAATAACATCTGGCAATATAATATAACTAATATAATTACAACTTTTCTTTTTAACCCTAAATAGTTCTGGCTGGCATCACAGCAGTGTAATTGTGTTCCTCAAGAGGCACAGGTATGATGTGTGTCTGTTTCCAATAAAGTGATGCTCTGATTCTCCTAAACATTTCTCACTTACTAACTAAACCTGTTCATAATGGTGCCTCAAGTCATGTACTCAAAACTGAATGGAAAATAACAATCATATGACTTAAGTTCTTATCCTTAAACCCAGTTCTCAGAGAATCAGAGTTTGACTTTAGAGCTTCAACAGCTGATGGAAGTAGAGGGCTACAATATAAATTTTCCATAATCCCAACAGCATGTGTTCCTGTGGCTCAGTGGTAAAGCATTGCGTTAGCAGCGCAAAATGTTGTGGGTTCAATTCCCAGGGAACACACATACTGATAAAAAAATGTATAGCCTGAATGCACTGTAAGTCGCGTCTGCTAAATGCATAAATGTAAATGTAACAAGGCAACAAGAAAATCCACTGGTAAACAAGGCAGAGTAAAGACAATGACCAACAGCCTCTAACTGAAACAAGGAGCTATATATACACAGAAAAGCAGATTAATTGTCAAGGAAACACATGAGGGTAACCACAGAAACTAACAAGGGAGCTAAGGCAAACACAAGAAACTAACAAGGGAGCTAAGGAAAACACAAGAAACTAACAAGGGAGCTAAGGCAAACACAAGAGTTAAGCACAGACACAACAAGATCAGGAAACACACTTCAAAAACAAAAGTCCTTAACAGAGAAAACCACAGGACTGGGATTGTGACAGTTTCCTGGTAAACAAATGTCACTTTTCCATGATGCTGCTCAATTTTGAGTACATGACTCGAGACACTGTAATGAACAGGTTTAGTTTGTACTGTGTTTATCATCCTTAGATTTGAACTAAAACATGATCAGACTCATGGCTTCTGCACTACTGTGATTCTCATCTAAAGAGATCATAATTGTGCCTGCAAACATTTTAGTTTGGCTTTGTCATTACTTAGATATGTGTTCAGAAGAAGTGCTTTCGAGGTGGATAGCATTGTTTGGGTGTGGCACACACACACACACACACGCACACACGCACACACACACACACACACACACACACACACAAAGGGTGTGGCCTAAACACACTATAAAATAACACTCATATGACCATAGCACTCTACACATGACTAAATTATTGAATCTGAACTCAAATACTACTTCTGTACAGAAAGAAGTAGTAGGGCGAAAGGTTTTTATAGAACAAGCATCCCGGGGCAGGAGCATCAACACTGTTCCAGTAGGAATGGAAAAAGACTCGACGGTTCCGTCATTTGATAGTAACTCTACTGTAGGCCGGCATACACAAGTTCTCCATCAAACAGACTCTTCACACCAGAGTGTCTTGGGTGCTCCTGCCCCTGGTATTCCTGTGGGATCAGCCGCGGTGAGTTACTCTGATCTGTGTACAATTATATTACACTAACATTTTAAATGTTTAAATACCTTAATAATGATTGATGCTCTTGTCTACTACGTTTGAGGGTTACATAAAGATTAAACTAACGGTTGGTTCTGATTTCTCTTTTCCATTATAGAGAGACAAGATGCAGCGATTTCTAGAAAGGGTCAGAAGGTAAGAAACAGTGGGTCTCATTCACTGCGTATACACAAATCTGTGCATTAAATATATGCACAAATGTTTTCCACAAACAAATTGTGATTCACCAAAAACTATTGAATTAAAATGTATTCTAAATTCATATATCTTATTGCTTCTCTTGCCTGAAAAGACCATAAACATTACAGATAGCATCTAAAGTAACAATTAATTTACACACAAATTGTGTTGTTGCATCAGTGTTCAATAAAAATAATTTGCTAACACTTTTTTATTAAAACCTTTATATATAATGAACTATTAAATTATTTCATTGTATTAATTTTGCCTTGTAATTCTCCTTATAATGCACTGTATGATCACATGAATAATTGTAACCACGGTTGTTAATAATAATAATAATAATTTAATAATTATACATTATAATATCCATCTATTCATTGTTGCACCTTTAGACATGCATTAAAACACACCACAAACAAACCTTCAAATTTTACAATGATTTTTAACTTTGGTTAGAATTACATTTACATTTACATTTAATCATTTAGCAGACGCTTTTATCCAAAGCGACGTACAAATGAGGAGAACAATAGAAGCAATCAGACCATCGAGAGAGCAACAGTATACAAGTGTCATGACAAGTCTCAGTTAGTCTAGCACAGTACACGTAGCTAGGATTTTTTTTTTTTTTTAAATAGAATAGGTAAGTTAGTATTAGTTAGTCAGGTGCTGGCGAAAAAGATGTGTCTTTAGATGTTTTTTGAAAATGGCTAAAGACTCAGCTGTTCGAATTGAGATCGGGAGGTCATTCCACCAGCTGGGCACAGTCCAGGAAAAGGTCCGTGAGAGTGATTTGGTGCCTCTTTGGGATGGCACCACAAGGCGTCGTTCACTTGCAGAACGCAAGCTTCTGGAGGGCACATAAGTTTGAACCAGCGAGTTTAGGTATATTGGTGCAGTGGCAGTTGTGGTCTTGTAGGCAAACATCAGTACCTTGAATTTGATGCGAGCGGCTATTGGTAGCCAGTGTAACCTGATGAAGAGAGGGGTAACGTGAGCTTTTTTTGGCTCATTAAAGACCACTCTGGCTGCTGCATTCTGGATCAGTTGCAGAGGCTTGATAGTACATGCGGGAAGGCCCGCCAAGAGAGCATTACAATAGTCCAGTCTGGAGAGAACAAGAGCTTGGACAAGGAGTTGTGCAGCTTGCTCTTGCAGGAAGGGCCTAATCTTCCTAATGTTGTATAAGGCAAATCTGCAGGACCGGGCCGTTGTAGCAATATGGTCTGTGAAGCTTAACTGATCATCGATCACAACTCCAAGGTTCCTGGCAGTCCTGGAAGGAGTTATGGTTGACGAACCCAGCTGTATAGAGAAGTTGTGGTGAAGTGATGGGTTGGCAGAGAACACGAGCAGTTCTGTCTTAGCAAGATTGAGCTGAAGGTGATGGTCCATCATCCAGCTAGAAATGTCACTCAGACAGGCTGCAATGCGATCTGTTACCGTCGGATCATCTGGTTGGAATGAGAAGTAGAGTTGAGTGTCATCAGCATAGCAGTGGTAGGAAAAGCCATGCTTCTGAATAACCAATCCTAATGACGACATGTAGATGGAGAAGAGAAGTGGTCCAAGCACTGAGCCTTGAGGAACTCCAGTAGCAAGAAGTTGTGACTTTGAAACCTCACCCCTCCAAGACACCCTGAAGGACCTATCGGAGAGGTAAGACTCGAACCACAGGAGGGCGGTTCCTGAGATGCCCATCTTTCTGAGGATGGACATGAGGATCTGGTGGTTAACTGTGTCAAAGGCAGCAGACAGATCCAGCAAGATGAGTACAGAGGATTTGGAAGCTGCTCTTGCCAGTCTCAGGGCCTCTGTAACCGAGAGTAGGGCAGTCTCAGTTGAGTGTCCACTTCTGAAGCCAGATTGGTTGTTGTCCAGAATGTTGTTCTGTGCAAGAAACAGAGAGAGTTGGTTGAACACAACTCGCTCAAGTGACTTTGCAATGAATGGAAGAAGGGATACCGGTCTGTAGTTTTCTAAAAGTGCTGGATTTAGAGCAGGTTTTTTAAGCAGTGGGCTTACCCGAGCCTGCTTAAATGCTGTGGGAAATGTACCAGTGTTAAGCGAGGTGTTGATAATGTGAGTAAGAGCAGGTACGACCGAAGAAGAAATGGCTTGAAGGAGGTGAGTGGGGATAGGATCTAGCGGACAAGTAGTGGGATGATTGGAAAGGATGAGTTTGGAAACCTCCGTCTCCGAGAGAAGAGAAAAGGAGGTGAGAGATTGTGTATTTGTCATTATGAAGTTATTATTAGTTTGCGGTGTGAGGAATTGGTCACTGATGGTTTTTGTTTTATTTGTGAAGAAAGTTGCAAAGTCATCAGCTGTAAGAGTTGATGAAGGAGGAGGGGGAGGTGGACAGAGAAGAGAAGAGAACGTTTTGAAGAGTGCGCGAGAGTCGGAACAGTTGTTAATTTTGTTGTGGTAGTATGTCATTTTAGCAGTGGAGACATTTGCAGAGAAGGAAGAGAGGTGTGACTGATACACAGTAAGGTCGGTAGAGTTTTTGGATTTGTGCCATTTCCTCTCTGCAGCCCTTAGTTTAACACGATGTTCACGGAGAACATCGGACAACCAGGGGACAGAGGGGGTAGCGCGTGCTGATCTGGATGAAAGGGGGCAAAAGTTGTCTAAGCAAGATGTTAGAGTGAAGCAAAGAGCGTCAGTAGCACTGTTTGTGTCGAGTGCTGAAAACTGAGAGGGTGAAGGTAGTGCGGATGAAACCATTGAGGATAGGCGAGAGGGAGAGAGCGAGCGTAGGTTACGCCGAAAGGTGACCTGCGAAGGAGCGTGTGCTATTTCAGGAGTTAGTGTGAGGTTAGAAGTGATGAGGAAGTGGTCTGAGGTGTGCAGCGGAGTTACTAATGTGTTGTCAGTGGAGCAGTAGCGAGTGTAGATGAGGTCCAGTCGGTTACCTGAATTGTGAGTAGCCGTAGTAGACACTCGTTTGAGGTCAAATGAAGTGAGAAGAGTGTTGAAGTCAGTAGCCTGGGGTTTTTCTAGGTGGATGTTGAAGTCACCGAGCAGTACCAGAGGAGTACCATCTTCAGGAAAGTTTGAGAGTAACACATCCAACTCCTCCAAGAAGTCACCCAGTTGACCTGGGGGACGATACACAACTACAACGTGGATTTTAGCAGGGTGAGTAATAGCAATTGCATGAGATTCAAATGAACTGTTGCCTGTAGGAGATGGTAGAAGATCAAATTTCCATTCATTTGAAATAAGGAGACCAGTGCCTCCACCCCTCCCAATCGTGCGAGGGGTGTGGG
Organism: Aspiorhynchus laticeps; assembly: GCA_023376895.1. Taxonomy (NCBI): domain Eukaryota; kingdom Metazoa; phylum Chordata; class Actinopteri; order Cypriniformes; family Cyprinidae; genus Aspiorhynchus; species Aspiorhynchus laticeps. The sequence continues at coordinate 449,785 of JALXFT010001666.1, forward strand.
AAAAAGTGAAATTAGTGGAGAGAGCTGCAGGAGTGGCAGTGTCCTCAGGTTTGATCCAAGTCTCAGTTAGGGCCATGAGGTTGAGACCGGAAAGGGTAGCAATAGAAGGAATAAAATCTGCTTTGTTTACAGCAGACTGGCAGTTCCAAAGACCAATTGGAACAGAGAGTAAAGTAGTAGAGGACAGAGGGACCGTTCGTAGATTATTAGGATTGGCCTGCCTCCAACGTACAGCGCGTGCTCTCCGAGTGTTAGTAGTGATAGTACAGATTTGAAAGCACATAGTGAGTACAATTGATTAAACAATTAGATGAGTACAAGTGAGACAAAAAGTAAAGAAAGGGGAAAAGCAATACTCAAGTGCCTTGTCGGTGTCCTTGCTCGGTGGAGTCGTGCAAGGTAGAGTCGATCGTCTTTACACTCGTCGGTCTTCACACGAGGAGGGCTGCACACGAGGGCTGCCGCGACCGCTGCCGCGGTGTACAACCAGTTTTATACTTGCCTAATTACTAGTCCCTGAAGTCAGCTGACCACGCCTTTCTACTTAGCAAACCGAAACTGGGAACTCCCGCGATAAGCACGAGAACAAACGCGACTTGCGAACGCGTTTACCAGGTAAAACACAGTATGCAAAAATAATGGTTCCTAGCAACGACTACTGAGCTGAAATCTAATGAGAAAACAAGACAAAACACTTACAAACTGATGTTCTCTTCTGCTGATCGATTGCTCCTTCTGTAATTATTTATGAAAAGATATAATGCGTTACAGCATACATTATTAATACCTTTACAATGCATTGTGCATAAAGGCTTTAAGAGGGTAACACTTTAGAATAGGGAACACTTCTTCACTATTAACTACGACTTTTCCCTCAATAAATATCTAATTTGCTGCTTATTAATAGTTAGTGAGGTAGTTAGTAAGTTTAGGTATTGGGTAGAATTAGGAATGTAGAATAAGGCATTAATATGTGCTTAATTTGCTAGTAATAAATGGCTAATATTGTAGTAATATGCATGCTAATAAGCAACTAGTTAAGAGACTCTAAAATAAAGTGTTACTGTAAATATTAGTTCTGTGGGAGTTGGTAAAAAGCAGATTTTCCGTGCGGTGTGCCTTTGGCCCCACATGAGATACACAGATCCTGTTCTTCATTACTGCAGATATATCTACGGTCATTTGTGTGTTTATTCATTTAGTTTATGCAGAGCCATCATCAAGAGGAGGATGGTACTTCCTTGTGTCCAAAGCCTTCGATCGTGCCGTGTGAGAAAATGGACTTCTGTTGAGGTGGGTTTCTTGTACAAATCATTCATTCTTTTGTTCATTCAAAGTTTATATAACATGCAGTAAGTGTTATCTCTTCTTTTCTAATGTTCTCAAAATGTTAGCACAAAAAATATATATATACACAAGTCATTGAAAGTTTTTCTGAAATGTTTTTTGTTGGATGGTCACCTGTTTTTTTAAATGTTAATACTTATTTCAGAACATTCAGAGAACATTACTAATGTTCCCATAATGTTTGGAAATTATAAACATTTCCTTGTTTTCTTTAACATAAAAAAAGAAAAAGTGGACAAGAAAGAATTAGAACCTATTTACAAAAAATATCTTGCAGATGTAAAAAACAAAGCATTTTCAATGGAAATGGATAAAAAAGATACACCAGAATATAATCTTGAGGAATATAGGTCTAAAATAAAATATCCCCAAAATAAAGAAAAGCTTGATCAAATTGTATCCCATTTATTTGAACATCAAACGTTAAATAAAACATTTGATGATTTCAAAAATCATGGTTTGGAAAAGTTTGACAAATGTATGAATAAAATATATAATCTTTTAATTGATGACCATGCACATTTATCTGATTGTTTAATTGATGATCTTTATGTATATGAAGAAATCCGCTCAGATCTGCAGAATGTTTTCTTTGCTTGGTGGGCTAAGAAAGTGGAAGATGCATCCAGCAGTTTTTTAAATGAGGAAATCAGTTACTTTCTTCAAGAAAGCGCTGTTTGTCATTTCCTTAGACACATAAATAAAGTTGAACATTATTTTGTTATTGGTTATGTTAAACAAATTTGAATTTTAAAAATGTCTAATCTGATATGAACATACAAATAAACGTGGTTTTGGCCGTATGATTGTTGTTGTGCAGTATTTTTCTTTATGATGATTTGTCTGTTAGATTAATGAAAATGTTTTGTTAGAGGTTAGAAGTTTGTACTGCAGTTTTCCGAAAAACTGTGTTTTGTCTCTTTGTGGGTGAGCATGATATTGTGCTATTTATAAAAAAAAAATATATATATATATATATATTATTTTTAACATACGTGGTTGGATCTACAGCTCTTGACCGGTGATTAGAAGCAGAGTTTCTTGTTAGTGAAATGTGTTAAATAAATGATGCTCTTATACAATAATAGCTTTCCTGTAGCTCAAAAGGTAGATCATGGGTTCGATTCCCAGGGAAAGCAAGAGCTGATAAAAATGTAAAAACTGTAACTTGAATGCAATGTAAGTCACTTTGGATAAAAGTGTCTGCTAAATGCATAAATGTAAATAAGCACAATAAGCAAGCTAACATGCAGCACAACATTGGCTGATGGAAAAAAGAGAACCCTGATTGTTGTGGCAATTTTCTATTTCAATAAGGCAAGAGGCAGAAAGCCTTTTAAATATTTATTTCTTGCGAGAAATGGTAAACAGTCATACAGATCGGCTGCAAATGTGACAAAGGAAAACAATTCTTGAAAAATGTCTCAACGTATGTGTCCATTTAAGGTATCAAACTATGTCCCCTAGATGTGTTTATAAGTATTTAATGCAAATTATTTTCTAAGATGCTAGGATGTAGGGTCTCTAAAATAAAGTTTCTTGCCTCACACCCAGCTACACACACACACACACACACATTTCATACGTTCCCTGTTGTTCTTTTAGCACATCAAAATAACTCAAGCATAATGATGAAGCAAATAACACCTATAATAATAACATTTCCCTCACACTGATCAAGAACCTCATTGGTTTGAGCATCACTGTTAATGACTGTTCAAATCATCATCTTTATGAATGAAATATGTAAAAGGAGTCCTGTGTAAGTTTCACTTAACCTAAATAGTTATTTGAAATACTTTCAGTTTTATTTGTATAGTGTTTCACAATCCACATCGTTTCAAAGCAGCTTTATAAAAATTCAGGTTGTTAATGTTTCTAATCTTCTAATGTCTTATAGTCACATTGATCCGTTTAGAGCTGGATGATAGTTTACATTTCGAAACAATGTAAACAAGCAGTCGAGATTTTGTGACTTCAGCCGAGCCCCAGTGAAATATCAATGATAATCCTTATTTGTCAGTGGAATTACCGTATACCATCCTGTAAATGACTTTTAGCATACTTTTTGTCATGTGTGTTTTCACTCATCTGTTTAGAATCAGAACTAGCGATGACAAATTCGCAAATTTATTTATTTATTTTTTCTAATCAGACAAAAGGATTTGCACAATTCAGTTTGATTTATTCAAATAGTTACAAATAGTACACATACAAATACTAATTGGATATTTTGTAAGACAGAAAGCAGAAAAAGGGTGCTGGATGAGGTGGATATTTACTTACAAATCCATATTGGTGCAAAGATGTGTTTATTTTGTACAACATTTGCAACTGGTTTTTATCACCTAATTAGAAGTTGTCTGTTACAGAGACTGTTTCAAGCTTTCTGCAGATTTATTTCTTATGTCTGTGAGCTGGTTCATTGTTGTGACACGCTCCATTCACAGAGACTGCATGAGACGACAGAAAGCACATCCAAAAATGACGGGAGAATAAGCTCTTTCCGCAGGAAAAAATAAATACAAAAATGATTGCGTGCGCGCCCCATGCAGTAGGCTAAGAGCGATAATACTCCCTCATTCCTCATAAACATTTGAAATGCGCCTATATAGCGATTTATAAATAATAATAATAATATCAACCTGTTTTGGTCATATTTACTATTAATTGCCCAGCTCCCCTGTCATTGATCTAGCACCCCCTCAGCACCTGCATTCAACATTCTCTGCCGCCGCCCCTGGTTTACATAAACAGCAGACATTACTTTTGCAAACTACTACTGGCATTTTCAAACTTCTCAGATTTTACGTTATTCGTCACAATGTTTCTGAACATTAACGTATCAGTTTTCAGCAGACATGAATGTTTGTCTCTATCCAGGCTTTCTTCCGTCATTTCATGTGTCTAAGAAAATGTTTCATAAAACTCTAAAATATCATTCTCAAACTTACACTAGAACATTATAAATCTGAAGATTTTCGCTTTCAAGTGCCACGATTATGAAAGTGATATATATATATATACATTTACATTTAGTCATTTGGCAGACGCTTTTATCCAAAGCGACTTACAATTGGGGAGTACATAAAGCGATTCATCTTGAAGAGGCAATCAGACAGAGGAAGTGCTCGTAACACCAAGTCTCAGTCATTGTTCAAATAAGTACAAGCTAGCAAGGGAAGGAGAGAAAGATAAAGGGAAAGTTTTTTTTTTTTTTTTTTTTTTTTATCAAGTTTAGGATGAAGTCAAGTAGTGCCGAAAGAGATGAGTTTTCAGTTGTTGCTTGAAGATTGATAGGGATCCAGCATTCCGGATAGGGGTGGGAAGATTATTCCACCAGCCAGGAATGGTGAATGAGAATGTTCTGGAGAGTGATTTTGAGCCTCTCTGTGATGGTACCACAAGGCGTCGCTCACTAGCAGATCTCAGACTTCTGGAGGGGATGTAGATTTGTAATAGTGAGTGGAAGTAGGAGGGTGCTGAGCCTGTGGTTGTTCTGTATGCAAGCATCAGTGTCTAGAACTTGATGCGAGCTGCCACTGGTAGCCAGTGCAGTGAGATGAAGAGAGGTGTAACATGGGTTCTTTTGGGCTCATTGAAGACCAGTCGTGCCGCTGCATTCTGAATCATTTGTAGAGGTTTGATTGCGTTTGATGGAAGACCAGCCAGAAGAGCATTGCAGTAGTCCAGCCTAGAAACGACAAGGGCCTGGACAAGAAGTTGTGCAGCATGCTCTGTCAGGAAGGGCCTGATTTTTCTGATGTTGTATAGCGCAAACCTGCAAGATCGAGCGGTCTTTGCAATGTGCTCTTTGAAGGTCAGCTGGTCATCAAAGATTACACCAAGATTTCTGACCGAAGTTGATGGGGTAATTATTGATGTGCCTAATTGAATCAGGAAGTTATGCTGTAGGGTCGGAGTGGCAGGGACGACAAGAAGCTCAGTCTTTGCCAGGTTGAGCTGTAGGTGATGTTCTTTCATCCATGCCGAGATGTCCGCCAGGCAGTCTGAGATCCGTGCAGCTACCGTTGGATCATCTGGTTGAAAAGAGAGATAGAGCTGTGTGTCATCGGCGTAGCAATGGTAGGAGAAGCCATGTGCCTGTATGATGGGTCCCAGTGATGTAGTGTATGTGGAGAAGAGGAGGGGTCCAAGAACTGATCCCTGAGGAACCCCAGTGACCAGTTGATGTGATTTGGATACCTCACCACCCCAAGCCACCCTGAAGGACCTACCGGTGAGATAGGATTCAAACCAGCGAAGTGGAATCCCAGTGATGCCCAGCGATGAGAGGGTGGACAGGAGTATCTGATGATTGACAGTGTCAAAAGCAGCAGAAAGATCGAGCAGAATGAGGACTGATGATTTGGAATCGGCCTTTGCGACTCGCAGGGCTTCCGTGACTGAGAGTAGCGCAGTCTCTGTTGAGTGGCCACTCCTGAAACCTGATTGTTTAGCATCCAGTTTGTTGTACTGTGAAAGAAATAGTGAGAGCTGGTTGAAGACAACTCGTTCGAGTGTTTTCGCTACGAATGGAAGGAGAGAGACAGGTCTGTAGTTTTCTAAAAGAGAAGTGTTTAATGTAGGTTTTTTGAGCAGTGGGGTTACCCGGGCCTGCTTGAACGCTGTGGGGAAGATGCCAGTGCGGAGAGATGTGTTGATAATGTGTGTGAGTGCCGGTAAGAGTGTGGGAGAGATTGCTTGGAGAAGGTGAGAGGGGATTGGGTCAAGAGGACATGTTGTAGGATGGCTGGAGAGGAGAAGTTTGGATACTTCCGCCTCGGTGAGGGGACAGAAGGAGAAGATGGGAGTTTGAGCAGTGGATGTGGTTGGTTGGAGGTCCTGTGTGTGTGGAGTTGAGAACTGGTTACCGATTTTTCTAGTTTTGTCTGTGAAAAAAGTGGCAAAGTCGTCAGCTGTTATAGAAGTGGTGGGCGGTGGTGGAGGGGGACAGAGGAGAGAATTAAATGTTCTGAAGAGATCACGCATGTCTGGAGCGCTGTTGATCTTGTTGTGGAAGTGTGAGGATTTGGCAGTGTGGACTTCAGTAGAGAAAGACGAAAGCAAAGACTGATACCTAGTCAGGTCCGACGGATCGTTTGATTTGCGCCATTTTCTCTCTGCCGCTCTGAGTTTGGTCCGATGTTCACGAAGAACATCGGATAACCAGGGGTTAGAAGGGGCAGCCCGTGCTGGCCTGGAGGAGAGGGGACAAATGTCGTCCAGACAAGAGGTTAAGGTAGAGCATAAAGTGTCAGTTGCTGCATTCACATCCAGAGATGTGAAATGGGTAGGTGAGGGAAGAGAGGAGGATACTACAGAGGAAAGAAGGGTGGGGGAAAGGGAGCGTAGGTTACGCCTGAAAGTTACCGGTAATGGAGCTGGTGGAACCAGGGTCGTAAAATGTAAGGTAAATGTAATGAAAAAATGGTCAGAGGTATGTAGTGGTTGTACCAGAATGTTATCTGTAGTACAGTTGCGTGTGTAAATTAAATCAAGTTGGTTGCCTGATTTGTGCGTGCTAGTAGTGGTAAGGCGTTTGAGATCAAATGAAGCTAGGAGTGAATGGAAGTCTGTAGCATAAGGCCTGTCTAGGTGAATGTTGAAATCGCCAAAGACTAGGAGTGGAGTGCCATCCTCCATGAACGAGGACAGCAGGCCGTCCAGCTCCTCTAGGAAGGTGGGTAGGATTTGGCCAGGGGGACGGTAGATTATTACTATCTGGAGTTTTATAGGAGCCGTTACAGTAATCGCATGGGATTCAAATGAGTTGTGATTGCCTAGGGGAGAGTGGGTTGAGTATTTCCAATTGTTTGAAATGAGCAGACCAGTGCCCCCACCCCGGCCAACTTGCCTTGGGGTGTGAGAGAAAGAGAAATTCTTAGAGAGAGCAGCCGGGGTAGCGGAGTCTTCTGGACGAATCCAGGTCTCAGTCAAGCCCAAGATGCTGAGAGTGGATTGTAAGGAAAAAGCAGAAATGAAGTCAGCTTTGTTGACAGCTGACTGGCAATTCCAAAGACCCACAGAGAAAGAAAGAGGTGTAGTAGAAGATGTAGCGATCGGGCGAAGGTTGGCAGGATGACGTTGCCGTCTGCGTGTGTTTTTAGAGCGTGGTTGAGAGAGAACCGGAATGGTTTGGAAACACATGATAGAGGTGGAGGGATAGAGGATAGGGAAGGAGAGTGTGTGAGGGAAGATAGAAATGATACTTAAGTGTGTGCTCGGTGTCGTTGCTCGGTTAAAGTCGCGCAGGAAAAGTCTTCTGTCTTTACCCTCGTTGGTCTTCACACGAGGAGGATATATATATATATATCATAATAAAGATATAATTCGCTAATTAGTTCACATAAATTATTTTACATGCACACTGGTGGTCAAAAATGAAGTTTTTCTTTTTTTTTTTAAGAAGGCTGAATTTTGTTGATCAAAAATACAGTAAAAACACTAATATTATGGAATATTGCATTTAAAATAGTGGTTTTCTATTTAAGATATTTTAAAGGGTCATTTATTTCTGTGGTTTTCAGCATCATTACTCCAGTCTTAACTTCAACTCCGTCAGCCTGAACCTAGAGAGATCTTTCAGCTACATAATCTGGACAAACATTATTATGTTAGTTAGTTATGTTAGTAATTAAAATAATATGCCCAGTGTTTGATCACAGAGCTCTTAAGGCTGTTGGTGATTGTTTGAGATTGTTGTTTCTCTAAATGAATGTTAACTTTGTCATTTTTATTGAATGATCTTTCTGATTCAGTCTCTGATGAGTTTAAGAAAACCACAGTAAATCACACTGTGACAATACAGTAAATTCTGAAGAGAAATAAACAATAAGCCATAAAAAATGCATATGTTGGTGAAATCATCAGAGAAGAGATTCATCACATTTAATCTTGGTCTAGATTAATTTTTATGTGGGAACAGTGTGATATTGTGTGATTAAAAAAAGAATAGCATTAATTTAACATAATTTATTTATTTACAATAAATATTTTCATTATTGTTTGAAGTGCAATAAGCACATCAATAAGCATCTGTATTGCCATTAGCCAGTAACACATAATTATACACCTTACAGATCATATCACATAACACTTGTTTGTTCCTGAGCTTTGATTAAACAGTAACAGGGTGTGTTGTGTGTAAGTTTCACTTTATAGGAAACATAAATGTTCAGTGTATCTGTGGCCTCTGGAGAAACACAATAACACTAGTACAGTTCAAATAAATACAGAAACACACAGAAGGACGGCGCATTTATTGGTGTGTAAGATGACATATTAATGGCATCACTGGGTGTTATGTTTCAGTTTGGATATGTTCTTTCGGTTTGTGTTCAGAAGAAAGTTAGCTGGACTTTGAATGGAGCAGATACTAATTTTCAGGATTGTGAAATCGATGGCACGTCATATTTTTCTCACCCTTGGCAGGCGTATGATTTTCTGTCTTCATTCACTAAACTGAAATGCCATGCCTTAAAGGGACGGGCCAAATCAGACTATAAATGAGCAGTCATTTACCAGCTTTACCACAAACACATGATCCACCAAACCAACTTCTTAAAGGAAGAAAAAATCAAAAAATATAACTTCAAGTGCTGGGACAGCATTATCATGTCATATTTATTTGGTTTACCACGGGGCACATAATTTTATTAATATGCTGTCATGCACAAGCATTAAATAAAATAATCCAAAAAATGTTTTTTTTTTTTTTACTTAAATCCTCGGTATCCATGTGATGATTTGTGTGAGGAATATATCCAAATTCAAACCATTCATCGGCAATATGTATCTCTTTTCTCTGTAGCTATAGTAACAGTTTAAAAATGTGCCGTTAAGCAGTTTTACAACAAGTTTTACGGCAGCGATATCAAACGCTCATTGGCTCTCGCCGGTTTCGTCATAGAGTTGATCAGGATAGTATTTTCAGAGTTTAACAACTTAAATTACGCCCTGCTCCTCGCACTAAACTATTATATTCCACCAGAGAGGACCGTGACTGCAACGCATCATCATTTGGTCTACTGTGGTACTGCTCTTTGACAATTCTGCAATAATTTTTTTGTGATTACATGTGTCTGTCTGTTACGTTTTTCTTATAGACTGTATACTTTATACACTCACTCTCTATTTTGGTTGATTTGTTCTTCTTAAAAAAATAAAACATTTTCAATGCAATACGTTTTTTTATTGCACAGTTGCATGCCTGTTCATTTTAAGGCTAATTTTCTGTTCAGTTTAATGTACTTTATTGGCATAATTTGTGTGTACATTACCAAAACATTTCACAAAATGAATAATGGCTATTATAGTAAATGCAATAATATCAAATATAAGATTCTGTATTAGATCTGGGCTATATAAGGCCCAGGTGTGGCTCAGATTTGGGGATGGTGGTTTACTTAAGGCTGAAAATTGGTACCAATAATAAAACCTGTTTTGGCCCAGTTCAGGGATAGTTAAGGGTGATTACTGGCTGAGATTCAGGCCTGTTATGGCCCACGTGTGGCCCTTGTCTTTAATCCAGGTCTGGGCCACTTCAGGGCCGTCATTCTTTGCGGTACTTGGGCCGAGGGAAAAGTGATTGTCTGGCCCGGAGCTGGGCCAGAAAACATTTGCTATGTGGGATGGAAGGAGCCCTAGCCTCAGAGATAGTGTTCAACACGCGCTGAGGAAGTGCATCTGTTACTGGCAAGCTCCGTCAAGCAGCCAGTATTGCAGGTCTGAATGACAGGAAAGGATGTATATTTACAAATGACATGAAGTTGACCAGACAAAACATGAAATATTTTGTGTTCATATTGTCTGCAATGAAATACAAGTCAAAGTAAATTTAGAAATCACTACTTTCTTTTTTTATTTGCGTTTTCCATACTGTCCCAACTTTTTCTGATTTGGGATTGTAATATATTTTGTTGTGTGGAACTGTTTTGGGTTGATGGCTGTAACAAATCAGACGACAAGGAGATCTTTAGGAAGAATCAATACAGGAGAAAGAGGTACTGGAAACTGAGGGCTTATTCTGCATTCACATGCTATCGGAATTACCATAAATACAAGTTTCCTAGTCGGAAATTGGCCATCTAAGGTCTCTCTAAGGTCGTTCATGTCCAATTTCAGACTAGGAAGCTCGTATTTATGATAATTCCGATAGCATGTGAATGCAGCATTAAATACTGATCAGAACAAAGGAAGAACCAAACTAGATAAACCTGTACTGAGGACTCAAATTAATCAGTAACCATAACAGGCAAGGAAACCAAAGAGAATAAATAACAAACTAGAAAGCTGACTAAACTCAGACTTGAACAGAACAGGGAAACCGATCAAAACAAACTCTAAACAAACTGATAAGGTGACAGGAACCACTTTAAGTACCTTTAGTGTAATTTAATTGTAATTCACTTCATTTCATTTAAAATACACTTTTAGTATAGCATATCAGAAATGCATGTATTCTAAAATGGTATATTAAAAAGCAAAATAAAAATAAAAATAATTAAATAAAAATGACACACGTACACACTTTCAAATCTAGAAAACTTTGATGTAATTTATCTTGTGTACATTACAACAATATATTCCTTGACCACATTAAAAAAAAAAAAATGTAGCAGTGTATATTGACCAAAATAAAGATGATCAATTATACTAAATTAACATTTTCTATTTTCTATTTTCTGCATGCACACACACACACACACACACACACACACACACACACACACACACACACACAGTAGTTCCTGAAAAACAATAAAGAGCAGAAGTGAATAAAGTGTTATTTTGGCTGAACCAAACAAAGAAACAGAACATTTGAAATGTCACCATCTTGGAGGGTTTAATTCAACAAATGTATAATTTTCTAGTACTTAGTAATTTTAAGCATACATCTTTGACCATTCTTGGCACTGAGTGTACAATTTCATGACAAATTATCACATATGTCCTGTTTATCCTGTTTGACTTCCTTGAATGCCCTGCACTGCATTTCCCGAAAGCATTGTAAACCAACAAATGATGCTTTAGGGGAAAAAAAACAGCCAAGTGATCTCTATAATAAAAAATGTTGCTCAACTCGTTTCACAGAATCCTCCAAAGGTGCTCAAGAGTGTTCAGAATGGCATTGTGTTTCATGTTTTTGAAAGGAAACATAGCTAGTGGTAATATCGATGCGTTTCTATTGGTCAGTGTTAGAGGAGCTCAGCTTAGCCTGACAGTTGAATGAATGAATGAATGAACGATGCATTTATATAGTGCTTTATTGTGTATTGCTGTACACCAGGGGTGGGGAACGTTGATCCTGGGGGGCCACTCTCCTGCAGAGTTTAGCTCCAACCCTAATCAAACACACCTGGAGCAGCTAATCAAGGTCTTCAGGATGCAGTTAGGTTTTTTCCCCCAGGGTTTTTCAGGGTTGGAGCTAAACTCTGCAGGAGAGTGGCCCTCCAGGATCAACGTTCCCCACCCCTGCTGTACACCCAAAGCGCTTTACAGTCATGTGGGGAGGGGGGTCTCTTCTCAACCACCACCAGTGTGCAGCATCCACTTGGATGATGCGACGGCAGACACAGTACAACAGTGCCAGTGTGCTCACCACACACCAGCTACAGGTGGAGAGGAGAGAGAGTCATAGAGCGGAAGAATGGATTTATATCCGTTTTGCGAAGACACATTTATGTGGCTAAGTGTAAATGGAAACGTTTTAACAAATCGGATAGATATCCGATCAGAGAAAACACATGAAGTGACCAGGTGTAAACAGGCCCTCTGTCTCCCGTTCATTATGTCATTTGATTCAGGTGTGTCTAGTTAGCTATCTTCATTTACCAATATATTTCAGTTCTATGTTCCCACGTCTGTCCTGTGTTGACCCTCTTGTGGCTTACTGAAACCATTTGCATTGTTCATCATCTTCTTTGTGCATTTCATTCACCGTAGTGTGACATGCTGGTGATCTAAAGTCTTATTTTATTTTATTATTATTATAGATTTATTTTAAAGTGTGAAAAACCGACTTGGACCAGAAGAGAGTCTTGGGAGGTGAATTGTTTCTTTGTATAGACTTTAGATGCGTTCACGTCATGTGGGAATTACTGATGTTATCACTTTTTATATAGACTGTTCCCAACCCTTTAAAGGATTTCCTAAACAGCAACAGATAACCTGCAGGTGAGCATATCAGGTGAGTGTCAGGTGACTCCTTTATCACAAGGCACCAGTTTAGGAGTTTCAAGAAGGAAAAAAAAAGCTAAGTATTTGTCATCTAATATGAAAGATTTGTGAGGAACTGGATCACTGTAGAGCTTCTTGCTGTATAATCGACATAAACATTTTACACATTTAATTAAAAAAACAATAGTCAAGAATAATTAATGCAACGACTAAATGAATACTACGAATGGATGAAGAAATAAAGTGCATAAAATGCAACTGATTAAGCTGGATGGTGCTTTGGTAGAGTTATCTTACAAAAATATCAACTATTGCTGATCTGAAACTAATAAGGTGAAGAAAACCCGAATGATTATTTTATATTAATTATATGTATCAATAGACATCAGCTTTACATCATTTAATGCAAATTATAAAATCATACTGACAACATACACTCTCCTGAAAGAGGTTTGGTCCATAACCATAGCAACAAAGGGCTGGCGGGAAAATGGAGCAAAGGAAACCAGATAACGAAAGAAATACAAACTAAAAGTCCATGAAAACGAAAGCAAACCAGACAGCATGTGACACATGAATTATTGAGATGATTAGAAATAAAGTCTCTTCTATAATATAAATGAGCGAGACACACGTGATCTTTTGCGCAACATAATGTAATGCAGCAACAATGAAGGTGAGGAGAGGACAGAGACAGATTGATAGCTATGCATATATATAAATATAGTTGTCAGATTACAGTAAAAATAAATACAGAAAACCCTAAACTTTTTACTCTAACTTTAACCCTTCTACTCTTTTGAGAATAAAATTGTTTGTAACGGCTTTTATATCATTATAAGCAAAGTTGACAGCAAATGCATTGATGACATCACAGAGCTTCATATTTTTAAACTGAAGCTCTTTGACTTTATATTTTTTATCTACTTCTTCATTTTCTTCATTAAATAGATATTCATTCTCTACTAGTTCACACCACTTATAATGGAAAAATGAGTGAATGTTTTCACAAATTTCTTCACTAAATTCTTCGCTAACATTTTCACTAATTTTATTTTTCATTTCATATTTAAATATTTGTTTCACATGTTCTTTCATTTTATCTGCCTGTTGTTCTCCAAACGTCTTCAGCTCATCTAATGTCTTTGGATCACTGGGAAATTCAATTGTAAAAGATTTTAGAGAAGAGAGGAATTTCAGACTTTTCATATCTATTATTTTCTTTACTTCTGTTAAAATATAATGCAAGATATAATTTTTTTTTTTTTGGACTTGGTTTATCTGTGAAAATATAAATGTTGATGTACGGTGTTCTTTGTTAATCATTTCTTTTAACCATTGTAATATATTTTTAATTTGAGGATCACTACTCAGTTGTATTACTTCATTAAATATATTCTCCCCTGTTGCACCAAAAATGTCCTGAAAGATATTGTGAACCTTTATATTATAAGTATTGTTCATTTCCTCAGAGAAAATAGATAACTGAATTATACAAGATTTATGACCTTTTCTGCCTATACAGGGACTTCTATTAGTAAAAATTAATATACGCACTATTTTTCGCTCCTTTATAATCTCCTTATTCTTAAGAATGTATTCTTTTATCGCACTAATAAGTTTGTCTTCAGTATGACATATATCAGGAGTGAAGGGTCCGATTAATTCAGGTTCTCCTATTTTAAACTCAATTATAGCAAATGCAAACTGATTTTCAAATTTAACCTCCTCAAAATACAGTCTAAAATAATTTATGTACTCCAGTATCTTTAAAGACAGAGTATGATCTATAGGAATATTGGAGTATTCAGAAAACAAATTATTATCAATAGACATTAAATCATGAATTCTTATTAGTGTCTTTCTGACAGCTTCTTCCCGCACACTCAGATCCACACGCATCTTGATGAGAAACTGTTGATCTCTGTGGATCCATGACTCCTCTGGCCGACATTCAGAGTCCAGCAGGTTGTTCTGTGAAAGGAAAGATTGATACTTGGTTGAAGACAACTTGTTCAATTGTTTTCACTATGAATGGGAACAGAGAGACAGGTCTGTAACTATCTACAAGTGAGGTGTTAAGTGTTTTCTTCAGCAGAAGGGTTGGTAACCTGAGATTGACAATGTTAGCTGGGTGTGTTTGTTGCAGTGTGTGTTGAAGTAATATGCAAAACCATTAGCTATTAGAGGAGGTGGCGGAAGAAAGCAGAGGAGAGAAATGAATGTTTTGAAGAGTTTGTGTGTGTCTCAAAGTTTATCTAAAATGTTATTTTATTATATTATTATTAAAGTGGGAAAAACCGACTAGGACCAGAAGAGAGTCTGAGGAGGTGAATTGTTTCCTGTAAAGAATTTAGATGTGTTCACGCCATGTGGGAATTACTGTAATTACAAGAGTCCAACTAGTAAAAAGCACTCATGTCCTCTTAATTACAACTTGTAAACTCAGAATTTGTCCAACTTGTTATTAGCTATGTTTCTATCCAACAATTCAAAGAGAACAAAATCATCACTTCCTAATAAACCGGCACCAAATATCTCTAAGGGTGCTTTCACACCTGGCCTGTTGTTTCTGAACCTGGCACGTTTCCCCCCTTAGTTCGGTTCGTTTGGGTATATGTGAACACGGCAATCGCACTCGGATCCGTGCCAAAACAATCGGTCTGAGATCGCCTGAACGAGGTGGTCTCGGCTCGATTGAAAACGAACTCTGGAGCGGTTCGGTTGTAGTGAGAAAGCAATCCGATCCAACGGACCAACAAACCAGGCTATATCACGCTGTATGATGGGTAATTACATAAGTTCCGTGAAAAGCAGTGGGTGAGCACGTCTTCACCATTCAAAATCAAAGTGCACCCTTTCATTTTAAAATACCGTCTTAATGCTCTTCGTATAGGTGCATTTTAACAATGTTTTGCCAACGAATCCTGGACTCCTGCTCAAAATGAGAAATTAATAAATATAGCTATGGACAGCTAAAAAAACCCAAAAAAACAATAAGCCCTCAAAGCTGTTGTCGTGCCATCCTGACGCGTGTGTGTGTGTGTGTGTGTATGTATGTGTGTACTGTTTTTTGTGATTTACGGGGACAAAATTTGTATAATAACATGGGTATGACAGAGGTATTACAATTTGAAGGTGGTTTATGAGGACACTGCCTATGTCCCCGTAATTCAAAAGGCTTAAAAAAAACATACTAAATGGTGTTTTTTTGAAAATCTAAAAATGCACACAGTCTCCTGTGAGGGCTAAGTTTAGGTGTAGGGTAAGTGTAGGGCAATAGCACACACAGTTTGTTCAGTATAAAAACCATTACGCCTATGGAGAGTCCCCATAAACCACAAAAACCAACATGTGTGTGTGAGAGAGAGAGAGCCTGCGTCCCAATGTGCATACTATCCATCCTAAATTCTATGTGATATTAGTCATTTTCAATACTATTTAGGGCTGTAATGATTCACTACCAGATCCGGGATCCATTTGCAGCTTTATTGAAAAACACAGAGTTAGTTCACAGGCAAACTCACTGAGCAGGTATTTCAGGGGAAATGACAGAAACAGTATCGTAAAACAGTTCAGGGGTCGAGGCAGGCGGCTATCCAGAGCAGTAGTCAGAGTTCAGAGCAAGGGTCAAAAGGTAGGCGGCAATCCAACAGAGAAACTAGAAACAGGCAAGGTCACAACGTAAGGCAGTCCAGAAATGTAATAATAACGCTCAGAAATGTCAGCTAGGCAAAACAAGACTTCGCACTGAACCAGCACCGGATGGCTGGTTAAATAGCCCAGGTAATAGGCAACAGGTGTTGCTGATGATCAGTGCCAGGTACGGGGCTGCTGGGAAATGTAGTTCACTAATATTCGGGTGACGGTTCCCGTCGACGACCCGAAGAGGGAGCCGTAGGAGCGCTCTGTGTGACAAGGGCAGATAGGGTGGATAGTATGCACATTGGGACGCAGGGAGAGAGTTTGTTTGCCTCTCTTTCCATATGAATTATTATTGTCATTCCAGCTCCGTGGAACTTTGACCAATGAGAGGGCAGAGTTTACTCGCACGTGACTTGTATTAACAATTTTGGTCCGTTTAGAAACTTTGCAGTGTGAATGCGAACTGCACCAACAATAAAAAGCAACATTGTAATAATTTGAATCCCTGTTTCGGAACAAAGCAATCGATCTCCAAGTGTGAAAACACCCTAAGAAAACTAGGAGAAGCCACTGAATATAATCATTTTCATATAATAAATGACTTGCACCTCAGAGCGAGCAGACGAAACACAATAAATGCTGTCACTGCTTTCGGAGGAGGATGCTGCTGTTTGGGAACACAGTCAGACAATTATACAGAAATACTTTTACCACAGACTTTGCTCAGGCTTTTCAGAACGATCATAACAACATATGGATGTTGTGAACGAGATCGGTTCACTGTTAGTCAGGTTATCCCGTCTCATAGCGCAAAGTCACATGACCTTTTTCAATGCGCATGGTGTAATTGTTTAGGTAAATGTGTTTCCATCGTAGTTTATGTGCATTTTTTCTTATCGGATAAAAAGTTGATCCTACTCAATTGTGCGCATAAGATTTTTATGTGCATTTTTAGAATTTCCATTCAGCATTTTTTTATGCGATATTTCAAAAGGCACATAAATAGGTGGATGGAAACATACACTATATTGCCAAAAGTATTGGGTCGCCCCCTTCTAATGAACAGGTTTGACTACTTTAGTAATTTCTATGAGTACAAATATTAATTTTAAAGCATATAATGATATTCTAGGAAATTGTGTGCTTCTAATATTATAGCAACAGTCAAAAGCTCATCACCAAACAACAATGACTTGTACATATGGTTTCAGTCATTTTAGACACTTACAAAACTGTTGCTACAGAGATAGAAATACAATTTTTAAATACATGAATTATGTTCCCATCGTTGTTGCCACAGATTTGGAAGTGCATTTTTCTGTTCTAAAGAAGGGGGTGCCAATACTTTTTTCTATATAGTGTATGTACAAGTCATTGGTGTTTGGTGATGAGTTTGTCTCAAGGTCTGCATTTACAGTCACACCAGAGGTGTTAAACTGGGATTATGACTTGGTTTTATGCAGACCAGTCAAGTTCTTCCACACTTTTCTTTTTGAACCTTGTCTTATACACAGAGACATTGTCATGTTAGAATAGAAAAGAGTCCAAACTGTTGCTATAATATTAGAAGCACACAACTTCCTAGAATATCATTATATGCTTTAACATTAAGATTTGTACTCATAGAAATTACTAAAGTAGTCAAACCTGTTCATTAGAAGGGGTGCCAATACTTTTGGCAATATAGTGTAGCCATTGGTAGTGTTGCTAGTAGGGCTGGGTATGTAAAAATGGATTTTAATCGATTCTCATTCTTATGAAACAATATCGACTCTTGAATCCCAAGAATCGATTAGTCTGGCCTGTTTTCAGAAAATGGACGGAACGATGTAGCGCAGCTCCCATCCAATAAATCGCAATAAGCATTGTGCTTTGTTACTTTTGATATGAAACAAAGTCTAAGATTTCAAATTCTTATCATTTTATTACAATAAATGCTGTTTTGGCGCTAATTAATGTGGGCCTGGCTTCACAGACAGGGCTTAGGTTAAGCCATGATTTGGCCATAGTTCACTAAGGACATTTAAGTTTGGAGTGACAGATCGCTGTAGTTCAAGAAGCGGCTGATGAACTGATAATCTCCTCCGCTTGAATGCAGTTACAACGTGAAATAAACATCTGAAGGTATATTAAAAGAAAGAGTAAAGCTTACCGAAATCCATATCCTGTCTCATGTAATCATTCAATCAGTGTTTCAACTGCGGAAAGATGTTACAGTATAACAGCTTGTAAACAATATGTCACGTAACGTCACATTTACCTCAGAAAAAAACATTTTCAGTGACCAAAAACTTGTTAGTCAGCTAGAGAAATGAACTCTAGAGAGGAGCATTTTGCTAAATATAAGAACCATATAATATATTACTTAAAATTTTTACTGTTCTTCAATGTTTAATTCATGTTTGAATGAATACATCATGTTTTTATGACAGCCACCATTTAAATGTTTAAAAGAATTGGAAAATATAGAAATATAAGTATGTAATTTATACTATTCTAAAATCTTTGAGCGTAATTAAAGTGTTTGTATATAAATATTATAGTAATGTAGTACCAACTGAATCTCATGTATAGCCTATTTTACAGTATTAGTTGAGAGATTTTTTTTCCTTGAGAAAATTTAGCGTGTACTGTACCTGATATATATCCAGAATAATCTATATTGAATTGAATCGAAAATCGATTCATGAAATTTGTGTCAAAACCCAGCCCTATGCTATAGAGACGCATAATTCTGAGAATTTGAACAGCTCCAAGTAGAACATCACGGGTTGTCATCATGTAATTACGGTAAATAGGACATGGCGTGAATGGAGCATCAGAGCCTATGTGACAAAAGGATGAATGGCTCAGACCAGAAGCCCACCTCAGCTGAAACCCCTGTCCATTTTCCTCTTTGCTGACGGCATGATTGAGAGCCGTGGACCCCAGGAAACTCCTTCCTCCTCTCAATGACGTCCCTGGTAAAACACAGAAATGAGCAGTCAATGAAGAACAGAATCTGTGTATCTCCTGTACAGCAAAAGGCACACCGCAAGGAATATCTGCTTTTTACCAACTCCCTGTCACGGTGCACACACGAGGGAGGAACAGGAACACGGAGACGAGGACGTAAACTCAAATAATAGTCTTTAATGAGACATCAAGGTAGGACAAGGCAGGACTCAGAGACAGGATACACCGGGAAGTAACGAGTAGACCAGACCAAACCAAACTGAACACAGGACTATAAATACACAGGTAAATCATAGATAATTAGACAAACAGGGCTGGACAAGGATTAACTCATAATGACACTTAACGAGGACCGGAAACAAACCAAATATGGACACAAGAGGTGGGAACACATGACACACACACGACAGAGGACTGACACTCCCACAGTGTGTGATTACAGAATTAATATGTTTCTTTTTATTGAACATTGATGCAACAACCCAATTTGTGGGAAACCATATTTAAAATCTTAACCTAAAATCACCCAATTTACAGCCTATCAGTCGCACAAGATTAGTTATTAAGATATGTGTATGGGATATAAAGTGTTACTTCATTTGTTCTCTGCAAGGTAATGGTGTTTTCGGGCAGGATAAGCCATATGTTTAAATCGTTAAAGTGGGTGTTCTTTATGTACGTAATTATGCAGAAAACATGAACTCGATTTGACAAGCATCTAGCCTCTGTTACTATATTGCATTATATTATACTTGTATTAAAATGCAAAGTTTACCATGTATCGTCTTGGAAATAAAACTTTCTGTCTTTAAGTCAGCGTTATTATGATGCTATAATGTGTGCATTTTATTTCCTGACTGAGCAACATCTCTTTAAGATTCTACAGCAAATTCAAAATGCTGTTAATGAAACTATAGTTGAATCATTTACAGTTACAGCATGAATTAAAACAATATTAAATAGATTGCACAACATCATTACATAAACAGTGAATAACTGTGGGAGAATTAAGTTGACATTTAATTAAATTGACATTTGTAGTACATATGTTGAGGATCTCCTCCATCCACCAATCTGATGTTCGCTACTGTTATGATTATGAAAGCATATTTCCAACTTTAAACAAATAACTATGACGTTTTTGTGAGAATGTTAAGGAAGACGGCTTCGCTTGTTATGACATCATGAGTAATCCAGTTCTCTGTCATACTGTAGATCAGTTTTTGTTATAGACATTTTTGTTTGTTTTGATTTAAAATCATGTAAAATTGTTAAGGCGTTAAGGGGGGGGGGGGCTTCTATTCATCAGCAATGCAAATAATTTAGCTAAATCAGTAGCTATGTTTTAAGATATTAAAACTTAACAAGGCAGCTTTCATACCCTAAATACCATACTTATTCTACAGTTACTGTAAAGCTTGCCTTGCACATCTGCTCTGTGCTGCCTGCCTCACTGGACCCACTACAATTTGCATACCGCAGAAACCGTTCCACAGACGACGCTATTGCCTTCACCCTGCACACTGCTCTCTCCCACCTGGAAAATAAGAACACCTATGTGAGGATGCTGTTCGTGGATTATAGTTCAGCATTTAACACCATAGTGCCTGCCACACTGGTTGAGAAGCTCCAGACTCTGGGACTGAACAGATCTCTGTGCAGCTGGATCCTGGACTTCCTGACAGGCAGAAGTCAGGTGATCAGAATGGGCAACAACACTTCATCTCCGCTGACCCTCAACACTGGTGCTCCACAGGGCTGCGTTCTCAGCCCACTCCTGTACTCCCTGTACACACACGACTGTACAGCTACACACAGCTCCAACGTCATCGTCAAATTTGCAGATGACACAACGGTGATAGGCCTGATCACCGACAACGATTAGACGGCCTACAGAGAGGAGGTGAGTACCCTGACTAAATGGTGCCAGGAGAACCACCTCTCACTCAACATCGACAAGACCAAGGAGCTGGTGGTGGATTTCAGGAGACAGAGCAGAAAAGGACATCTACACCAGGCGGTGTATAAGGAAAGCCAGGAGGATCATCAAGGACTCCAGCCATCCATCCCACAGACTGCTCTCTCTGTTGCCCTCAGGGAAACGTCTCCGCAGCATCCGATCCCGCACTAGCCGACTGAGGGACAGCTTTTTCCCTCAGGCTATCAGGCAAATGAACAGTCAGAAATAACTCACCCTACATCACATCACACTCCCACTCACACATCATGCCATGCATTGCACTTTACCGCCGTTCACTGGACTACACGCACACACTGCAATAATACAACCTATCTGCTATCACTGGATACCATACAATGCACATCCACGACATTGCATATGTATAATCTGTTGCACCTTTGCACAACTATCTATCGCACAACTAATCTGTTGTAAATCTATAATCCGTTGCACCTTAACATACTACAATGTTTAGATGTGTACATAATGTAAAATGTGTACATAGTGTATTGGTAACTAAGACTGTCTTTATAGTACACTGTGTACATTGAGTATGTGTATGTGTATTTTGCACATTGTCTTCTGTACAGTCTGTAAATATATACTGTCTATATGTAAACTGTTTTTGTTTTTTTGCACTGTTTGGAGCACGCTCTCAAGAATTTCACTCACCAAGGCACTTGTGCTGTGGTGATGTGACAATAAAAGTGATTTGATTTGATACCTTGAGATTTTTTTTTATTTTTTTTTTTACTGATTCTCATTAGCTACATCAATCTACAATTTTTTTTTTAAAACATTAAATATTAGAATAAACTTACCTCAGAAACCATCTTGTTGTCTTGATGTGCGTAATTGCATCAGACGACAGCCATCTTTCCAGGAGAAGGTAAAAAATGGACATAATGACACGTGCCTTTTTAAGCCATCTAGGGGTTTAGAGAAAATAATATCAAATATATATTTTACACCAATGTGTGTCTAACCAAGGTGTACACATTTCTGTCCTTATAATGCTTTGTGATCATCTTGAGCCTCTTTCTTCTCATCTCATCTTGCTTTCATCTCATCTATAATATGATTTTAACCTTAAAGTAATTCTCAATCATAGTATAAAAGTTACAACCCTCACACTTACTCAAACATTTACATTAAGTACTAATTCAAACAGAATAACTCACAGCTCTCACGACAGCAGCACGGTCTCTCTCAGCCGATGGAACCACAGAGTTTATTCGGCTTGTCAAATCTGAAAACAGAATCTGAAGGATTTGTGAGAATCTGGATCACTGTAGAGCTCCTTCTGCAAATTAGAAAATCACTAATGCCAAAGTCTCTTGAATGAGGTTTGGGTTAGTGATACGTCTGACTTGGTCGCAGTGGAAACAACACTATGTGACAGGTTTGTGCAACACTGTGATAATGACCCAGGTCTCCTGCTTTACCTGCTTTTGCCGGCCAGTGGGTGTGGCTAGGAGTCTGTGTCACCTGTTTGTGTGTGTGTGTGTGTGTGTGTGTGTGTGTGTGTGTGTGGTGGGGGGGGGGGTCCTTCTGTGGTCCTTGTTTGAGTTTGGTCTTAGTTTATTTGCTTTGGACAGTAATACTAATGTAACCCATAAACACACACACCTTTTTTCTTTCTGTTTATCTTTTTCTTTTGTTTATGCTATTTAATAAATGTTAAGTTATGTAACCGCAGCTTTCGTTTGTCATGGCTTGGAGCTTTGATGACACTGGAATTTACCCAGAAAAAAAAGCCCCAGAAATGTATTTTAATTGATATTGCAATATGATATTAGAATGCCTTTGGTAGACAAGCCAAGACAAGCTCAGACATGCCTGGACTTGTAGCAGGTACATGAAGGAGGTGATTCTGACTTGCCCTTATTAGTACTTACCAAAGTTTTATAATTCTGAGTGTTTGTTCTTGAGAGTAATTAATTAAAAAGTTGTATGTTTTATATTTTCTCTTTAAATGGAAATATAGCTCATTATACATTGATTTGTCTATACTAGCTTTCTTTTTGTGTTAATATTTACTTCCTTTAACATAACCTGTTATGCCCTACAAATGTCACTTGTACATGTTAAATTGTTCTGCAGTATTCAGAATATTTATTTTCATTCTGATAATTTGCATAATACAAATTAGTTGTCGCTGTTGTAATACTGTTAACGTTAACATACTTGAGTGTTCTTTATTTTTGTTCTGTTTTTGACCTCAGATAATGACTTGCATACCAAATCTCCTTAAAATCAGCATGAAAAGGAAGTTGCGACAGTCTTTTTTCTCCTAATGTGACGTATATCCGAGTGAAACTTCTGGAATGGAGGGCGGGATTTCACCCTTCGCTGGGAGTTTGATTGATAGGCGATCTAACCAACAAGACAAAGCAGGTTACTTTTGGAATGAAATTACAAGTCTCAGCAATCAAAATCTGTAATTTTTAAAGAAATACAAACAATAAATATAATTTATGTGGCTCCTTAATGTGACATATCACTGTATAGCACCTCAGGTTCAAACGTGAAACGATCTTTTTCTCACAGTTATAGCATGACATACACATGAATGAACATCAGAAGGTATGTTGTCTCCACCGTGGAAAGATGTCAATACACCATTTTCAAGTTCGACTCTTCTGATGTTAATCTATTAACTTTCCTGTCCGGTTTGTTTGTTTGACAAAATGGCAGATTCGGTATTATGATTGGTCAGATCGCCTGTCAATCAAACTCTCGGTGAAGGGTGCTAAAAGCCTTGTCATTGGACAGTCAGTATAGTCCAACCTCTTTTCCGAGTCTGGGAGGGGAGGTTAATGTTTTTGATTAAAGATTACAAGTGCAAATTATTATTATTATTATTAGTATTATTATTTTTAAATAACGATGTGCATGCATAAATCTTTCTAATAAATACTTCAACAGTGTGTAAAAAAATAAATAATTGTCAATTTTTATTTCATGGTGACTTTAATAATTCCTTGAACCAGGACATCAACCTCTCTCTCGTTTCTCAAACCGGAAACACAACCATTTATTTCTACCTGAATTCTACCCAAACCGTCTGAGCACCCTCTTTCACTTGCACACTTACATTCATCAGATGAGTTGAGAGACATTGGTTTATTTCCCAGATTCCTCAGTGCTGCAGGTAAAATCAACACTGCCCTCTGGTGGCAGCTCTGAAATAAATAAGATAATAAGAGCTTGCATATCAAGAGGAATCAAGTTTTCCTTGAAAAAATAATGTGGTCCAGTGTAAATGTGCATTCAGATCAAACAAATCTAGTTTCTGAACCTTGATTGGTTACATTGTTTAGTTAGGAACCAAATAACAAAAAGCAAATGAGATTCGCCGCACATGAAAAATGGGCCAAACTGCTCTCATAAATTTATTGTCCAGAGGCCACAAATACATATAATAGGCATGTATGTTTGGAAACATGGCACTGATGAAGGGTTAAGCTTGAAAATGTTTTGCACCTTTGCACTTTTTGCACCTTTGCACTTTTTGCACTGTATTTGTGGCCTATTTTTCGTGTGCGGATCAGAGCATGTGAGCGGAGCTGAGCGGGGAGTGTTTCTAAAAGTACATTCTAAAATCTTGTACATATTGACAGATGTTTTAATAGACTGCATTTCCCCACAGCTTTGGTCTATTTTAATTTTAGAAAGTGTGTTTCTTTTATTAACGCCACTAAATAATTCTTTGTTAAGTGAATTTCATCTTGTGTGTGCTTTTCATGGGCCTGATAAGCAAGGTGTATTTTGTGAAATTCTGCATTTCATCTTATGTGCGTGTTTTGAATGTTCTATTGCACAATAACTGAAGCTGTGTTTTCATGGAAATAAAGTAGGCCTAATGAAAATCAAATATACTTTTTCAGTTATTGCATTTTTTAGGAAGGTTTGCCAAGTGGTTTCAAAAACAAGACACGTTTTTAAATTTAATACGTTTAAATTAATTTTAAAAAGTACAAGCTGAACGTCACCTTGAAACTTAACCGTTACTTATCGGACTTCTGCTTTAACTTAGACATTTATTCAAGATTTTCATTATAAACAGGAGGGAAAAAAACACAATTTGGCCTACTAGAGAATTGTTATCTGAGTGGGATTTGTTTTACTGGTGAGCGTGAGCAGAACCTTAGCAGAGCGTTTTTTTTTGGCCATGAGCGACTGAGCGGAGTGCAATATTGAGCTGAGCGTCACACCGCTCCGCTTCACTCACATGCTCTGGTGCGGATCTCATTTGCTTTTTGTTATTTGGACCATTTTTGGATCTACGCACTGCCATAGGATTTGATGCACTCTATTGGAGTTGGGCTTGTGTCTGGTGCTACACTTTCTAGTCTCTTTAGTTAGGAACCAGCCATTATAACCATAGCAGGAACAAACAAGTCTCTTTAACCAAGATTAGACAATGGCCCAATCTGAATACCTGTACTATCATAATATGTACTGAAATCAGTGAATAATCAACAACTGGCAGATGATCTGAATGAGTTTTATTGCAGGTTTGAAAAAGCACCACACACCCGCTCTGGACACCGCTCTACACAACCATTAACACCTCCTGCAACCCTCCTCTCCCCCACCTCTGCAATTCAGATCAGCGAAGATGATGTGCACCAGGTCTTCCGGAAGCAGAAGAGAAAGAAAGCACCAGGCCCAGATGGTGTCACACAAGCCTGTCTGAAATCCTGTGCTGACCAGCTAGCCCCCATCTTCACACAGATCTTCAACAGATCACTGGAGCTGTGCGAAGTCCCCTTATGCTTCAAACGCTCCACCATCATCCCCATCCCAAAGAAACCCAAAATTACTGGATCCCAAAGAAACTGAAATTACTTAATGACTACAGGCCTGTGGCTCTAACATCTGTGGCAATGAAGTCATTTGAAAAACTGGTGCTGGCCCACCTGAAGGACATTACTGGAGCCTTGCTGGATCCTCTTCAGTTTGCCTACAGAGCAAACAGGTCTGTGGGCGATGCAGTCAATATGGAACTGCATTATGTTCTGCAACATCTGGACAGACCAGGGACTTATGTGAGGATCCTGTTTGTGGACTTCAGCTCGGCCTTTAACACTATCATTCCAAACCGCCTCCTGCCCAAACTAACTCAACTCTCCGTGCCCACCTCCGTCTGTCAGTGGATCAAAAGGTTCCTGACAGACAGGCAGCAGCTAGCGAGGCTGGAAAAATTCTCATCCAGCACCCGTATCATCAGCACTGGAGCTCCTCATGGCTGTGTTCTCTCCCCACTGCTCTTCTCTCTCTACACGAATGACTGCACATCTATAGACCCCTCTATCAAGCTCCTGAAGGTTGCAGATGACACCACACTGATGGGCCTCATTCAGGACGGTGACGAGTCTGCTTACAGACAGGAGGTTAATGGTGTTCCAATCACCGCCTAAAATCAACTGGGCACTACTGTAACGAGGAGTCAGTGGCATTAGGATCCATGTGCAGCTTTATTAAAACAGAATGCAAGTCAAACAGGCAGAGTTCAATCACAAGCTGCAAACACAACGTAGACAAGGCAGAATCAGAGTCAGAGTTCAGGCCTAGGATCAGGGCTGGCGGCAAACACTCAGGGTAATCAGATAACAAGGCAGGTTGGATCAAAGTAGGCAGGCGGCAGAGAATCAGAGTCCAGTAAACAGTCCAGGTCATACACGGGGAATCATACACGGGCAAACCACTCAGAAATGATGGCATGGCATGACAAGACTGCGCAATGAGGTGATTGGAAGAACAGCTTAAATAGACCAGAGTCAATATGAAACACCTGTGCAGGTAATCAGCCACAGGTACGGGGTATATGGGAGTATATAACCAGCAGTGAAATGTGAGTCAGGTCCGCTCCATGGACAGTGCAAATATTATAGAATACAACACAGAGGAAATATACATAAAATGAAAAGAATAAAAAATAAGATATAAAGAACAAAATATAAAATATAGAATATAAAATAATGTGCATGATAGTATACTGTAGACTTAAATATTAAGATAAGCGTGACTGTACAAGAGAGGAATGTGCAAACAGGTTGTACATGGTTGACATGTAGCAGCAATCTAAAAAAAAAAATAATAATAATAATTGTCCTTTGAATTTTGAAACAATAAAATTAATAATAGCAAGGATGCCAGTGCCAGTAAGAATGTTTATTTTAATTATTTAAATGTAATCAAATGAACCACATTTACTGACTTTAAAGAATCAAAAG
Source organism: Aspiorhynchus laticeps (assembly GCA_023376895.1). Classification (NCBI taxonomy): domain Eukaryota; kingdom Metazoa; phylum Chordata; class Actinopteri; order Cypriniformes; family Cyprinidae; genus Aspiorhynchus; species Aspiorhynchus laticeps. Next base: position 477,115 of record JALXFT010001666.1, read on the forward strand.
ACTCCACAACTGTACTTTTATTTCTTCATTTCCCATTTCTATGTTCATAGATCATCCTCCTCCTCCTCCTCTAGTTTTTTTAATAAAATTGCATAAACACTGAATTCAAAGACACTTCCTGCATGCATAAGACGAACAATAAGAATATTCTTTGCATGGTCATAAAGATTCTTCTTTGCTTTTTCCACCTATAAGAATAAACAAAGTATTTATTTTTTATGTCACTGTGTGAAAACTTGTTGCTATTATGAACTTAATCCTAATATTAAATTAATTTAAAACATTTTGGCATAATATATTCTGTAATCCTGTGATTTTGAGACATTTATGAGTACAATATAATTCTGTATGTGAGGTCATGCCAAACTGTACCTGCTTGGATTGTGGCTTTCCGTATCTCAACAGCGTAGCAAAGTGCTCACAGTTGCTTGTTACCACATTATATGAAAATTCCTTTCCCACAAAACTGTTTGCGTCCCGTAGAATATCTTGAATGGGACGTGGCTCATATAGGTTATCCAGATGATTGTTGATACGGTATGTATCATTGCCAGCCACTTCCTGCAGTTTTTGTTTCTTCACTGTGACCTTGCCATCTTTTCCTGATGTCACACTGCTGGTCCCAGAGTGGCCGTGCTCAGCTATAGAGGAAGAAATGGAAAATTAAAACAATCATAACTCATGAGACCTAAATGGAAAGTTTCAGATACAATACAAGGTCAGCTCAATTGGTGGCATGTGAAGCATGAAACAAACAAACAAACTCACAGGCTGTGACCACGTGAATCACATATTCATCTCCAACATAAATCGCCCAGTGCTGATATCCATAATATCTGGTGATTTCAATGAGGTCTCCAGGCTTCGGCTTCCTATTCTTTAGGAGACAATATCAGGTGTAATATATATAAATTTATATATATATATATATATAAATTACAGTCATTTAAATTAGTCCAACAATAATATAATACTATTTAATCTAAAATAACACAATATCATCGTGCTTGTGAATAGATAAAAACAAGAAAGTGAAACTGTTAGCTTTGCCTAAAAATAGCTAATGTACATAAAGACATATACTAATTTCAGAGATAATTATATCTAAGTTTAGCTATTTCTGTTGCCTTTGAGAACAGCTTGCGTAGTTTTTAAACTTTTTCAAATTTTCTCTATTACCATAAAAAATTGCTTTTGTCTTTCTGTATGTGATGTTATCTTTTATTATACCCAGTTGTTTGAGTTAATTAAATGATATTTACCTGGCTCATGGCAACTTCCAACTGCTCTTCTGCTTTTCACTCGAATCCTGTTAGAAACACAAAACATTTATACCCTGTTTCCATCCGGGGAGTCTCCAGAATTGTATACTTTGGATGGCAAGAAGGGATTGGGGGCGGCCACAGGTCTGATGTGTTCCTGCCACCCCCTGATTCCCCTAAACATATTTGACTGATGATGATGATGGAAAGAATCAGGTTTGATCAGTTGTGAGAAAAACACAAACTCAGTGTAGTTCATCTCAAAGAGTTGAACACTTTCTCTTGAATGTTACTGTGTGAATGTTATGCTTTGACATCACTGGTTTAACCATCATAGTCAATACATTATCACTTCTCAAGCACTCAAACTACAGCTGAACATGAAACCCTAAACTGTACGATCGTGTCTGTGTTTTGTGGTGTTTTGTGTGTCAGAGCAGAACAGACAGCAGCCCATCTTTCGGTTGGTTTCCAGCATGTGTTCAGATGGTGTTTCTCGTTGAGGAGAAGTGTGCTGTTCCTGAATGATCAGACTTTCAGTGGTCGACAAAATAAAATCCCACAGGTTCATCATCTTTAGTGCTGAGTTTATATACCGTTTGAAAATCGAAAAAAATCCTGTAATTCACATCTCTACCATACATAAGCCAAATCAATAGATTCGCACTTACCTCTGATATGGGAAGATGTGGTCAGATGTTTCCGAAATCCTTCAACGTTGTGTTACGATCCCTGGTCTAGGTCAGAATCAGGACATAAATAACACAACCACGTTATATTAATTGCTCATTTTTATTCTCTTTTCTTGTTCTCATGTTCGTTTTCAATGCAATTGTATCTTTTTCTCATAATATATACAAAAGCGATGTATTCAAAACAAAATAATTCAGAAGCAAAATCTTCAGGGGTGAGCTAATGCCAAAATAATAAACAAACAGAAACTACCTTCCCCACAAAAGAGCTACCTTCCCTACAGATCAAAATAAAAGAAACAAAACATACAATCAAATTCCCTATCTCCTTATCTGCCCAATAAACCTAATGGCCTACAAAAGAAACAAGGCACTCACCCCCTACGGTCAACAAGACATCAATGTCCTAAAAGTAAGGTTCACACAGTATCAAAGATGGCACACAACACTCGGTTGGAACAGAAAACACCTTCTGTCGCACAAAAACCTGTATTAATTAGATGCAAAACGGATTTTCGATTACACCCATTGCCTTACCAAATCTCGTCTGTGGTGATACACTTCAAAGTAAAAGCCCCATGAATTAATAGCATAGTAAAATGATATTTCTGGCTTAAGTAAATTTTTCATCTGAGATTTTATTACTTATATAAAATCAGACAAATCTGCTATTATTTTAATCTCCAATCTGTTATTTATCGGTTTAGATCATTTTTTAATGCTTCAATAACTAGCAGAAGACACTAAAGGGTTTTAAATTCGATGTGTTCATTGTCAAACTCAAAAATCAGATTATTTTTAATTCTTAAAAAATGTCATTATATTATTTTAAATCAATTATTTTATTTTATTGACAAAATATTTTAATTTGTCTTGTATATATTTTTTCATGAGATCAGATAACATTTTAAGCTGACATATGGTCATGTTACAATGTGCCCCTCAGCTGTTACAATTTACCCTACCTACGGGGCATGTTGTCACATTTCACTTCCAATTTTTGATGGCAAAAAAAGAAAAATGTATACACTGTAAATATGAAACAAAGTGGCATATTTGTACTAGACAAGTGTGAAATTACTGTGAATAAAAAATTATACTCTGAACCCCATGTGGATTTACACAATTTGAGAAAGTCAAACAGTGTTACTTTGTGCCCCGCTCTCCCTAACTAAAATCAAATCAGTGGAAGCTTGTGAACAGTTTTGTAGCATTTTAAAATGCTGGTTTACTGTACTAAGTGATGATAAAAGACAAACGTACGAGACCAGAATATTAACACAATAATGTTTTCCTCCCTTTCGAAAATGGCAATAAACGCTTATGCATTAAGACAGACAGTTAAAGTTCATATTTTGGGTTCGTCAGTTTTTTAGCCTTATTAGTAAGGTGTGTACAGAATGTAATCTTTAATACTGTATCGGTGCATGAGAGGGAAATGCGCTGCGTGTTGTTTTGTTTTGGGTTTATGTGAATCTGCACATAGTGTTTTACAATTTTGTCTAATCACTATTGGTACCTTAAGCAATATTTGTATTAAGCTTTATGTCCCTGTTCAAGTTCCTAATTCACAAGCCGAGTGAGAATCATACTCGCAAAATAATGTTAATTATTAAACTTTCAAAAACATGCAGCAATACGATTATTTTATTAAGTGACAGATAGTGGGTTTAATCAGTGACATTATTAATAGATTTACTTAATAGTCTTCTTGTCATCTCCTCGAAGGTGAAAAAATATACTGCACTGTCCAGTTTTCTCTGGACGAGTACTGGAGTTACTTTTGCAATTTCCGTTGCAGCATGAATGACATAATATGGTGACATTTTCCACAATCACGACAGAAAATCAAATACTGCCCTGAACTCAATAGTGGAGAGGTGTCGCGATTTTCCCAGTTAGGCGAAAGAAAACAAAACAGCTTCCCAGAACTCAACACAGCATGATGTCAGCTTCACATCCAGATGAATATGCACGAGACTAATTATCATAATGAGGTCGCTTTAAATAGAGAGCTCTACAATGCAATTCTTGCTAGTAAGAATGCAATTACACAGCACTACAACTGCATTTTTACTAGTAAGAGTTTACAGTTAGAGAGCTCTCTAATACAATTCTTACTAGTAACAATTCGATTAGAGAGCTCTGTAACTGAATTAGAGAGCTCTGCAATTGCATTCTTACAAGTAACAATTCAGTTAGATAGCTCTCTAATTGCTCTTCAATGCAATTCTTACTAGTAAGAACTGAATTAGAGAACTCTTTAATTCAATTACAGAGCTTTGCAATTAAACATATCTCTAATGTGTTTTTTTACTAGTAAAATTTTAATTATAGAGCTCTATAATTGCATTTGTACTTGTAATAATTAAATAAGAGAGCTCTCTAATCGGAATTGTTACTAGTAAAAACTGAATTAGAGAGTTCTTTAATTAGAATTCTGACTAGTAAAAATTTATTTAGAGAGTTCTCTAATTGGAATTGTACTAGTAAAAATTTAATTAGAGAGCTCTTTAACTAGAATTGTTACTGGTAAAAATGTATTTAGAGGGCTCTCTAATACCCCCTTTCCACAGCAGGAACCAGGTGCTAGTTCAGAGCCAGTGCTACTGCCAGTTCTTAGTTGGTTCGACTGGCGAGCCCTTTAAGAACCGGTTGCTTTTCCACAGGCTAGAGAGCCAATACAGAGCCAGGACTTACGTCACTGAATACGTTCATGTTTCGTTTCACTAGCGCGGCAGCGCCAAACACAACAGACTTGTTCGAGGTGCATCGCGCCACTCAGATCGATCGGCACACAACACACTAAAGCACCGCGAGAGCGATCCAAAAGCATAAAGAGCCGTCTGCTTTCCAGTCGCTCCCGCAGAACCCCGATGCCTCGCACCGAACGGTCTGCGTAGCGCCGATCCATCCCGAACAAGCCTAAACAAACTATCAACAATGGCGGACATTGTGTTGTTATTGACGTTCAAATCCAACGTATCCGTGTTTAGCTGCTATTTCAAATATGGTGGTCCACAGTTTCTTTCGTCTTGTTGTTCACGGTAACCCCGCCCCCAGCCCCTGACGCAAGCGGTTCTTCCTTCTAGCCCAGCAATGTTTTGGTGCTACTTACGAACCGCTTTTGCTGGTTCAGAGCTGGTGCTTTGGGTGTTGAAAGACAAAGAACCGGTTTGAAACTAGGCTCTGGCTCCGAACCAGCACTGGAACTGCCTTGGTGGAAAAGGGGTATCATTGGCATTGTTACTAGTAAAAACTGAATTAGAGAGCTCTCTAATTGGCATTCTTACTAGTAAAAATTCAGTTGTAGAGCTCTGTAATGCAAAATGAATGGAAGTCAATGGAGACATATGACTAGTAAAAATTTGTTTGTAGAGCTCTCTAAATGGAATTGTTACTAGTAATAATTGAATTAGAGAGCTCTGTAATTGGCATTGTTACTAGTAATAATTTAATTGTAGAGCTCTCTAATTGAATTTTTACTAGTAAAAATGCAATTACGACAAGTAACACTTATTATATTTTAGGCTAAAATGGCTTGCCATACACAGACAGTATCACAACAAACAAACAGAGGCAGAGAGCTCCCTCAGTGGAATGCCAGGAAATTTATAGTCCTGGTCTCTTCTCCGGTCCAACCACCAGCAGACTCACATTATGACGGACTGTCATTTAAATGTACCATAAGCCTACTGTTCACATAAACAAGTCTTTCGTCTTTATTTTCTACGGCCCGCTCTTCAGAACCGTTAATTACCGTTAATGCCTTTATATCTGTATGACGTCATTTGCGCAGATCTGCTAGAAATGAGAAAACCTCCTTTCGTTTCACATTCATGTCGGTTAAGGTAACATTAGTTTAGCCTATATATTCATTTTACAATTATCATTAATCATATTTATTGACTGATTGATTGATGGCCCCTCATATTGGTCCTCACAGGTGAAAATAACCTACCTAAATTAAAATGGTAACAGATCCTGACAAAGTGTGCTACACACACAATTTAGGTATCTTTGGAAAGAAGTCACTCTAGGCTTTACTATCCATCATCCAGAGTTGATAATGCTCAAAAAGATAAAAAGTTATAGACACTGACGTGCCTTGAAAAATGTCAGGTCATGCTTGTCCTGCAGCACAAGGGAACAGAGAGTCAGATAAAGAAGCGTGAGTCTCACACAGAACACTAACAAGGACAAAACAATCTACTCACATCAAGGAACAGGAAAGTAGGGACATATAAGAGAGAGGGGGAATGAGCGACAGGTGGGGGCGAGTCAGCTGGTGATCCGTGCCCTCCCGCTGCACCATCAGCCCAGACCACGAGCTGCCGGACCTGACAGGACAACACAGACAGCAAGTGTATCAAACACTGGGTGACTTTCATTACTCAAATATGTTTAGAAGATGTTTAGTGTCACTTAAGAGTTTCACAAGCCTGTCATGTGTAGTGTTGTGTCCAGACCGACCACAGAACTTACATATCACCAACCCAAACCTCATTCAGGAGAGTGTATGTCGTCAGTGTATGACTTTCTAATTTGCATTAAATGCTGTAAAGTTGATGTCAGTTAATATAATAATAATAATAATAATCATAATCATTCTTTCTTTTTTTTTTTTTTTTTTTTTGAAGTGGAATAAGGTTCTTCACCTTATTAGTTTCAGATCAACAACAACAACAAAAAAAACTTCCAGGTTAATCAGTTGCATCTTATGCACTTTATTTCTTCATCCATTCACTCTTATCTATTGATTTGTTAATACAATGTGTTACATCTGTGCCTTTTTTATGCTGATAATACAGTAAGAAGCTCTACAGTGATGCAGTTCCTCACAAATCTTTCAGATTAGTTACATGACAAATACATGTTTTTTATTTCATTTATTAAACAATCCTCCTTGAAATGCCTTAGCTGGTGCCTTGTGGTACAGAAGTCACCTGTGACGTGATGCTTTTTCTGTCTATATGACTCTTTTGTATTGTAATCAAAAACATTTGCTGTTTTAATTGATTTATTTAAAAAAGTGGTTTATTAAGTAAAAGACCACACTTGTTTTTTAAATCATATAAACCTTGAGTTTCCCTCTTATCTCTTATTCGTGAAGACAAACATCCCTTGAAACACAGTCATAAGACTAAACAACAATGGAAAAATAATATAAAAAAACAATAAATCAATTAAACGAGTATATAAATGGCTTAAATGATTAATAGACATGATAAATTAATAATAAAATGAATAAATTATCAGTGATAGATGAATGAATGAATGAATGAAGAATAAATGAAAGAAAGTAACACACAACACTGATGTATGGTTGCACTCTTGAAGCAAAACACAGTTTGCATTTGAGGATCTTCACACTAGATGTTTTAAAATCAAGTACATTGAGTCCACTTGGTTAATTCTCTCTATATTGTAAATCTTTACCTGCTTAGGAATTAGTGTAATCAGTCCCTAGATGGCAACATTACTCCATTTTCTAATATTTCCTTGAAAACAGGTTGCCTATATTTCTGTATATGACTTTTTATAACAGAATTAGGTATTAATTTTGGGTTCATTGTAAAAGAATAATTAATATTGCATTTCTTTAAAAAGGAAAACTCTCCAAATACTTACAAGTTATTTCACCCATCTCTAACCACTTTCTTCTTCATTTTATAAATGCTCCCAGATTTTTATTCAGAGATTTATTCTAATTTAATTTGCAGTTTTATTAAATACGGTTTTGTTGTTGTTGTTGTTGTTTTTTCACTTATTGTCTATCATAAATATTGTATTTCTAATTAAAATATGTCTTCTATATCTTTCGTCGTTGGCTATTTTCATCTTACAATTGCACATTTTCTAATTTCATATTTCATAATTTCCCAATTTGTTCCATATAAACCTGATATTTTCTCTTTATAAGTTTAACCCTTACATTGAATATCATCACAAAGTTAATTGTTTAATTTCCAGTAGTTTAGTAATTTCTTGTATCTGCAAGGCTGATAACTATATGAATAATTTTATGATCACTAAATACTGAAGGCACAATGTCGATCTCCCGAACTTGATTTCCAAGTTCCTCAGAAATGAACCAAAAGTCAATTTTAGATTATTTGGATCTATAATTATTACTTTTATTAGGATTTCTGTGCCTTCGTGCATCACGAGAATTTAATTGGGAATTTAAATTGTACAAAATCAGTGTACTGGAACTGCCTAAACCTGGGAGGAAAACAATAAAGAAGGGTAATTAATGGTGTTCCAATCACCGCCTAAAATCAACTGGGCACTACTGTAACGAGGAGTCAGTGGCATTAGGATCCATGTGCAACTTTATTAAAACAGAATGCAAGTCAAACAGGCAGAGTTCAATCACAAGCTTCAAACACAACGTAGACAAGGCAGAAGTACTGAGTACAGAAGTACAAGGCAGAATCAGAGTCAGAGTTCAGGCCTAGGATCAGGGCTGGTGGCAAACACTCAGGGTAATCAGATAACAAGGCAGGTTGGATCAAAGTAGGCAGGCAGCAGAGAATCAGAGTCCAGTAAACAGTCCAGGTCATACACGGGGAATCATACACAGAGGACATATTTGCATGGCATGACAAGACTTCACAACGAGGTGATTGGAAGAACAGCTTAAATAGACCAGAGTCAATATGAAACACCTGTGCAGGTAATCAGCCACAGGTACGGGGTATATGGGAAATGGAGTTCATGACTGTTAATACTCAGGTGACGGTTCCCTCTGGTGGCGATCGGAGGGAGCCACAGAGGCTGAATTCGTGACAACTAGAGTGTATTTTTTAAAAATTACATAATTCTCAAAAATATTTTAATAACAACCTGTTTTGTAAAATATGATTGTTACCATAAATGTTCCTCAAAATTAGAACATTATTTTATTCTTTTATATCCAAAATCAACCACTTCCAGAAGAGTGAGCGTTATTTATTTATTTTTATTTATTTTAGAATTTAAATTTTATAGTTTCCTTTTACAAATGCAATCTCTGCCTGAACAATCAGCCTGAAAAAAATAATTATAATAATTTGTCCTCAACAAGTCATGAATACCCTTCACACTGAACAAATTAAGACATTCTCTTGAAAAACTACTTAAACCAAGTGCTTTTCACCTACCCGAGAATAACATTTACGGTATTAACCTGTATAAACGGGTGTCATTATATAATATAACATGGCATTACATAACATTTTTCAACTGGACGTAAAAGAAAAAATCATAAACCTAACAAATAAAATAGCCTACTATCCAGAATGAATTCACAAATCAACATGAGTACTAGAGTAAGCTATTGATCCACTTATTATTACATTTTACCTTTGATTTGAAAGGATATCTTTCATCTTTATTATCTCAATAGACATCAGCATCAATTAGAGTCTATTCACGGATTTCTTTGCCGTCGATTATAGCTGTGGCACCAGCGAAATATGCAATTTTCCCTTCTTTGCGTGCAGCTTCAATTAGAGGCCAAAGCCTGTTACGCGTGTCTTTGTCTTGCTGTGTCAGGTCCTCTGCAAACTTTAAACTACTGGAACGATGAAATTCGGAACTCTTTGAAGTTTTCCACAGAAGCTCCTTGGTTGATCTCGCTATAAACCTGATGATGACCGGTCGAACCTTCCCTTCGCATTTCTTCCCGATGCGCTGAACAGTGTCAATATGAAGAGGAAATAGATATGCAGCCCCCGGAACCACAGCGCTGCAGATATCAATCACACGCCTTTTGACATTCTCTCCTTCTTCTTCTTGTAGACCGTAAAGCCATAGATTCATTTTTCGTTCAGCTTCATTTACTTTTTCTTCCAGCTCTGAGATTCTTTTCTGTTGATTTTCACTTACTTTATTTACTTTTTCTTCCAGATCTGAGATAATTTTCTGTCGATTTTCATTTACTTTATTTACTTCTTCTTCCAGCTCTGAGATTGTTTTCTGTTGATTTTCATTTACTTTTACTTTTTCTTCCAGCTCTGAGATTATTTTCTGTTGATTTTCATTTACTTTATTTACTTTTTCTTCCAGCTCTGAGATTGTTTTCTGTTGATTTTCATTTACTTTATTTACTTTTTCTTCCAGATCTGAGATTCTTTTTTGTTGATTTTCGTTTACTTTTACTTTTTCTTCCAGCTCTGAGATTATTTTCTGTTGATTTTCATTTACTTTATTTACTTCTTCTTCCAGATCTGAGATTGTTTTCTGTTGATTTTCATTTACTTTATTTACTTCTTCTTCCAGCTCCGAGATTGTTTTCTGTTGATTTTCGTTTACTTCTCCTTCCAGCTCTGAGATGCTGTCGGTGCAGGATTGCGTCTCCAAAGCTTGGTCATCAAAACTATCTTTCCCAGAACCAAATTTACCTTCATCTGTATTTTCCCCTTGTTCCCTTTCTGTTAGCTGACTCATAGTGGAGAAAAGTTTCTGACTGCAATCGAGCTAGTTAACTAATTGAGCTTTCAGTCGAGGATATTCTTCATTTAAATTAGACTAAAAGTCTGTTAAATTGTTTAATGCGTGTGGAAAAAAAAGAGTACAAACTCTAACCACAAAATCCTCGTCTGCATCGGTTGCTGTCTACAAACTTCAGGTTTGTTGGGCTTGAAGCGGCGCTGCGCAGACCGATCGGTGTTTGAGATAAAAGTACTGCGAGAGCGATTACAGCAGAGTTGCTTTGGAATCACTCTCGCAGTACTTGAATGTCATGAGGCTCATTTAAGACACGCCTAGCCTCGCCTGGAATGTAGGCGTCTGCAGTGAGGGGAGGAGTCGAGACAGACAGTTCTGAGCTCTGAAGTATAGGCTACCTACCAGACCAGAATCAGAATGAGCTTTATTGCCGGGTATGTTTAAGGGGAATTTGTTTTTGTGACAATAGCTTCCACATTGCAACAGAATGACAGTGACAAGACAAAACACAGATAATAAAAGAAGTAAATAGGGAATAACAATATACAAATTGACAATATTGTATGTACAGGTACACTGCCCTCCAAAAGTTTGGAAACACCCCTGGCAAAGTGTGGTTTTGGACGATATCAGCATAAATCCTTATCATTTTCCTTATCATTTTTTGGTGCAAATACATTTAAGTAACTTGACATTATAATTGAAGACCAGCAATAAAACATAATAATGGCAATATATACATGTCAAATTCAAACATGCCCCTTTGCCAGCTGTGATGCCTAGTTCAGGTTTTGGCTCAGCACACCTTAATAGCTTCAACAATTGATTGCCAATTAAGTTTAGAATACAATTAACCAATTAGAACACAATTTAGGTTGATAGTTTACAAATATTAAATTTAAAATTTAAAACCTGTTAACCCGCACCAGGACGCGAGCGCTCTCAAAGCTCTTTGTTTGCACACGTCATTGTTTTCAAACAGATAAAGTAAAACAGGACAAAATGAATCTTGACAAACTATATATCATTTTGAAGGTCTAAGCCTCTAGCATCGACGACAGATCGCTGTTTTTCGATAGAAAGCTTATACGGAATGTATTTGCTAAATTTGTGTAAGCAGTACACATCAAAACATGTATTAAAAAACCCGCAGTACATACCATATTCATCCTGATAACGACTCTCAAACGTATCCACTGCTGTAAATCCTGGTTTAGTTTGAAAGATAAGGGTCCAGTGAACAACATTCCATCGAGCACTTTTAGTCCAAAGAAACAACAACGCTGTAATTTAGATCGTTAATCCTTTGTTTACGTCTCATCTCTTGAGGGAGAGTTATTGTTTGTGTCCGTTATGGAACAAATTACGCTCAAAAACAGCGTCTTGGTGGTAAAAAAACAGCACGATTTTGTAGCAGACAATGTTCCAAACAGAATGAAATCATCCAAAAAAAAAAAAGTCAAAGATACACGGAAGATTGATTATTTGAATTCTGGCGCTCCCTCGTGACGGCCCGTGACGCACGCTGTGACGCACCTGTCATCTGATGGGGCGTAACTTAGCGATCTTTTTAGCACAAATTAAAAAAAAAAAGAAAAAACATTTCTTTTTTTTCTTCTTCAGCAGTTTTCATATATGTTTGCGTGTTTTGTGGAGAATGTGCCTGTATCTGTGTGATTAACATCTCTATGGCTGATAATCAGCATGTAATTACTGACTGTTCACAGATATCAGTGTGAATGCAGTCTATATAAAAGGCCATTATAATGTGAATATTGACTATATTGGGCAGCCATCAGTATGATTAGCATCTGTATGAATGATCTTCAGCATGTGATTAGTAATGTATGAGCAGGAGAGCATCTGTTTGTCAGGAAATCAGTATGTAATTAAGTTATTTTTTTTATTATTATTGTTTTTTTTTTTCATCACTCAAAAATTATTATTATTGTATTTTTCTAGTGCTCAAATAAATCACTTATACGATTTCTAAGATTCTGTCTACTGTTTTATAATTGAAAAAACTGCAGTGGCATGTATAAAGACTAAAAAGTATGTAGTAGAACCCTTCAATAATTTGGTAAATATTTTTCCTCAAACGGGGGGGGGGGGGGGGGGACTAGAAAAATGTCTGCAGGAATCTAATATTTCATGGTATCATCTTCAGATTTGAAAAATAAACTCATGAGACATGTGACTTTCAACCCATTACTTTTCTGGATTGCTCCAGGACTGATTTCATGTATTTTTATATGAAATTAAAAAAAAATTCAGTGTGGTACAATTTTTATCAAGGCACTTCAGTGTCTATAACTTTTTATATTTTTGAGCATTATCAACTCTGGATGATGGATAGTAAAGGACAAAGGGTCTTCTTTCCAAAGACACCACAATTGTGTGTGTGGCACACTGAAGTCAGGAACTGTTACCATTTTAAGTTAGTTAGTCATTTTCAGCTGTGATTTCCAATATGGGGGGTGCAGGTTAACAGGTTAAGTTTAAATTTATAAACTGTTTATGTAATAAAATATGTTTTCGTAGTTTGTGTTGTCCCTTATCAGTGCAAAATTATCACAAATTAAAAAGGATTCACCCCATTTTTCTAGGATGTTTCCAAACTTTTGGAGGGCAGTGTATATTACATGCAGGGGCGGACTTACCCATTAGGCAAAGGTAGGCGATTGCCTTGGGCCCCCAAAAGCCAAGGGCCCCCTAAAATGCTTTTCATATACTAGATGCGCATTAAGCGCAGACACGCGAACATTTACTGTGTTTATTACCATGACAACCATCTGCGTGTCCAAGTTGAACGTGTTACTTGTGTATCTTGCTTGTAGCAAATGAAAATATGATGCATCTGAAGCTGACTGCCGCAGGAGTACTTAAAAAAATACATTTGTGAGTACACAATACAAAATACAAATACAAATGTGCTATTAAGTTGCGATTATTTGTGAGTTAACTCATGACAATCATACAATTAAATATTTTTATCGATTGACAGCCCTAAGTTAAAATGACTAATTAAATGTAGGCTTATGCTGGTAACGCATCAGTGGACTTTCCTTGTCAATATAGGCTATATTTTTCACACTTTTCTCATTCTCGCTAATTCAAGTTTTTATATGAATGAACCTCTGAAGGGAACCGATTGTCTTCAGAAAAGTTTCGATGGCATTTTCATTTTACCTGATAAAGTATCATTTATGAGCTGAGTGCTTTGTTTACAGCCGTTACCGGGGAAACCGCTATATTTCTGACATTCCAAAAGCACATACTGGCAGAGAATGAATGTGCATTTTCAATAATCCAGTCTGCAATTTTTTGAAAATCCACCCACATAAACCCGTTTTAAATAATATAATAATTTATACTTCTGGCTCATCCCTTTTCTTAAAAACACAAATGGTTTAAAGGTTCAATTGTGAGGTTTAGCTTTTTTTTTTTTTGGTTAAAACTTGTATCTCAATGGTAAATCAATTGCTATTTCATGGTCTACAACATGAAAGATTAAAAGTGTCTGCTAAATGAATATATGTAAATGTAAATGAGAGAATCCCATTATAACATGTACATGAAAAAATGCAGAAACATTGGACACAACTATGTGCAGCAGCAAGCATCACGACAAAAAAGTAACCTCAAGGTTGATCTAGGTAAATGTGTGCAAATGTATAGGGCCCCATTTCTATATTTGCCTGGGGCCCCCAATTCACTAAATCCGCCCCTGATTACATGAATAGACAATTTTGTATGTACGTCTTTGTACAGACCGCAGGCGTCTGGAGGGGATGTAGATGCTTAGAAGAGAGTGGAGATGGGAGGGTGCGGAGTACGTGGCTGTTCTGTAGTCCAACACCAATGACTTGAACTTGATGCCAGTGCAGAGAGATGAGAAGCGGTGTGACAGGGGCTCTCTTGGGCACATTGAAAACATCAGTTGACATGATTCTCTAAATGAACAAACTATAATAAAGGAAAGGCACTTAAAGCAAAAAAAAAAAAAAAAAAAAAAAAAAAAAAAAAAACGCTAACTGAGAACAGAGTCTTTTTTATTTTTATAACAAACCACCATCTGAAAATTATTGGGAGAAAACTTGTATAACGAAACCATCATTTTTTCAGCAATAGTGGCATTTTAGCAGCTTTCTTTTTAAACGATGAGCAAATAGAGTCATAGAATATCTTTAAATTAATACACAAAAGCAAAAAAAAAAAAAAAAAAAACAGTTAACAGTTTTAACAAATCATCCAAACTCATTTGACCCTGCAGTCCCAAATCTAAATCAGTACAAAAGCTCCAATCCTCCAATGGAAAATTTGGGCAATTCACAATTTGGTACTCTGCAACTACAATGTTATGGAGTTGACGAGACGTGAGACATGCGGATCCAAATGCAAGCTCTTTATTAGAAAACATGGTCAAAACAGGCAGGGTCGGGCAGTAGCAAACAGGTATGGCATGGGAAAGACACAAGAGTAATCCTTAGGCAAGCGTGGGTCGGCGATCGGCGAACTATATCCAGAGGGCTAGGCAGAGAGAATAAACCAGGAACACGGGCAGGAATCAGAACACAGGAAATCAAACTAGGGATACTGGGAAAACGCTTTGTAATGCAGCGGGGCTAACAATACTCGGCAGAGAGTTGGAGAAAGTCCAGAGCTATTATAGTGTGTGTGTGTGTGTGTGTGTGTGATTGGATGATGGTGATTGAGAGATGGTGAACAGGTGCAAGCGTGATTATAGTGAACAGCTGTGTGGGTGCAGTGAATGATGGGAAATGTAGTCTAAGAGTGATCTGTAACTGTGTGAAAGTCCATGTGCTGGGAGAGTGACCTCTAGTGGTGAATGAAGGAAAGTTCATGGCCAGGATTCGTGACATACAATATGACCAAACCACATGTAAAACTTTAGAGTTAATAACCCATTCATAAACTCAAGGTGAAGAGTCAACTCCAAATATTTTGGTAAATTCAGAATAGAAATAAGGAGGGGCGGGGGGGGGGGGGGGGTTATGGCAGAAGGCAAGCTGGGCAAGCTTACAGGCCTCCAAGGCTTGCTTGTGAAAATTAGCAAGCTTGATTGGGAGCTTATTGCATTTGAAATCCAACAAATTTTTTAGGCTTTTTTTTAGGCTTGATTGTGTTTAGGGGGTGCAGTCTAACATGTGTTAATACTTTGTTAAAAAAAACCACATAATTTTTCACATAATTGATCTTTATTCCACACCGCTCTGTCCCTTCTCTCTTTTTTTATTGAACAATCATTAATGTACAAACAACTAGGCAATGTCAAAAAATCTTCACATTACAATATACAGAACACAAATACAACAGAAAGAGAGAGACCAGAGAGAGACAAAAAATAAAATACACAAAACATTGAAGGGGCTAGGGTTTTTCTTGTAAATCATATTCTATAATAATAGAAAACAGATTTATTGCATTCTTCCCCTTCATCACCTTAAGGGCTTTTGTATACAAAACAAACTCATTGTGAAATGCACAAAAGGATGGTTTTACTTTCAAGTATTTAGATTTGTGTATATAAAACTTTCCCATCATAAGGACGCTATTGACCAGAAAATCATCTTTGCTATTGTTCATTACAAGTCCATAGATAATGTCCTTTAGGGTGAAGCTGTCAAGGTAACGTACCTTTGGGTAAAGCCAGTCATGAATATCAGACCATAAAGCATCCACATACATACAATGAAAAAACAGATGATCCGTGGTTTCAATGTCATCACAGAATATACATTTATTAGAGTCGAATCCAAATCTAAGTCTAAATCAGCGTCACAAACTTACGTGGTTTGAACTACAGCTCTCCACCTGTGGTTAGAAGCATAGTTTCTTGGTTGTAAGATATATGGGCTTAAATAAATATGCATACTAAATACAGCATACTCAGCTATAGAGAAAGAAATGGAAAAGTAAAAACACTCATGACTCATATATAATAAAATAATAATATCATACTGTTTATCTAATAACACAATACTTTTGCACTTTTGAATAGATAAAAAATAGAAAGTGAAACGGTTAACTTTGCCTACAAATAGCCAATGTACAAAAAAGATGTATACTTGTTAGTTTTTAGCTATTTCTGCTGCCTTAGAGAACAACTTGTGTAGTTTGTGTGTCAGAACTGAACCACGAGTCCGACTCTTACATCAGCCTGTCTTTTGGTTGGTTTCTATATGTGTTCAGATCGTGTGTCTCGTTGAGGAGTGGTGTGCTGTTTCACAGATTATCTTATCAATAGTGAAATATGTTTAAAGGAAAAGGAGTGTCACGCAAGAGTTTTATTTTATAGGAAACAGAAACACACATCACACCTGTGTTCGTCTCGAGAAACACGAACAATAAAACCAGTTTAGATTTACTGATGTAGATTAACCTGTTAGCCTGCACCAGGACGCCGGCGCACTGAACGCTCGTTGTTTGAACATGTGATTGTTTGTGAATAGATTAGATGAAATGGGACAAAGTTAATCTTGACAAACCCGGTTTCGTTTCAGAGATAAGGGTCCACGGAACAACATTCCATCGAGCACTTTTAGTCCAAAGAAACAATAACGTTGTAATTTGGATCGTTATTCCTTTGTGTACGTTTAATTTCTTCAGGGAGAGTTATTGTTTGTGTCTCACAGACAGAATGAGATCATCCAAAAAAAAAAAAATAAAGATACGCTGAAGATTGTTTGTTTTAATTCTGGCGCTCCCTCATGACCTTTTTTAAAAAATGTTCAACATTTTTCATATATGTTTGCGTGTGTTGTGGGGAATGTGACTGTATCTGTATGATTACCATCTGTATGGCTGATGATCAGCGTGTAATTGCTGACTGTTGACAGCTATCATGGTGAATGCAATGAAAAATCTAGAAATATCTCAGAAAAATGGTTGCAGGAATCTCATTTTTCATGGTATCTTCTTCAGATTTGAAATATAAACTCATGAGACATGTGACTTTCAACCCATTACTTTTCTGGATTGCTCCAGGACTGATTTCATGTATTTTTATATAAAGTTAAAAAGAAAAAATCAGTGTGGTACAATTTTTTTCCAAGGCACTTCAGTGTCTATAACATTTTATATATTTGAGCATTATCAACTCTGGATGGTGGATAGTAAAGCCCAAAGGGTCTTCTTTCCAAAGACATCAAAATTGTGTGTGTGGCACACTGAAGTCAGGAACTGTTACCATTTTAAGTTAGTTAGTCATTTTCAGCTGTGATTCCCAATATGAGGGGTGCTGCTAACAGGTTAACATTAAGAAATTTTTATGCCAAATTATGCACTACGCAAATTATGTTTTCCTTTCGATGTTTATTATGTACATTTATATTTTACATTTAATCATTTAGCAGATGCTTTTATCCAAAGCGACTTACAAAATAGAAGCAATCAGACCAAGGAGAGAGCAACAATATACAAGTGCTGTGATAAGTCTCAGTTAGTCTAGCACAGTGCACGTAGCAAAGTGTTTTTTTTTTTTTTTTTTATAAATTAGACCAAAACGAACAGAATAGAATAGAATAGGTAAGATCTAGTATTAATTGGTCAGGTGATGCCGAAAAAAGATGTGTCTTTAGACGTTTTTTAAACATGGCTAAAGACTCAGCTGCTTGGATTGAGATAGGCAGGATATTTCTTTCTTTAATCTTACTTAAAAGTTGTGTTTCCATGATGTTTGTCCAATGATAAAATAGAGAAAACATTCCCTTTATGTTTTCTCTAACAATCACATTATCAAGAAAAATAAAAGATTTTATAAAACCTAAAAATGGCAGAGAATATTCAGAAATGACATTTTCATAACTTCATTTCATTCAATTCAATTCAATTTAATTTAATTCACAATACAAATCGTTGCATAGCAGCTTTACAGCAAATTACGTTTCTACAATGTATTTAGTAATAGCTTATCAGTGGTGACTAAGTCAAGTTGATGTACATACGTAAAAATCAGTTAATGACGTAATCAAACAGACGATGAACACCATTAACAGCAATAATTATATGTTGCAATCAAACTTATAGCAAACTTTGGTAGTTCTGTGTATTGTTTCAGGGTTGGCATCAAATGAGGTCCTCTAATGGGTTGGCATCATCTCTTCTCAGGTGTTCTGGATCCAAACTAGGCAGAAACAGAGAAACAAATAGAGACATAATTAGCGTGGCTGATGTTCCATCTAAGCAAAAATGTTTTGTTCAATGCAAGCTAAAGAATAATAATGTGCATTTGATCAGATATAACTGCAGTACAAGATTATGAGATGCATTATATGAATGCTTGGCTAAAGAGATGTGTCTTTAATCTAGATTTAAACAGAGAGAGTGTGTCTGAACCCTGAACGTTATCAGGAAGACTATTCCAGAGTTTAGGAGCCAAATATGAAAAAGCTCTACCTCCTTTAGAGGACTTTGCTATCCTAGAAGAGTCCAGAGTTTTGCTACCTTAGGAAGCGTGATGGATTGTGGCAAGTAATAATATTTTGTAACTGATACGGAGCTTAATAGGTAGCCAATGCAGAGCCTGTAAAATTGGGGTAATATGATCATATTTTCATGACCTGGTAAGGACTCTAGCCACTGCATTTTGTACTATCTGTAGCTTGTTTATTGAAGATGCAGGACAACCAGCTAGCAGTGCATTACAATAGTCCAGTCTAGAGGTCATGAATGCATGAACTTGCTTTTCTGCATCAGAAACAGGTAACATGTTCCGTAGCTTGACAATGTTTCTAAGATTAGTGAAACGTTAGTTTCATTAGTGAAATGTTCTTGTAACATTTTTTTGTAAGCTGGGGAAATGTCACTTCATGGGTTTGCATTCAAAAGAAAGTGAGCTGGTTGACTGACTTTGAATAAAGCAGATGCTCATCTGGGTGTGAAATCAGAGACTTAAGGAAGTGATTTGATCTTTCTCATTCCTGGCAGGCATTCTTGACATCATATATGAAGGCACAAATTAATCAAGATGAACAGCATTGTTATGTGCCCTAACTTAAAGGGGGGTACAATGCTGTTTCATGCATTCAGAGTTGTTTACACTGGTAAAGAGTTTGATTCTCATGCTAAGCATGGAGAAAGTTTTAAAAAAAAATGTGGACGTATAACAGAGTATTTCTGTGCCAAAAATCTCACTTCCGGATTCGTACAAGTTTCGGAGAGTTTTTTCGATCGTTGTTCTTTATGACGTAAACGACGGTGGAACTCCTTATATGGGCATTTCTCCCGGAAAGAACGCGTCCGTGCACGCATCGACCGGAGCGAGAGCAGCCAATCAACACGCTTCAATCGGCAGCGCTGCACGGGACTCGCTTGGGAAGAACGTCTCTAAAGAAGTGTGTGTTTTGGTTGTGAGGGAAAGATAACCTTGTTCAGCTTCCCAAAACAACCCACCATTATGTGAACAGTGGATATAGTTTGTTTTTCCGGGGCAGCAATGGAGTTTCTCAAGTGTTTTGTTGACGAACGTTTTATAAACAAGGCCCAGTTGGACGCTGGATTTGCACATCGTTTAATACTGAAAGATGGAGCGGTCCCAGCTATAAAAGATCCCGGTCATGATTCAGAACTGCAGATGGTAAGTGAAACAGCATCAAATGTCTGTGTTTTGTTGGTGATCGGAGCAAGTGCTTTTCACTCTTTAGCTCCGCCCACGACACGTTGTCACTCTTTAGCTCCACCCACACGGCACGCCTCCAGGAGCTCGGCTTTTTTCGGAGAGAATCGTAAATCTGTATCTTTCTTTTATAAATATGATAAAACTAAAGACTTTTTGGAGATATGAAGGATGCAGTACTACTCTATAGGTACTCAAGATTAACATGAGATTGGGTGAAACGGTGTGCGTTAGGTCCCCTTTAAATGGCTGGGCCTAATCAGACATGAGCAATTTTTTTGCATGACCCACCAAACCAGTTTCTTTAAAGAGTTAGTTCACCCAAAAATTATCCTGTTGTTCACTCATCCTCAAGGCATCCTAGGTGTATATGACTTTCTTATTTCAGACAAATCCAATCGGAGTTATATTAAAAATTGTCCTGGCTCTTAGTTCTAAGCGTTATCATTGCAGTCAGCGGGTGTTTCTGTTGAACAGTCCAAAACATGTTAAATAAAGTGCGCGAATCCATAAAAAAAATGTGCCTCACATGGCTCCGGGGGATAAATAAAGGCCTCCTGTTGCGAATCCATGCGTTTTTGTAAGAAAAATATCCATATTTCAAACATAATAAACACTTTTCTCTCACTTCATCTAACTGTCATAAGCGGAAGCCGTGCAGGCGGATGATGTAGGACGTCGGCGTTGCATGATTAGTGATGAACGTGGAGAGAGAACAAAACAAAACGCCGGTCACGAATTAGAAGCACAGAACGAGGATTTGTAAAGAAAAATGTCGGAGGATTTCAATATAAGCCAAGAGGAGACTGTTTTTCCTTTGCTAAAGTAAGGAAACTTTGCTTCCTTTTCTCCTATAAACAAACGTTGGTTTTTGCGAGACTCACACGTGAATGCACTGCGCCGGCATCCTACGTCATCCACCGGAAAGGCAGTCTCTCGTGAATGTGCGTACGACAGATAGCGGAAGTTACACAAAACTGTTTATATCGTTTTAAATATGGATTTTTATTTTTTTACAAAAACGCATCGATTTGCTCCAGGAGGCCTTTATTCACCTCTTGGAGCCGTGTGAGGTACGTTTTTTATGTATTCGCGCACTTTATTTTACGTGTTTTGGACTGTTGAACAGAAACACCCGCTGACTGCAATGATAGAGCTTAGAAGAGCCAGGACAATTTTTAATATTACACCGATTGGATTGGATTAGATTCATCTTAAAGAAGAAAGTCATATACACCTAGGATGCCTTGAGGGTGAGTAAAACATGGACTAATTTTCATTTTTGGGTGAACTAATCCTTTAAGAACAGCAAATTTACTGGGGCAGGAGCTCATCCAGCAGCACATATACTTGCCAGCAACCCGCCAAAATAAAAGTTTGCTGATTTTCAGTTTGAAAATGATGAAAATTCATTAAAAAAAGTAAATATTAGCATTTTATGTTTGTTTACTATAGAATAAATGGATTTTTATTTAATACTCCCTTTTTATTTTAAAACATAACTGTATCACACTTTATTCTTTTGTATATTATTTTATTTTAAAAACCTAAATAAATAAAGTGCAATAATATTATCACAATTATTAATAAAAACAAATGATATATAGTTATATTTAATGGGTCACACTATGTGCAGTGTGAGGACCAAACCCAATCTCCACGTGCTCATTTGAGATCCAGGCTGAAAAACTTAGGTGCATCTCCGAGTATGGAGTACCACAAGGCTCAGTACTACGACCACTGCTTTTCACAATTTATATGCTACCCTTGGGAGCTACCATCAGGAAACATGGTGATAGCTTTCACTGTTATGCTGATGATACTCAGCTCTATATTTCTTTGTGGCCTGACGAAACATACCAATTCACAAAACTAACGGAATGCATAGTTGATATAAAAACTGGATGACTAGTACTTTCTTACTGCTAAATTCTGAAAAAACAGAGGTGTTAATTATCAGATCAAAAACCTCCGCATGTAACGACCTAGAACACTGTCTAATACTTGATGGCTGCTCTGTAAAATCTTCAGTCAGGAACCTAGGTGTGCTATTTGATAGCCATCTCTCATTCGAAAGCCACATTTCTAGCATTTGTAAAACCGCATTTTTCCATCTTAAAAAATATCTAAATTACAACCTATGTTCTCAATGTCAAATGCAGAAATAGTAATTCATGCGTTCATGACCTAAAGGTTAGATTATTGTAATGTTTTATTGGGTGGTTGCTCTGTACGATTAATAAATAAACTCCAGCTGGTCCAAAATGCAGCGGCTAGGGTTCATACTACATTTACATTTAATCATTTAGCAGACGCTTTTATCCAAAGCGACGTACAAATGAGGAGAACAATAGAAGCAATCAGACCATCGAGAAAGCAACAGAGAAAGCAACAGTATAGAAGTGCCATGACAAGTCTCAGTTAGTCTAGCACAGTACACGTAGCTAGGAATTATTTATTTATTTGAATAGAATAGGTAAGTGTTAGTATTAGTTAGTCAGGTGCTGGCGAAAAAGATGTGTCTTTAGATGTTTTTTGAAAATGGCTAAAGACTCAGCTGTTCGAATTGAGATCGGGAGGTCATTCCACCAGCTGGGCACAGTCCAGAAAAAGGTCCGTGTGAGTGATTTGGTACCTCTTTGGGATGGCACCACAAGGCGTCGTTCCCTTGCAGAACGCAAGCTTCTGGAGGGCGCATAAGTTTGAACTAGCAAGTTTAGTTATATTGGTGCAGTGCCAGTTGTGGTCTTGTAGGCAAACATCAGTAACTTGAATTTGATGCGAGCGGCTATTGGTAGCCAGTGTAACCTGATGAAGAGAGGGGTAACGTGAGCTTTTTTCGGCTCATTAAAAACCACTCTAGCTGCTGCATTCTGGATCAGTTGCAGAGGCTTGATAGTACATGCGGGAAGGCCCGCCAAGAGAGCATTACAATAGTCCAGTCTGGAGAGAACAAGAGCTTGGACAAGGAGTTGTGCGGCTTGCTCTGACAGGAAGGGCCTAATCTTCCTAATGTTGTATAAGGCAAATCTGCAGGACCGGGCCGTTGTAGCAATATGGTCTGTGAAGCTTAACTGATCAGCGATCACAACTCCAAGGTTCCTGGCTGTCCTGGAAGGAGTTATGGTTGATGAACCCAGCTGTATAGAGAAGTTGTGGTGAAGTGATGGGTTGTCTGAGACCACAAGCAGTTCTGTCTTAGCAAGATTGAGCTGAAGGTGATGGTCCATCATCCAGCTAGAAATGTCACTCAGACAGGCTGCAATGCGAGCAGTTACTGTCGGATCATCTGGTTGGAATGAGAAGTAGAGTTGAGTGTCATCAGCATAGCAGTGGTAAGAAAAGCCATGCTTCTGAATGACCGATCCTAATGACGACATGTAGATGGAGAAGAGAAGTGGTCCAAGCACTGAGCCTTGAGGAACTCCAGTAGCAAGAAGTTGTGACTTTGAAACCTCACCCCTCCAAGACACCCTGAAGGACCTATCTGAGAGGTAAGACTCGAACCACAGGAGGGCGGTTCCTGAGATGCCCATTTTTCTGAGGATGGACATGAGGATCTGGTGGTTAACTGTGTCAAAGGCAGCAGACAGATCCAGCAAGATGAGTACAGAGGATTTGGAAGCTGCTCTTGCCAGTCTCAGGGCCTCTGTAACCGAGAGTAGGGCAGTCTCCGTTGAGTGGTCACTTCTGAAGCCAGATTGGTTGTTGTCCAGAATGTTGTTCTGTGCGAGAAACAGAGAGAGTTGGTTGAACACAACTCGCTCAAGTGTCTTTGCAATGAATGGAAGAAGGGATACCAGTCTGTAGTTTTCTAAAAGTGCTGGATTAGAGCAGGTTTTTTAAGCAGTGGGCTTACCCGAGCCTGCTTAAATGCTGTGGGAAATGTACCAGTGTGAAGCGAGGTGTTGATAATGTGAATAAGCGCAGGTATGACTGAAGAAGAAATGGCTTGAAGGAGGTGAGTGGGGATAGGATCTAGTGGACAAGTAGTGGGATGATTGGAAAGGATGAGTTTGAAAACCTCCGTCTCCGAGTGAGGAGAAAAGGAGGTGAGATATTGTGTATTTGAGATATTGAGATATTGTGTAGTTATTATTAGTTAGTGGTGTGAGGAATTGGTCACTGATGGTTTTTGTTTTATTTGTGAAGAAAGTTGCAAAGTCATCAGCTGTAAGAGTTGATGAACGAGGAGGGGGAGGAGGACAGAGAAGAGAAAGTTTTGAAGAGTGCGCAAGAGTCAGAACAGTTGTTAATTTTGTTGTGGTAGTATGTCATTTTAGCAGTTCCTGTGGCTCAGTGGTAGAGCATTGCGTTAGCAGCGCAAAGGTTGTGGGTTCGATTCCCAGGGAACACACATAGTGATAAAACATGTATAGCCTGAATGCACTGTAAGTCGCTTTGGATAAAAGCGTCTGCTAAATGCATAAATGTAATGTAATGTAAATGTAGCAGTGGAGACATTTGCAGAGAAGGAACTCTTCCGGTCAGAAGAGTGTGACTGATACACACTAAGGTCGGTAGAGTTTTTGGATTTGTGCCATTTCCTCTCTGCAGCCCTTAGTTTAGCACGATGTTCACGGAGAACATCGGACAACCAGGGAGCAGAGGGGGCAGCGCGTGCTGGTCTGGATGAAAGGGGGCAAAAGTACCCTATACTATAACCCTATACTAGAACCAGGAAGTAAGACACACATTAGCCCGGTTCTCTCAACACTGCACTGGCTCCCTGTTAAACATTGAATACTGTACATTTTAAAATCCTGCTTATTACTTACAAAAGTCAGCCACTCAAAATCCAGTGCAGTATGATACTTAACCCTATGAAGCTACTGTATCGCATTTGAAACATAAGTTTCTCTAAATGATCAACATGACACTGTTAAACATGTCACACACAAACGTTTGTTTCCAGAAGCTTTACTTTCACTGTTCCTCAGCGGAGGAATTATATTCACAAACCTCCAAAACTTCTCAAATCTTCTGAGGAGCGTTTATTTCTTCATCTCTCAATCAGCATTGCATTATATGTTTGGATCATTTACATCTCATCTTACTAAAACATATTATTGGACATATAGAGCGATGACTGATATTTAGATCATTTTATGTCAGTATGTGCTGTACTGTTAGAACGATCTCATTGATTTACATTACAAGCATCATAATTTCATCATATTAATATCAGCATCTGCAGCAATTCATATTTTTGCTCAGTTTGAGTCTCTGAATAACTTGAGTAGTTTTTTCCTTAATATACTCACTTTATCAGAGCCATAAAAGCCAAACATGATACTCTGCAAAAAAACACATAAGCAACTTTTTTTAAAAGAATGTTTTTATATTTTGTCTCGGGTTCAATAAACTTTTCCAGACTATTATATTATTAGTCAAAGTTAGATGTTTAAAAAGTTTTAAGGATTATTTTTTTTTTAATTGCTGAAACCGTCTCTTATGTCAGCAGGATATAACAGTGTCGTCGTCATCATCAGCCAAATATGTTGAGAAGAATTGGAGTTTGATGGCTGATCACAGTATACAGTAGTAACACTGAGTTCAGTATTATTGCAGTGAATACCATCACAGCAGTGTAAATGTGTGTGTTTGTCAAGCGGCCGCTGGTATGATGTGTTTCTGTTTCCTATAAAGTGACGTCCTGATTCTCCTAAACATATTTCACAGGTGATGATGTTGGTAAGAATCAGGTTTGATCAGTTATGAGGAAATCACAAACTCCACCACCAGTTTATCTAGCATCACTATTTTTTTTCTTTTCTTTTCTTTTTCTTAAATTTAAATATAGAAATAATTTTAGAGAGAGATCAGAATAATTTATTTCATATTTCTTAGTTATCAGATGACATTTTTTATTGATGATCTGAATTGTTGCTAAAGTTTTTTTAAGGTATTGAAATGGACAACAGAAATCTGTTTTTGTTCAAAATTTTTGTTCAAAGTTTTTGTTCAAATGGATAAAACTTGAATCTCATTCATTCATCCTCAGTTTTGAACTAGAACATGATCATATTTGTGCCTTTAGCACCATTGTGATTCACAACTAGGACAGTGTTTTTATATATACAGTATATATATATATATATATATATATATATATATGTGACATGCCAAACAGGAAATAATTATATAAGAATGTCAGGACCCTGTTGAGTCCTCCGATCACCCTTCGGTAGCCAGATGTGGCGGAAAGTCTGGTACCAGGCCTTTACTCCATTGTATCCTTGAGAACTGGATTAGGCTGGGTTCCATATGTGTGACTCTACGGGGATCCCATATGTGTTATTCCACGGGTTGCTCCTAAACGAAGCCTGTGTCTTTCCCTCTGGGAGAACCCACCTCTCGTCAGGTTGGAGTCACCCCAGTACTTCCATATGTAGTACAGCCCTATGGGGTTAGTCCATATGTACTTCTCCACATAACTCCTTTGGGGAAGGATGTGGCTTCCGCAGCATTCCTTTCCAGTGAAAGGGTACGCTTTCCCAGTGTTATCCAATAGTCTCACTGAATGGGTTTTGGGGAACAGCAGTGATCGACACTCTCTGTGTTTGCCCTGTCCCACCGTCCTTAAGCAAGGGGGTACAGGAGGCTTGCTACAGAGCGCTGGAAGGGGGTAGCTCCTGTGGCGCTTTGTTAGGGATTCCTATTCGTAGGTCAGTCCGACGTATGTCAAACGTGACCGACTGAATGGGAACGTCTCGGTTACATAGGTAACCCTCGTTCCCTGAAGGAGGGAACGGAGACGTACATCCCGTCGCCACAGTCGCTGGACCCCACTGATGCTGCCGCCTTACCTGTTTGGCTCCTCAGCGAAAACCTGAAGATGCAATGCACCTGCTGCTCATTATATACCCGCGCTGCGAGGTGAGCAGCTGCTGCATATGATTGCATGCCAATGTGCATTGGCTCGTTTTAGTTACACTTGAAGTAGATTGGCCTCTCTAGCGACATTCCTATTCGTCGGTAAGTCCGACGTACAACCCCAAATCAGAAAAAGTTGGGACAGTATGGAAAACGCAAATAAAAAAAGAAAGTAGTGATTTCTAAATTTACTTTGACTTGTATTTCATTGCAGACAATATGAACACAAAATATTTAATGTTTTTTCTGGTCAACTTCATGTCATTTGTAAATATACATCCTTTCCTGTCATTCAGACCTGCAACACATTCCAAAAAAAGTTGGGACAGTAAAGCGTTTACCACTTTGTAATGTTGCCATTCCTTTTCACAACACTTAAAAGACGTTTAGGGACTGAAGACACCAAGTGATGAAGTGTTTCAGGTGTAATTTTGTCCCATTCTTCCTGCAAACAAGTCTTAAGGTGGACAACAGTAATAATAATAATAATAATAATTCATTACATTTATATAGCGCTTTTCTGCTTTTTCGAAGCACTCAAAGCGCTCTACATTGTGAGGGGGGGGGGGGGTATCTCCTCGTCCACCACCAGTGTGCAGCATCCACCTGGATGATGCGACGGCAGCCATAGTGCGCCAGACCGCTCACCACATACCAGCTTATTGGTGGAGAGGAGACAGAGTGATGAAGCCAATCAGTGTATGGGGATGATTAGGAGGCCATGATGGTCAGAGGCCAATGGGCAGATTTGGCCAGGATGCCGAGGTCACACCTCTACTCTTTTCGAAAGACATCCTGGGATTTTTAATGACCACAGAGAGTCAGGACCTCGGTTTAACGTCTCATCCGAAGGACGGTGCTTGTTGACAGTATAGTGTCCCCGTCACTATACAGGGGCGTTAGGACCCACACAGACCACAGGGTGAGCACCCCCTGCTGGCCTCACTAACACCTCTTCCAGCAGCAACCTAGTTTTCCCAGGAGGTCTCCCATCCAGGTACTGACCAGGCTCAGCCCTGCTTAGCTTCAGTGGGCAACCAGTCTTGGGCTCCAGAGTGATATGGCTGCCGATGTATGGGGTCTTCGTTGTCGCATTTTGCGCTTCAAAATGCGCCACACATTCTCTATTGGAGACAGGTCGGGACTGCAGGCAGGCCAGTCAAGCATTCCTGTTTCAGGAGGTAGGGGATTGCATGGGGTTTCAGAGGCGGGCGGGGTGATTTGAGTTCAGGGCTCTAACAGCCTGGGGGAAAAAGCTGTTGAGCAGTCTGGCGGAGCGGGCTCTGATGCTCCGGTACCGTCTTCCTGATGGTAGGAGCTGGAAGAGACTGTGGGAGGGGTGGGTGGGGTCCTTCACGATGCTGTTGGTTTTGCTAGAGCATCGTGCAAGGAAAATGTCCAGGATGGATGGGAGAGGGGCATCGATGATCTTAGCAGCCGTGTTCACTGTCCGCTGGAGGGTCTTGCGGTCAGCAGCACTGCAGTTCCCATACCAGACATTGATGCAGCTGGTCAGCACACTCTCGATGGTGCCCCTGTAGAATGTGTTGAGGATGGGTGGTGGGAGACTTGCTCTTTTCAGCCGGCAGAGAAAGTGTAGGCGCTGTTGTGCCTTCTTGGAGAGTGACATGGTGTTGGTGGTCCAGGTGAGATCCTCTGTGATGTGCACCCCCAGGAATTTAGTGCTGCTGACTCTCTCCACAGTCGAACTGTCGATGCTCAGTGGGGGGTGGTCAACGGAGTTTCTCCTGAAGTCCATCACAACCTCCTTTGTCTTCTCCACATTGAGGGACAGATTGTTAACGCCACACCACTCAGCCAGCTGTGCCACTTCCTCTCTGTAGTGCGTTTCATCGTTGTTGCTGATGAGACCTACCACTGTTGTGTCATCAGCAAACTTGATGATGTGGTTGGAGCTGAACTTGGCAGTGCAGTCGTGGGTCAGCAGCGTGAAGAGCAGCGGGCTGAGCACACAGCCTTGTGGGGCACCTGTGCTCAGTGTGGTAGTGCTCGAGGTGTTGTGGCCGACACGGACTGACTGAGGTCTTCCGGTTAGAAAGTCCAGGATCCAGTTGCAAAGGGAATTGTTAAGGCCCAGCAGGTTTAGTTTATTTATGAGCTGTTGTGGGATAATTGTGTTGAATGCTGAGCTGAAGTCGATGAACAGCATTCTAACGTAGGAGTCTTTATTTTCTAGGTGGGTAAGAGCCAGGTGGAGGGTGGAGGAGATTGCATCGTCCGTAGAGCGGTTTGGACGGTATGCAAACTGCAGCGGGTCAAGTGTGTTAGGGAGGCTGTTTTTGATGTTGTGCATGACTAACCTCTCAAAGCACTTCATCATGATTGGAGTCAGTGCTATGGGACGGTAGTCATTTAGACAGGACACAGGTGATTTCTTTGGTACCGGTATGATTGTTGTGGATTTGAGACATGTGGGGACGACTGCCTGGCTCAGCGAGGTGTTGAAGATATCTGTTAGGACATCCGTCAGCTGTGCAGCACAGTCTTTCAGTACACGGTTTAGTTAATTGTGAGGTTTAGCTTTTCTTTTTTTTTTTTTTTTTTGGTTAAAACTTGTATCTCAATGGTAAATGAATTGCTATTTCATGGTCTACAACATGAAAGAATAAAAGTGTCTGCTAAATGAATAAATGTAAATGTAAATGAGAGAATTCCCATTATAACATGTACATGAAAAAATGCAGAAACATTGGACACAACTATGTGCAGCAGCAAGCATCACGACAAAAAGGTAAATGTGTGCAAATGTATAGGGCCCCATTTCTATATTTGCCTGGGGCCCCCAATTCACTAAATCCACCCCTGATTACATGAATAGACAATTTTGTATGTACGTCTTTGTACAGACCGCAGGCATCTGGAGGGGATGTAGATGCTTAGAAGAGAGTGGAGATGGGAGGGTGCGGAGCACGTGGCTGTTCTGTAGTCCAACACCAATGACTTGAACTTGATGCCAGTGCAGAGAGATGAGAAGCGGTGTGACAGGGGCTCTCTTGGGCACATTGAAAACATCAGTTTACATGATTCTCTAAATGAACAAACTATAATAAAGGAAAGGCACTTAAAGCAAAAAAAAAAAAAAACGCTAACTGAGAACAAAGAGTCCATTTTTATAACATAAACCACCATCTGAAAATTATTGGGAGAAAACTTGTATAATGAAACAATCATTTTTTTCATCAATAGTGGCATTTTAGCAGCTTTCTTTTTAAACGATGAGCAAATAGAGTATTAGAATATCTTTAAATAAATACACAAAAGCAAAAAAAAAAAAAAAAAAGGGCTCAGAATCATTGACTTTACATTTATGAAGATGAAACTGCCCACAGAGTGGTAACAGATTTAACAAATCATCCAAACTCATTTGACCCTGCAGTCCCAGATCTAAATCAGTACAAAAGCTCCAATCTTCCAATGGAAAATTTGGGCAATTCACAATTTGGTACTCTGCAACTACAATATGACCAAACCACATGTAAAACTTTAGAGTTAATAACCCATTCATAAACTCAAGGTGAAGAGTCAACTCCAAATATTTTGGTAAATTCAGAATAGAAATAAGGAGGGGCGGGGGGGGGGGGGGGGGGGGGGGGTTATGGCAGAAGGCAAGCTGGGCAAGCTTACAGGCCTCCAAGGCTTGCTTGTGAAAATTAGCAAGCTTGATTGGGAGCTTATTGCATTTGAAATCCAACAAATTTTTTAGGCTTTTTTTTAGGCTTGATTGTGTTTAGGGGGTGCAGTCTAACATGTGTTAATACTTCGTTAAAAAAAACACATAATTTTTTCACATAATTGATCTTTATTCCAGACCGCTCTGTCCCTTCTCTCTTTTTTTTATTGAACAATCATTAATGTACAAACAACTAGGCAATGTCAAAACATCTTCACATTACAATATACAGAACACAAATACAACAGAAAGAGAGAGACCAGAGAGAGACAAAAAATAAAATACACAAAACATTGAAGGGGCTAGGGTTTTTCTTGTAAATCATATTCTATAATAATAGAAAACAGATTTATTGCATTCTTCCCCTTCATCACCTTAAGGGCTTTTGTATACAAAACAAACTCATTATGAAATGCACAAAAGGATGGTTTTACTTTCAAGTATTTAGATTTGTGTATATAAAACTTAACCATCATAAGGACGTTATTGACCAGAAAATCATCTTTGCTATTGTTCATTACAAGTCCATAGATAATGTCCTTTAGGGTGAAGCTGTCAAGGTAACGTACCTTTGGGTAAAGCCAGTCATGAATATCAGACCATAAAGCATCCACATACATACAATGAAAAAACAGATGATCCGTGGTTTCAATGTCATCACAGAATATACATTTATTAGAGTCAAATCCAAATCTAAGTCTAAATCAGTGTCACAAACTTACGTGGTTTGAACTACAGCTCTCCACCTGTGGTTAGAAGCATAGTTTCTTGGTTGTAAGATATATGGGCTTAAATAAATATGCATACTAAATACAGCATACTCAGCTATAGAGAAATAAATGGAAAAGTAAAAACACTCATGACTCATATACAGTATAATAAAATAATAATATCATACTGTTTATCTAATAACACAATACTTTTGCACTTTTGAATAGATAAAACTAGAAAGTGAAACGGTTAACTTTGCCTACAAATAGCCAATGTACTTGTTAGTTTTTAGCTATTTCTGCTGCCTTAGAGAACAACTTGTGTAGTTTGTGTGTCAGAACTGAACCACAAGTCCGACTCTTACATCAGCCTGTCTTTTGTTTGGTTTCTACATGTGTTCAGATTGTGTGTCTCGTTGAGGAGTGGTGTGCTGTTTCACAGATTCTCTCATCATTAGTGAAATATGTTTAAAGGAAAAGGAGTGTCATGCAAGAGTTTCATTTTATAGGAAACAGAAACACACATCACACCTGTGTTCGTCTCGAGAAACACGAACAATAAAACCAGTTTAGATTTACTGATGTAGATTAACCTGTTAGCCAGCACCCCCCATATTGGGAATCACAGCTGAAAATGACTAACTAACTTAAAATGGTAACAGCTCCTGACTTAGTATCCATCATCCGGAGTTGATAATGCTCAAAAATATAAAAAGTTATAGACACTGAAGTGCCTTAGAAATAAATTGTACCGCACACTGATTTTTTAAAAATTTCATATAAAAATACATGAAATCAGTCCTGGAGCAATCCAGAAAAGTAATGGGTTGAAAGTCACATGTCTCATGAGTTTATATTTCAAATCTGAATAAGATACCATGAAAAATGAGATTCCTGCAACCATTTTTCTGAGATTTTTCTAGATTTTTCATTGCATTCACCATGATAGCTGTCAACAGTCAGCAACTACACGCTGATTATCAGCCATACAGATGGTAATCATACAGATACAGTCACATCCCCTACAACACACGCAAACATATATGAAAAATGTTGAAAAAAATTAAAAAAAGGTTTATTTGGCAAAAAAAGCGATCGCTAAGTTACGCCCCCATCAGATGACAGGTGCGTCACAGCGTGCATCACGTGTCGTCACGAGGGAGCGCCAGAATTCAAACAAACAATCTTCAGCGTATCTTTAGCTTTTTTTTTTGATGATCTCAGACTGTAAGCTACAAAACTGCCATGTTACAGCGCCCGGGGAGCAGTTGGGGGTTCGGTGCCTTGCTCAAGGACACCTCAAGCGTGGTATTGAAGGAGGATACTCCCCCCACCAACAATCCCTGCCGGACCTGAGATTCGAACCCACAACCTTCCGCTTACAAGTCCGACTCGCTATCCATTAGGCCACGACTGCCCCTTGAATAACGATCCAAATTACAACGTTATTGTTTCTTTGGACTAAAAGTTCTGGAATGTTGTTTCGTGGACCCTTATCTCTCAAACTAAACTGGGATTTACAACAGTGGATACGTTTGTGTCTCATTATCAGGATGAATCTGGTATGTACTGCGTTTTTTTATAAATGTTTTGATGTGTACTGCTTACACAAATTTAGCAAATAAATTCCTTATAAGCTTTCTATCGAAAAACAGCGATCTTTCGTCGATATTTGAGGCTTAGACCTTAACTTTGTCCCATTTCATTTAATCTATTCACAAACAATCACATGTTCAAACAACGAGCATTCAGTGCGCCGGCGTCCTGGTGCAGGCTAGCAGGTTAATATTAAGAAATGTTTATGCCAAATTATGCACTACGCAAAGGATGTTTTCCTTTCTATGTTTATTATGTACATTTATATTTTACATTTAATCATTTAACAGATGCTTTTATCCAAGTGACTTACAAAATAGAAGCAATCAGACCAAGGAGAGAGCAACAATATAAGTGCTGTGATAAGTCTCAGTTAGTCTAGCACAGTGCACATAGCAAGGTGTTGTTTTTAAATAAATTAGACCAAAACGAACAGAATAGAATAGAATAGAATAGGTAAGAGCTAGTATTAATTGGTCAGGTGATGGCGAAAAAGATGTGTCTTTAGATGTTTTTTAAACATGGCTAAAGACTCAGCTGCTTGGATTGAGATAGGCAGGATATTTATTTCTTTACTCAAAGATTGTGTTTCCATGATGTTTGCCAAATGATAAAATAGAGAAAACATTCCCTTAATGTTTTCTCTAACAATCACATTATCAAGAAAAATAAAAGATTTTATAAAACCTAAAAATGGCAGAGAAAATTCAGAAATGAAATTTTCATAACTTAATTTCATTCAATTCAATTTAATTCACAATACAAATTGTTGCATAGCAGCTTTACAGGAAATTAAGTTTCTACAATGTATTTAGTAATAGCTTATCAGTGGTGACTACGTCAAGTTGATGTACATACGTAAAAATCAGTTAATGATGTAATCAAACAGATGATGAACACCATTAACAGCAATGATTATATGCTGCAATCAAACTTATAGCAAAATTTGGTAGTTCTGTGTATTGTTTCAGGGTTGGCTTCAACTGAGGCATCGTCTCTTCTCAGGTGTTCTGGATCCAGACTGAAGCTTGTGTAATTCCTAGTTACCACGGGATGTCAATCCCGTGGCAGAAACAGAAACAAATAGAGACATAATTAGCGTAGCTGTTGTTCCATCCAAGCAAAAATGTTTTGTTCAACCCAAGCTAAAGAATAATAATGTGCATTTGATCAGATATAACTGCAGTACAGGATTATGAGATGCCTTATATGAATGCTTTGCTAAAGAGATGTGTCTTTAATCTAGATTTAAACAGAGAGAGTGTGTCTGAACCCCGAACGTTATCAGGATGGCTATTCCAGAGTTTGGGAGCCAAATATGAAAAAGCTCTACCTCCTTTAGTGGACTTTGCTATCCTAGGTTTATCCAGAGTTTTGCGACCTTAGGGAGCGTGATGGATTGTAGCGTGACAGAAGACTGGTTAGGTACGTAGGAGCTAAATCATTTAGGGCCTTATAGGTAAGTTATAATATTTTGTAACCAATACAGAACTTAATAGGTAGCAAGTGCAGAGACTGTAAAATTGGGGTAATATGATCATATTTTCTTGACCTGGTAAGGACTCTAGCCACTGCATTTTGTACTATCTGTAGCTTGTTTATTGAAGATGCAGGACAAGCAGCTAGCAGTGCATTAGTCATTAGCAAAGCACTCAAAGCACTCAAAATCATTAGCAAAGCACTCAAAAGTGCTTTGAGAGATTATTCATGCAAAAAATCAAAAACAGCCACCCCAACACACTCGATCCGCTCCAGTTTGCATACTGTCCAAACCGCTCTACGGACGACGCAATTCCCTCTACCCTCCACCTGGCTCTTACCCACCTAGAAAACAAAGACTCCTATGTTAGAATGCTTTTCATTGACTTCAGCTCGGCATTCAGCACAATAATCCCACAACAGCTCATAAATAAACTAAACCTGCTGGGCCTTAACAATTCCCTCTGTAATTGGATCCTGGACTTTTTAACCGGAAGACCTCAGTCAGTCCGTGTCGGCCACAACACCTCGAGCACTACCACACTGAGCACAGGTGCCCCACAAGGCTGTGTGCTCAGCCCGCTGCTCTTCACGCTGCTGACCCATGACTGCACTGCCAAGTTCAGCTCCAACCACATCATCAAGTTTGCTGATGACACAACAGGGGTAGGTCTCATCAGCAACAACGATGAAACGCACTACAGAGAGGAAGTGGCACAGCTGTCTGAATGGTGTGGCGCTAACAATCTGTCCCTAAATGTGGAGAAGACAAAGGAGGTTGTGATGGACTTCAGGAGGAGGAACTCCACTGACCACCCCCCACTGACCATCGACAGCTCGACTGTGGAGAGAGTCAGCAGCACTAAATTCCTGGGGGTGCACATCACGGAGGATCTCACCTGGACCACCAACACCATGTCACTCTCCAAGAAGGCACAACAGCGCCTACACTTTCTCCGCCGGCTGAAAAGAGCAAGTCTCCCACCACCCATCCTCACCACATTCTACAGGGGCACCATTGAGAGTGTGCTGACCAGCTGCATCACTGTCTGGTACGGGAACTGCAGTGCTGCTGACCGCAAGACCCTCCAGCGGACAGTGAACACGGCTGCAAAGATCATCGGTGCCCTTCTCCCATCCATCCTGGACATTTTCCTTGCACGATGCTCCAGCAAAACCTACAGCATCGTGAAGGACCCCACCCACCCCTCCCACAGTCTCTTCCAGCTCCTACCGTCAGGAAGACGGTACCGGAGCATCAGAGCCCGCTCCGCCAGACTGCTCAACAGCTTTTTCCCCCAGGCTGTGAGAGCCCTGAACTCAGATCACCCCACCCCCCTCTGAAACCCCATGCAAACCCCTACCTCCTGAAACATGCCCCCCCCCCTCTCCAACCCCCCCCCCCCCCAACCTTACCTCATCAAAGAAAAAACTGTGAACTTTTTTTTGTGCAATTCAAGTGTGCTAAACACAGGTGAGTGGGCCCGTACAAACCACCTGTAGTAACACACTCTCCTCTATGCACTAGACACTTTTCTTACACTGCTATGTGTACACAATCCCACAAAAGACTCAGAAATATATGTATGTTTACATGCTCATGCACCACTACAAATCATCTTGTACTGTTCCCCAGCCAGCTGCTTGACTCACAATGTTTCTCTCTGCACATTTACAGTATTTATGTGAAGCATTCACATAGTTTGTATAGTTTGTATTTTTTATCTTTATCTTTAGTTGTATAGGGTAAACACTTATATATAGTAAACTTAGTCAAAATCTGTCAGTAGGTTAGTTGTGTATAGGTTTATAGTGTTTTACTTCATTGTTGTATGTCTGTATTTATGTAGCACCGTGGTCCTGTGAGGCACGACATTTCGTTCCACTGTATGTCCCCACATGTAGCGGAATGACAATAAAGCTCAACTTGAACTTGAACTTGAACTTGATTACAATAGTCCAGTCTAGAGGTCATGAATGCATGAACTAGCTTTTCTGCATCAGAAACGTCAATGTTTCTAAGATTAGTGAAACGTTATTTTCATTAGTGAAATGTTCTTGTAACATATTTTGTAAGCTGGGGAAATGTCATTTCATGGGTTTGCATTCAAAAGAAAGTGAGCTGGTTGACTGACTTTGAATAAAGCAGATGCTCATCTGGGGTGTGAAATCAGAGACTTAATGAAGTGATTTGATCTTTCTCATTCCTGGCAGGCATTCTTGACATCATATATGAAGGCACACGTTAATCAAGATGAACAGCATTATGTGCCCTAACTTAAATGGCTGGGCCTAATCAGACATGAGCAATTTTTTGCGTGACCCACCAAACCAGTTTCTTTAGAGTTAGTTCACCCAAAAATGAAAATTATCCTGTTGTTCACTCATCCTCAAGGCATCCTAGGTGTATATGACTTTCTTATTTCAGACAAATCCAATCGGAGTTATATAAAAATTGTCCTGGCTCTTCTAAGCGTTATCATTTGCAGTCAGCGGGTGTTTCGGTTGAACAGTCCAAAACATGTTAAATAAAGTGCGCAAATCCATAAAAAAATGTGCCTTCATCTGGCAGACAGGTCCATTGGTTGAGAGACTGAACTGTAATGAGACATACATAGCCTCTCCATCAAAGAGAAAGTACAGTGTCTTGGTGGCTCTTGCCCCAGGAACTACTACAATAAAAACCATGGTGAGTTATTATCATAAATTATGTTGGCATTAGTGGAATTGCATTGGCATGTTTCAAATCATACTTATCTGACCATCATAAGTTAGTAGCAGTGAATGACAAGGTATCATTTCAATCACAAGCACAGTATGGACAGGGGTGCACATAAGTGGTCCGCAGGTCAAAATTAAAATGTGCTGCGTAAATAAGTTCAAACCACTCATTTGCGTACCAACATGGTTGACAGCTGTTAATGCACAATTACCATTTTAGCTTGACAAACTGTACTGCAGAAAATTTCTATTCAAACTGAAAGCATAAATCTAGGCTACCCACTGCCGATTTCAAAGCACTTTGCAAAACTGTGACATTTCATTCACTGACGCTCTTCAATCAGCGCTTAACCCGGCAGCACATATACTTGCCAGCAACCTGCCAAAATAAAAGTTAGCTGATTTTCAGTTTGAAAATGATGAAAATAGCATTTTATGTTTGTTTACTATAAAATAATTGTATTTTTATTTAATACTCCCTTTTTATTTTAAAACACAATAGTATCACACTTTATTATTTTGTTTATTATTTTATTTTAAAAACCTAAATAAATAAAATGCAATAATATTATCACAATTATTAATTAATTCTTTTTTATATAGTTATATTTAATGGGTCACACTATGTGCAGTGTGAGGACCAAACCCAATCTCCAGGTGCTCATTTGAGATCCAGGCTGAAAAACTTAGGTACATCTCTGAGTATGGAGTACCACAAGGCTCAGTACTAGGACCACTGCTTTTCACGATTAATATGCTACCCTTGGGAGATATCATCAGGAAACATGGTGTTAGCTTTCACTGTTATGCTGATGATACTCAGCTCTATATTTCTTCGTGGCCTGACGAAACATACCAATTCACAAAACTAACGGAATGCATAGTTGATATAAAAAAATGGATGCCTGGAGAGATCACGTGACCCTTCGACCTCGATGCACGCGTAGTCTTTCGCTCTGCTGACTTTGCCAAACATTTTATTATCCTGTCAGTAAACTTCAAAACATTTTGCATCGGACTCATTATGAATACTTCAACAGTCAAAGGCGATCGGAAAGGAGAGTTTGGACAGTCGCCAATGAAGAAAAAATTCAGGGATGTCACCATCTCCAGAGAGGATATAGACGAGGCTATTGCTAACGGTATCAAGCTTGCATTTAAAGAACAACAAAGCACTTTGGATTCGATCGTGACTTCGGCAGTGAGAGATGCTGTGGACTCTGTGCTGATTCCAGCATTACGTAAACTGAGTGAGGACTTACAAGCGACTAACAATTCTGTTAAAGAGCTGAGAGAGGAGTTTGAGGCCATGGCTGCCGCGGCGAAGCAGACGCGTGACCGCGTTGATTCTGTGCAGGAAACTACACGTGAGGACAGGAATGCAGTCACGGACTTAAGAAATCAGCTAGATCAACTCACCGAGAAGATGACGGATATGGAGGATAAAAGCAGGAGAAATAACATACGGCTTGTGGGCTTACCAGAGGGGATGGAGGGATCCGATGTGGCTGGTTTCCTGAGAATTAATCTTTCCAAGTGGATTCCTTCTCTGAAGGGTCGTAACATCGAGATTGACTGAGCACATCGCGTGTATGATAGAAGGAAAAATTCTGATCGGCCGCGTACTCTCATCTTCCGTGTACCAAGATGGCATGACAGATTGGAGATTCTGAAGGGTGCTCGGCAGGCCTATCCGGTGAAATGCACGCAGGACAATGTCACGCTACTATTTTTTCCTGACTTTAGTCCAGTTACAGCCGCCAAGAGAAAAAGCTTGGTTCCGGTTTTGAGATCGATGATGGTGCTTGGTCTCCAGCCCTTCCTCGCTTATCCTGCGGTAATTAAACTACGGCACGAGGGTGAACAGAGATGCTTCAATTCTCTTCGGAAAGCAGAGGATTTTGTCGGATCCCTGTCACAGAGTGGGACATTTGCTGTGGATCCACAGGGCAGCGGGAGGGCGGCGGCTGCCCTTTCTTCGATCCGACGGGAGGGGCTTGGCGACCGGTATGGAGGAGATGGTGGCGGGAGAGATATGGATGATCGCTAGTTCAATTTCTTATTTTTTCTTCTTTCCTCTCTCCTCATGGGATAGTATTTTTTATTTTTATTCGATACAATCGTCCCTTTGCTGACTAACCCCTTTTTTTTGTCTTTCTTTTTTTCTGGAGGGGACTAATGGAGAGTAGGTTTCATTACAATAATATTTTGGTAATGTGAGCCCTTTGGGAGGCTCGTTGTGGGCTGAGGTGGCTCGGTCACGGATCATCACAAGTTTTTGTTGTTCAATCAGACCTATGTTCTTGGTAACATGCGGCCTGAATTGTTTTTTGTCTATAATTGTCATTTCTGTCTGTGTTGCTTTTATTTTTTACAACAGATATTCATGCTTTTATTTACTTTACCTTGTTTTTAAGGGGATTTTTCATCCAGATGTTTTGATATCTATAACGCACTCTAACGTTTACATGTCATTTACAGAATGGGAGTGATATTGCTTCTTTTCATTTGTTGAATGCAATTTTGGGATTGTGAATATTTAATGTATACTCTAAATATTTTGTTGACGAATGTGACGGGCTTGGATTCTGCTGTTGGACGAGCCTGTGTGTTAGAATATTTACTCCGTAAAATAGGTGATTGTATGGAGGAGGGACCCGTTTTGTTGTTGCTTTTTCCCTTCCTTTCTCTCTCCCCTTTGATTGGACTTTTAAAACATGGAGTGTGTGTCTGTTGTTTTGTTTTGTTTGTTATGAGTGGTTATGTTGTTGTGTGTGAAAAAATAAATAAAAAATGTTAATCACAAAAAAAAAAAACTGGATGACTAGTACTTTCTTACTGCTAAATTCTGAAAAAACAGATGTGTTAATTATCGGACCAAAAACCTCTGCATGTAACGACCTAGAACACGGTCTAATTCTTGATGGCTGCTCTGTAAACTCTTCAGTCAGGAACCTAGGTGTGCTATTTGATAGCCATCTCTCATTCGAAAGCCACATTTCTAGCATTTGTAAAACCGCATTTTTCCATCTTAAATATCTAAATTACAATCTATGTTCTCAATGTCAAATGCAGAAATAGTAATAGCAGGTTAGATTATTGTAATGTTTTATTGGGTGGTTGCTCTGTACGATTAATAAATAAACTCCAGCTGGTCCAAAATGCAGCGTCCAGGGTTCATACTAGAACCAGGAATTAAGACACACATTAGCCCGGTTCTGTCAACACTGCACTGGCTCCCTGTTAAACATTGAATACTGTACATTTTAAAATCCTGCTTATTACTTACAAAAGTCAGCCACTCAAAATCCAGTGCAGTATGATACTTAACCCTATGAAGCTACTGTATCACATTTGAAACATAATTTTCTCTAAATGATCAACATGACACTGTTAAACATATCACACACCGATGTTTGTTTCCAGAAGCTTTACTTTCACTGTTCCTCAGTGGAGGAATTATCTTCACAAGCCTCCAAAACATCTCACATCTTCTGAGGAGAGTTTATTTCTTCATCTCTCAATCAGCATTGCATTATATGTTTGGATCATTTACATTTCATCTTACTAAAGCATATTATTGGACAGATAATTGGACAGCGATGACTGATATTTAGATCATTTTATGTCAGTATGTGCTGTACTGTTAGAACGATCTCATTGATTTACATTACAAGCATCATAATTTCATCATATTAATTTCAGCAGTAGTTTTTTTCCTTAATATACTCACTTTATCAGAGCCATAAAAGCCAAATATGATACTCTACAAAAAAACACATAAGCAACTTTTTTTAAAGAATGTTTTTATATTTTGTCTCGGGTTCAATAAACTTTTCCAGACTATTATATTATTAGTCAAGGTTAAATGTTTAAAAAGTTTTAAGGATTAAAACAGTTTTAATTGCTGAAACAATCTCTTATGTCAGCAGGTTATAACAGTGTCGTCATCATCATCATCATCAGCCAAATATGTTGAGAAGAATTGGAGTTTGATGGCTGATCACAGTATACAGGAGTTCAGTATTATTGCAGTGAATCCCATCACAGCAGTGTAAATGTGTGTGTTTGTCAAGCGGCCGCTGGTATGATGTGTTTCTGTTTCCTATAAAGTGACGCCCTGATTCTCCTAAACATATTTCACAGGTGATGATGTTGGTAAGAATCAGGTTTGATCAGTTATGAGAAAATCACAAACTTCACCACCAGTTTATCTAGTATCACTAATGTTTTTCTTTTCTTTTCTTTTCTTTTCTTTTCTTTTCTTTTCTTTTCTTTTAATTTAAAGATAGAAATAATTTTAGAGACAGATCAGAATAATTT
Organism: Aspiorhynchus laticeps; assembly: GCA_023376895.1. Taxonomy (NCBI): domain Eukaryota; kingdom Metazoa; phylum Chordata; class Actinopteri; order Cypriniformes; family Cyprinidae; genus Aspiorhynchus; species Aspiorhynchus laticeps. Next base: position 518,535 of record JALXFT010001666.1, read on the forward strand.
CTTTCATATTTCTTAGTTATCAGATAACATTTTTTATTGATGATCTGAATTGTTGCTAAAGTTTTTTAAGGTATTGAAATGGACAACAGAAATCTGTTTTTGTTCAAAAATAAATTTTAAAAGTTTTTGTTCAAATGGATAAAACTTGAATCTCATTCATTCATCCTCAGTTCTGAACTAGAGCATGATCATATTTGTGCTTTTAGCACCATTGTGATTCATAACTAGGACAGTGTTTATATATATATATATATATATGACGTGCCAAACAGGAAATAATTATATAAGAATCTGAATATATAGATGTAAATCTGAACATATAAATGTAAATTGTGAATATATAGTTAAAAGTCTGAATATATTGTTATGTCTGAATATGTAGAAGTAAATCTGAATATATACTTATAAGTCTAAATATATAAATGTAAATCTGAATATATAGTTATAATTCTGAATATATAAATGTAAATCTGAAATATATAGTTGTAAGTCTGAATATATAGAAGTAAATCTGAATATATAGTTATAAACCTAAATATATAAATGTAAATTGTGAATATATAGAAGTAAATCTGCATATATAGTTATAATTCTGAATATATAAATGTAAATCTGAATATATATAGTTGTAAGTCTGAATATATAGAAGTAAATCTGAATATTTAGTTATAATTCTGAATATATAAATGTAAATGTGAATATATATAGTTGTAAGTCTGAATATATAGAAGTAAATCTGAATATTTAGTTATAATTCTGAATATATAAATGTAAATCTGAATATATATGTCAGGGTTATGGACTCATGTTTTTTGTTTTTCCCCTGTCCTTCATGAGTTTCCTTATTTGGTTATTTTCCTGTTCCAGTTAAGTTGATTTAATTATTACCTGCACCTGTTTTAGTTTCTTTTGATTAACTCCCATGTGTTTATAAGTCCTGAGTTCTCCCTGAGATTTTGTCCGTCCACTCGTCTTATATGTTGTGCTTCCCTTGATGTCTGTAATTTGGTTTGATTTATTAAAAGAAGAAAGATTATTATTTACCCGCTGTCTCCGTTGTCCTTCCCACACCACAACCCGTGACAATATATAGTTGTAAGTCTGAATATATAGAAGTAAATCTGAATATATAGTTATAATTCTGAATATATAAATGTAAATGAGAATATATATAGTTGTAAGTCTGAATATATAGAAGTAAATCTGAATATTTAGTTATAATCCTGAATATATAGTTATAATCCTGAATATATAAATCGGAATATATAGAAGTAAATCTGAATATATACTTATAAATCTGAATATATATAGTTGTAAATCTGAATATATAGAAGTAAATCTGAATATATAGTTATAATTCTGAATATATAAATGTAAATATGAATATATAGTTGTAAGTCTGAATATATAGAAGTAAATCTGAATATCTAGTTATAAACCTAAATATGTAAATTGTGAATATATAGAAGTAAATCTGCATATATAGTTATAATTCTGAATATATAAATGTAAATCTGAATATATATAGTTGTAAGTCTGAATATACAGTAATAATTCTGAATATATAAATATAAATCTGAATATATATAGTTGTAAGTCTGAATATATAGAAGTAAATCTGAATATATAGTTATAATTCTGAATATATAAATCTAAATATGAATATATATAGTTGTAAGTCTGAATATATAGAAGTAAATCTGAATATTTAGTTATAATTCTGAATATATAAATGTAAATATGAATATATAGTTATAATCCTGAATATATAAATCTGAATACATGGTTATAAGCCTGAGCATATAAATGTAAATTCTGAATATATAGAAGTAAATCTGAATATATACTTATAAATCTGAATATATAAATGTAAATCTGAAATATATAGTTGTAAGTCTGAATATATAGAAGTAAATCTGAATATATAGTTATAAGCCTAAATATATAAATGTAAATTGTGAATATATAGAAGTAATTATGAATATTTAGTTATAAATCTGAATATATAAATGTAAATCTGAAATATATAGTTGTAAGTCTGAATATATAGAAGTAAATCTGAATATATAGTTATAAGCCTAAATATATAAATGTAAATTGTGAATATATAGAAGTAAATCTGAATATTTGGTTATAATTCTGAATATATAGAAGTAAACCTGAATATATATGTCACACTCTGTATTGGCAAGGAACGATGGAGACGAGGAATAGCGAACACAGTTTTTAATACAATCCAAACACAGTGTACATCCACACTGGAAATGGCAAGAAACATAACGAGTAGACCCAACAAACACTAACTGAACAGACTGGGGCTTATAAACACAGGATAACGAGGGACAGACAGGTGCGGGGAATCATTACATTTACATTTATGCATTTAGCAGACGCTTTTATCCAAAGCGACTTACATTGCATTCAAGTTACAGTTTTTACATTTTATCAGCTCTTGCTTTCCCTGGGAATCGAACCCATGATCTTGGCGTTGCTAGTGCCATGCTCTACCATTTGAGCTACAGGAAAGCTCAACTAATTAACTAATTATTAGAATCAACTAATAATCAAACTAAACGAGGACAGGGACATGATCAAATAAGGACAAACAGGAACAGAAACGGGCAAAACACAACAGTCCAGAATCCTGACAATATAGTTATAATTCTGAATATATAGAAGTAAATCTGAATATATATAGTTATAAGTCTGAATATATAGAAGTGAATCTGAATATATAGTAATAATTATGAATATATAAATGTGTATTTAAAAGGTGTGGCCTAATCACACTATAAAATAACACTCCGACCAAATGGCATATTACAAAAAAAAGAAAAGTTGTAAACTATATGAATAAACCATTCAATTTGAACTCAAATCATTCATTAGAGTCTTAGTCTGAGCATTTTAAAGGTGCCAAAGAATGCACTGATACAATATTTTAAATTGTTCTCTGATATCTACATAGAAGGTATGTGGCTTAGGTAATGGCAAAGAATCTCCAGAAACGGTTTTACATGTGCATTTACAAACCTAGGATATATCCCTAGAATTAAATGGTCTGTTACTGGCTTATTTTGAAGGGTCATGAATAATAATGTTGAGCTCTGCTCTGATTGGCTGTTTCACAGTGTGGCTCAATGTTGAGCTCTGCTCTGATTGGCTGTTTCACAGTGCGGCTCATTTCAGTAGCTCACACAGCAGCATATTTCAATACTTTCTCTCACAGTTATATCATTGGGTAATTATGCTGTATATAAAATGCGGGCATCAGGGAGGGCATTGAATGCCCTCCATATTAATATGGGGGGCATTGAAACTGCTTTTGAATGCATGATCACTTTTTACTTTCACTTTCGAGATTTGTGATTGCACGTGCTCTGTGTAAACTACAGCGGCAGTACTTACCACACATTTTACAAGATCATTCGCCGTCATCCTCAGTCATCTCTCCTTACTCTGTCTATGTGGTAAGCAAATCTTTTCTGGCCCAGCTCCAGGGCCACACAATCACTTTTCCCATTGCCCAAGTACCGCAAAGAATGACGGCCCTGAAGTGGCCCAGAACTGGATTAAAGACAAGGGCCACACATGGGCCATAACTGGCCCGAATCTCAGCCAGTAAACCACTCTTAACTGGCAATGAACTGGGCCAAAACAGGTTTTATTATTGGTACCAATTCTCAGCCTTAAGTAAACCAGAATCCCCAAATCTGAGCCACACCTGAGCCTTATATAGCCCAGACCCAATACAGAATCTTAATATTTGATATTGTTGCATTGTGGTATTACTATAATCGCCATTATTTATTTTGTGAAATGTTTTGGTAATGTACAAACAAATTATGCCAATAAAGTACATTAAACTGAATAGAAAATCAGCTTTAAAAGCCACAAATCATGTAACTGTGCAGTAAAAAATGTTGCGTATTGCATTGAAATTGTTTTATTCTTATAAAGAACATAACAACCAATAAAGAGTGAGTGTATGAAGTATACCGTCTATAAGAGAAACGTTACAGACACATGTAATCACAAGAATTTATTGCAGAAATGTCAAAGAGCAGTAGTCCAAATGAAGATACATTGCAGTAGCAGTCTTCTCTGGCAGGAAATAAATACTCTGAAAATACTCTCCCGATCCACTCTGTGAAGGCGCGCGCTTCTTATTCAAAACATGCATCACCGGACACACGCCATGTCGCAATCTATGACGAAACTGGCGAGAGCCAATGAGCGTTTGATATCGCTGCTGTAAAACGTGTTGTAAAACTTCTTAAAGGCAAATGTTTAAATTGTTACTATAGCTACATAGGAAGGAGATACAGTACATATCGCCGATGAATGGTTTGAATTTAAGCATCACATGGATACCGAAGATTTGAATAAAAATAAAATACTTTTATGATCATTTTATTTAATCCTTGTGTATGACAGCATATTAATAAAACGATATGCCCCATGGTAAACCAAATAAATATTACATGATAATGGTTAAATGATCTCTTTCTCTCTCTCTCTTTATGTAAAGATTCTAAGATTATTTGTACTGAGAATAATAATATAAAATATAATAAAATTATAATTCTGGAGTTATAGCTTTCTTACAGAAACTATTAAGGGAGCTTTAGATAATGGCAATGTAGTAGGCGCAGTGTTTTTAGATCTCAAAAAGGCATTTGACACTGTGAATCATGAAATTCTCCTACATAAATTAAATTTGTTTAGCTTCTCTCAGCAGGCAATAAATTGGTTTAGATCATATTTAGAATCTCGAGATCAGTGTGTTAAAATAAATAATTCAAGATCAGCTTTATGAAACAATGAGATGGGTCTCCCTCAAGGGTCAATTTTGGGTCCATTGTTGTTTTCCTTATACGTCAATGATTTACCAAATTGTTGCAAGCAAACTAAATGTCAGTTATATGCAGATCACACAGTCATTTATGCATCGGCACAGACTCCACACTTAGCTGCAGATATATTAACAAATGAAATGACTGGTGTGTCACATTGGCTGCAAAACAACTGTTTGACCTTGAATTGTTCAAAAACTGTCTCAATGTGTTTTTCGATTAGAAGGAAGGAAATGCACAGAAGACTCCTCCTCCTCCTGGCGACCAAGTGATGACGCTGTCCCCGGACAGCGTGAGGTGATCCCTCAGCAGGATCAATGCACGCAAAGCTCCGGGTCCTGATAACATTCCTGGGTGTGTACTGAGAGACTGTGCAGTGGAACTCACTGATGTCTTCACAGACATTTTCAACATCTCACTAAGCCAGGCTGTTGTCCCAACATGCTTCAAAGCTACCACCATCATTCCAGTCCCGAAGAAGTCATCTCCATCCTGCTTCAATGACTACCGTCCAGTAGCACTCACTCCTATTCTCATGAAGTGCTTTGAACGGCTAGTCATGTAACACATCAAGTCTGTCCTCCCCCCCTCCCTGGACCCCTTCCAGTTTGCATATAGGTCCAATCGCTCGACCGATGATGCCATCGCCACTGCCCTCCACCCAGCCCTCACACACCTGGACAAAACGGACACGTATGTCAGATTGCTGTTCATAGACTTCAGTTCAGCATTCAACACAATCATCCCTCAACAGTTCATTCATAAACTGGTCCAGCTGGGGCTCAATACGTCGCTGTGCAACTGGCTGTTGGACTTTCTGACCGGGAGACCTCAGGCAGTACGGGTCGGCAGTAACACATCCAGCACCATCACACTGAACACAGGGGCCCCCCAAGGATGTGTGCTGAGCCCCCTCCTCTTCACTCTGCTGACCCACGACTGCACACCGTCACACAACTCCAACCTCTTCATTAAATTTGCGGATGACACGACTTTGGTGGGTCTCATCAGCAACAGAGATGAGACAAGCTACAGGAGCGAGGTGAGCCGCCTGGCCGTGTGGTGCAGTGACAACAATCTCTCTCTGAATGTGGAGAAGACGAAGGAGATTGTCGTTGACTTCAGGAGAGTGCACTCTCTGCATGCTCCTCTGACCATCAATGGTGCGACCGTGGAGAGAGTGAGCAGCACCAAGTTCCTGGGTGTACACATCACAGAGGACCTCTCCTGGACCAACAACACTGCAGCACTAGCCAAGAAAGCACAACAGCGTCTCTACTTCCTCCGCAAACTCAGAAGAGCCAGAGCCCCGGCCCCCATCATGTGCACCTTCTACAGAGGCACCATCCAGAGCATTCTGACTAGCTGCATCACTGTGTGGTATGGCGCCTGCAATGCGTCCTGCCGCAAGTCCCTTCAACGGATAGTGAGAGCAGCTGAGAAGATCGTTGGTGTCTCTCTCCCCTCCCTCCAAGACATCTACAGCACCCGTCTCACCCGCAAAGCCCTCAGCATTGCAGGTGATCCCACCCACCCTACACACAACTTCTTCAGTCTGCTACCATCAGGTAGGAGACTGCGGAGTCTCCAGGCCAGAACCAACAGACTGAAAGACAGCTTCATACATCAGGCTGTCAGGAAGCTGAACTCCCTTCCACCCTTGCCCCCCCTCCCCTCTCTTACCCCGCGCACCACTGAACTCTGACTCCCCACCACCCACCCCCACCCACACACACACACACACACACACACACGTTGGTTTTTGTGGTTTATGGGGACTCTCCATAGGCGTAATGGTTTTTATACTGAACAAACTGTGTGTGCTATTGCCCTACACCTACCCTATATGGGATCAGATATGTGCCAAATAAAACGAGCGAATCTTTTGCGAAAACGAACAAAAAAATACATTGATAAATGAGAAAAACACTCTGGAAATAAAAAACAATCAACTAAATAGCAAAAAAAGTAACATCGTCTTCAAATAAACTGCATTCTTTGTTGACTTCACTTTCAGCTTCACTTTCGCTAAACAGAGTTTTGAATGTGCTGCCAGCATTTTCGTTTTCCAAGTTTTTGTTTGCGCTTCGCAAATTTACGTTCGTCATTCTGGCACAAACCTCTCGTGAGGGCAGGCTTAACAACGGTTCGCTCTCATTGGCTAGTGAGATTTTGATTGGCGGCTCATTGAACCGGAAGTAGTGTTTCAGTGGCGCGGGACAGTGGAGCTGTAAGTAAGTAGTCTAATGATAATAAGAGTGTATTAAATAACATTAATGATAAATAACGGATATTTTCCACATCAGAAGAAGAAGAAGAATAGGGTTATTCAAGATGAGTAACGTTAATCGGGAGGCTCACGGAGCGTTGTCAACATCCTCCTCGGCAGCCTGAGGTAAGTTTGTGATTATAACTAAGATAATAAAAAGAAAAATCGAGATATACGTTTTATTCCTGTGCAGAATGCAACAGTTGTGTCTTTATTTAGATCGTTACTTATGAGCTGGACTGCGTTTCTCAAAAGCATCGCAAACTAAGATTGTTACGTTAGAGACCATTGCTGCAAAAGTATACTTCGTCGTTTATTTTAGGCTTACAATGGATATGTGAAACGCAACACTTCTTAATGGTCTTTCTTTAGTTGTAAATTGTCTTTTGTATGTACGTTAATGATAACACCTTGTCGTTAATCTGATTAAGAAAACGATTCTATCTTTATTATTGTCCATACAAAAACAAATGTAAGATTTTCGCCTAATCCTCTTTTCTTTTGATATTAACGTTACTTATCAGGACCAAAGAGACATGTCACTTCTCCAGGTAGGCACTGAACCAATTCATGTTCTGTGTATATAAAATACCAATTTAAAGGGGGTTTGGTCATGGTCACTTTTTAGGTGTTTTTAGCAGGTGATTTTATTAGATTTAAAATCCAATAAGTTCAGCATGGAATTATGTACTCACTCAGCCTGAGACGCAAGCTAACTATGCATTGTTTATACCTGCAGGAACAAGTGCGAGAAGATATCTTGCAACGTATGCTAACTAAGTTTCACTCAATTTGTCGGAATGAAACTATAGATATGGATTACCTCCTGGATGTTGCTCAGCAAGAACTAACATTGGCAGTTGCTGCATCAAACCATGTTGACATCCCAGGGGAATTAATAAGGAGTCTACAGGAGTTAATAAACCGAATTAATACTTCTCAGAGTTCAGAAGAATCTTCAGTGAATTTATCTGAAATTGTAACTCTCACCTGCGGTAACTTTGGACGCCCACGTTTGGATATCCACAGGGACGACCTTAAAGAACTTCTCTCTACTGCTCTTCCTGTAGAAACTCTTGCACAGCTCTGTGGTGTTTCTAGACGAACACTTAACAGAAGGCTGAAGGAGCACTCCCTCTCTGTCAGAGGCTGTTATTCCAATATATCTGATAATGAACTTGATCGTCTAGTGAGGGCAATAAAATTAAGAATGCCCCATGCTGGGTACAGACTTGTAAAAGGTGAACTTCTGGCTAGAGGGCACCGCATACAATGGCACAGAGTGAAGGCCAGTATGCAGCGGGTGGATGGAGCTGGAATTTTGGCCAGAATGGTCCAGCTTGGTTTTATAGCCCGTAGAACTTACTCTGTTCCTGCACCATTGTCGCTTGTTCATGTGGATACCAACCATAAACTAATCACGTGAGTATTTGCTTCTTAATCTCATTTGCATGCTCACACACAAAGAAAATCTTACTTTATTCACACACTAATACATCCATATGTACATTAAACATATCCATTACTAACAGTAAACAGAATGGTTTTATATCTGAATCTTTCCTTAGATTCAACATTGTGATATTTGGTGGGATTGATGGTTTCTCTAGGAAGGTACTGTCAAATTCTGAATATGTTTTTTTTTTTTAAAACTTGAAAGGTTATAGCAATGTTCTATTGAAAACATTGTTTAATTTTCTATATAAAACTTTTTATAGGTCCTATATCTTGATGCTGCTGCAAACAACAAATCATCGACCGCCTTCTCATTCTTTTTGGATGGTGTTCACAAACATGGGTGGCCGTCAAGGTAAAAATATCTTTACTACATGGTCATGATGTATCATGGTCTGAAGCTATAGTTCATGACAACACATATCTTCAAATCTGCTGTCAGATCGCTTCTTTGATAATTCACAATAAGCCATCGTCACTCACATGAACAAGCACTGATTTGACTCCGATTTCAGGCTTTTGTCAGCAGCCTACAAACTGAAAGAGATAGTCAGGGCTAAAATCAGTAGTGTGTGCTTAAAATTAAACAGAGTTACAGTAACATGTAAAACAGTTTAAAACTCATTAACTGTGGATTTATATTGCTTAAATCTCTTCCAGAGTACGTGGTGACCAGGGAGTTGAAAAAGTGGAAATTGCACGTTGCATGTTTTCTGTACGAGGAACTGGCAGAGGCAGCTTCATTTCTGGAAAAAGTGTGCACAATCAAAGGTACATGCCACAGGTCAAACCATTAAAAGCTGCATCTCAGGCTCTTTATTTATGGTGGGGCACAGTAACGTGTCTTACCCAACATGATGCCACACATCATTTTGTCATATTTCTATTAGAAAGTGCAAGTTTGGTGAACTCGTTCCTCAAATTCATGTCATGTGAAGATGTGTGACCGAAAGAAGATCAACATGTCATGCTGTGACCTCTAAACTGAATTAAAATAACACCACCTTTATAGCTGCTGGTCTGCAGCATCACAGGAAAGTGGAGTAGATTGTATGTTTTTACAATCTGAATTTCTACAGACACTGCAACAATCAATATGACGTCACAGTCTACAGCACCTTGTGTAAGTACATACATTCGACATCAAAATAAATACAAATTGTTAAAACATGCAGTCTACTCCACTTTCCTGTGACGCTGCTGCCATTCAGCTTAAAATTTTGTGTTCTTTTAATTCAGTTTAGAGGTCACACCATGACGTATCAATCTTCTATTAGTCATATTTTCATGTAATATGAATTTAAGGGCAGAGTTCACCAAAGTTGAACTTAGGAACACACCAAAATGTGCATGAGCTTGAGTGTGTTGTCTCTCATATTAACATGGTTATAAATGGAAATCACTGAAGTGGGAAGCGTAGTGTGAACAGCTTTTACAACCAGGGATGCAAAATTGCCACCTTTCGGTGAAATTCGCCTTTTCCATCCAAAAAAGTTTATTATTGTGATTTGTCTAGATCCGATGAGTTTTTGAAAGTGTGGGGTGGGGATTGCAGAGTCACGGTGATTGACATCAGGCTTGTTCGAGATTCATCGGCGCTGCACTGTCCTATCAGCGTATGACATCAAAGTACCGCAAAAGCGTTTTGGAGACCATACAACTCCTTATGCTTTTGAATCACTCTCGCAGTAATTTGATGTTATACTCTGATCAGTCTGTGCAGAGCCCATGCAGATCGATCAAGCCTATCAACATACTCTTTTCTGGGAGCGTCCTAGGCTTTTCCGTGCTGATGGCCTGCACCCCAGCAGAGTCGGAGCGGAACTCCTGTCGGACAACATCTCCAGGACGCTACGCTCCATCTGACTAGTAAGCCAATTCTCAAATAACTGCTATGATGACTTTTGCTCTACCCACTTAAATGATAGAAGTAATTGCGTTGTTCAATCTATACATACTGTGTCTGTTCCCCGAATCGTGAGGTCAAAATATAAATTTAACACAGGATCTAGAAATAATCTGATCGTGATTAAACCAGAAAAATGCAAAATAAATGAACAAAAACAATTTTTAAAGCTTGGGCTCCTAAACATTAGATCACTCACACCTAAAGCAGTAATTGTAAATGAAATGATCACAGATAATAGTTTTGATGTACTCTGTTTGACTGAAACCTGGCTTAAACCAAATGATTATATTGGTCTAAATGAGTCTACTCCACCAAGCTACTGTTATAAGCATGAGCCCCGTCAGACTGGTCGTGGCGGCGGTGTCGCAACAATATATAGTGATATTCTCAATGTTACTCAGAAAACAGGATACAGGTTTAACTCATTCGAAATACTTCTGCTTAATGTTACACTGTCAGATATGCAAAAGAAATCTGTCTTATCTCTTGCTCTGGCTACTGTGTATAGACCGCCAGGGCCATATACAGATTTCCTAAAAGAATTTGCAGATTTCCTCTCAGACCTATTGGTTAATGCTGATAAAGCGCTAATTGTCGGAGATTTTAACATTCATGTTGATAATCCAAATGATGCATTAGGACTTGCGTTTACTGACCTAATAAACTCTTTTGGAGTCAAGCAAAATGTCACCGGGCCCACTCATCGTTATAATCACACGCTAGATTTAATTATATCGCATGGAATTGATCTTACTGATATAGATATTGTACCTCAAAGTGATGATGTTACTGACCATTTCCTTGTATCGTGCATGCTGCATATTACTGATATTAACTGTACGGCCCCATGTTATCGTCCGGGCAGAACTATTGTTCCAGCCACTAAAGACAGATTCACAAATAACCTGCCTGATTTATCTCAGCTGCTCTGTGTACCCATAAATACAAATGAACTTGACAAAATGACTAGCAACATGGGCACTATCCTCTCTAATACGTTAGAAACTGTAGCTCCCATCAAATTAAAAAAGGTTAGAGGAAAACGTGCTGCGCCATGGTATAACAGTTATACCCATTCTCTCAAGAAAGAAACTCGTAATCTTGAGCGCAAATGGAGAAAAACTAACTTGGAAGTTTTTAGAATTGCATGGAAAAACAGTATGTCCAGATATAGACATGCTCTAAAAGCTGCCAGGACCGAGCATATCCGCAAACTCATAGATAATAACCAAAATAATCCAAGGTTTTTATTTAGCACAGTGGCTAGACTAACAAATAACCAGACGTCACCCGATCTAAATATTCCCTCACAGTTTAATAGTAATGACTTTATGAATTTCTTCACTGATAAAATAGATAACATCAGAAATACAATAACTAATGTAGATTCTACGACGTCTAATACTTCAGCCTCATTCACCGCACCCAAAGAAAAACTGCAGTGCTTTTCAACTATAGGACAGGAAGAGCTAAATAAACTTATCAACACATCTAAACCAACAACATGTCTATTAGATCCTATACCCACTAAATTACTGAAAGAGTTACCTGTAGCAGAAGCACCGCTTCTCAATATTATTAACTCATCGTTATCTTTAGGTCATGTCCCTAAACCATTCAAGCTGGCAGTTATTAAGCCTCTTATTAAGAAGCCACAACTAGATCCTAGTGATCTGGCAAATTACAGACCCATCTCAAATCTTCCGTTTATGTCTAAAATTTTAGAAAAAGTTGTGTCTGCTCAATTGTGCTCATTCTTGCAAAAAAAATATCTCTGTGAAGAATTTCAGTCAGGTTTCAAGCCCCGCCATAGCACAGAAACTGCACTTGTTAAGATTACAAATGACTTGCTTCTTGCGTCAGACCAAGGCTGCATCTCATTGCTAGTTTTACTTGATCTTAGTGCTGCGTTTGACACTATAGATCATGAAATACTCGTAGATCGATTACAAAACTATACAGGTATTCAAGGGCAGGCTTTAAGATGGTTTAGATCCTACCTGTCCGATCGCTACCACTTTGTTTATTTAAACGGGGAGTCATCTCAATTATCACCAGTAAAGTATGGAGTACCACAAGGATCTGTCCTAGGTCCTCTGCTGTTTTCAATATACATGCTGCCCCTTGGTAATATTATTAGAAAATACGGGATTAGTTTCCATTGCTATGCTGATGATACTCAACTATATATCTCAACAAGACCAGATGAAACTTCTAAATTATCTAAGTTAACTGAGTGTGTTAAAAATGTAAAAATTTGGATGACCAATAATTTTCTCCTATTAAATTCAGATAAGACAGAGATATTACTTATTGGACCAAATAACAGTACACAGAATCTCTTGGATTACAATTTGCAACTAGACGGATGTCCTGTTACTTCCTCTACAGTCAAAAATCTGGGTGTTATATTAGACAGCAACTTGTCTTTTGAAAAACATATTTCCAATGTTACAAAAACAGCATTCTTCCATCTTAGAAACATTGCCAAGCTAAGGAACATGTTACCTGTTTCTGATGCAGAAAAGCTAGTTCATGCATTCATGACCTCTAGACTGGACTATTGTAATGCACTGCTAGGTGGTTGTCCTGCATCTTCAATAAACAAGCTACAAGTAGTCCAAAATGCAGCAGCTAGAGTCCTTACCAGGTCAAGAAAATATGATCATATTACCCCAATTTTACAGTCTCTGCACTGGCTACCTATTAAGTACCGTATCAGTTACAAAATATTATTACTTACCTATAAGGCCCTAAATGGTTTAGCTCCTGCGTACCTAACTAGTCTTCTATCTCGCTACAATCCATCACGCTCCCTAAGGTCGCAAAACTCTGGACTCTTGGTAGTACCTAGAATAGCAAAGTCCACTAAAGGAGGTAGAGCTTTTTCATATTTGGCTCCCAAACTCTGGAATAGCCTTCCTGATAACGTTCGGGGTTCAGACACACTCTCTCTGTTTAAATCTAGATTAAAGACACATCTCTTTAGCCAAGCATTCATATAATGTATCTCATAATCTTGTACTGCAGTTATATCTGATCAAAACGCACATTATTATTCTTTAGCTTGGGTTGAACAAATAATTTTTGCTTGAATGGAACAACAGCTACGCTAATTATGTCTCTTTGTTTATCTGTTTCTGCCACGGGATTTACATCCCGTGGTAACTAGGAGTTACACAAGCTTCAGTCTGGATCCAGCCCTTAAATGAACTGAGATGACCAAACGCCTGAGAAGACATGATGCCAACCTCTGATCCCCCAACAACATGCAGAATTAACAAATTTTGCCATAAGTTAATATATTAAGTTTCTACAATGTATAAATATATTGTAGAAACTTAATTTCCTGTAAAGCGCTTTGCAACGATTGTATCGTAAAAGGCGCTATACAAATAAACTTGAATTGAATTGAAAATTGAATACTCACACCTTCTTTTGCATGCTCATTTTTTGTCACCTATTTCACACCCTAATGAGTTTGCATCCCTGTACAGCTGAGGAAAAGGGTCTAGCCCAATGCATGGTAAATGTGGAGGATTAAATGGCTTTCAATGTTCCCAAGTTACCGCAGGTGATGGATTCAATTTCAGATACATTTCCTGAAGATTCTTTAGAACTTGGGAGAGATGTTAATTAGGTTTATTAACTCCTGTAGAACCCTTTTTAATTCCCCTGGGATGTCAACATGATTTGATGCAGCAATTGCCAATGTTCTTCCTGTGCATTTTATGTCTGAAAGGGTTAGTTAACCCTAGTTAGTTTAAAAATAAAAATTGTCATTTACTCACCCTTACATTGCTCAAAACCTGTAGGATATGTTTATCTTCAGAACACAAACGAAGTGCTTTGCTTGTGCAAAAAAAAAAAATTATTTATATTATTTACAAAATATTAATCTTCAGTGCGTGTTCAAGAGAACACCGTACTACATATGGTTAAAATGAGGCCTTGAAAGTGGTAGTCATGTTGGCTGTTACTGGTGGGACAGAAAGCTCTCTTTGAAAAGGTAACATTGTAACAGTCTTCATTTGTGTTCAGAAGATGAACAAAAGTCTTAAGGGTTTGGAACGACATGAGGGTGAGTAAATGACGACAGAATTGTAATTTTTGGGTAAACTAACACTCTAAAAGTGCACAACTACACATCTGGTGGTCTGCCCCTAATGTTGATATGCCACAAATTTGGGATACTCTAATACTTCACATGATTTACTATGGACAAACTGTTTGCTTTTTTGTAAGCTATGTTTTGACCATACTAATATGTCTTTTTATTTTAGAATTGAGCGTCTATGGTGTGATGTTTGGTCAGCTGTCTCTTGTAAGTACTATGAAGTACTTCATACAATGGAAGAAGAGAGAGTGCTTGATTTGTCAGATGAACTGCACCTCTTTTGTGTGCACTATGCCATTCTTCCACGGCTGAAATTTGACTTGAAGTGCTTCATGGGTAGCTGGAACAACCATCCCATCAGAACAGAGGGAAATCTTTCACCAGAACAGCTTTGGCACATTGGAATGTTGCAGACACCAGTGGCTGAGCCAGATTTAGAGGTATGCTTTAAGCATTTATGCAAAGTTAGGATTCAACATCCAAAAATTATAATTCTGTCTTAATTTCCTTAACCTTAAAGGGATAGTTCACCCAAAAAGGAAAATTCTGTCATCATTTACTCACCCTCATGTTGTTCCAAAACCAGATGACGTTTATCCTCAGAACACAAATTAAGATATTTTTGATGAAATCTGAGAGATTTCTGTACTTCCATTGACAGCTAGCACTTTCAAGGCCAAGAAAGGTAGTAAAAGCATCATTGAAGTACTTCGATGTGATTCCAGTGGTTTAACCTCATTTTTATGAAGCCACACCAGTGCTGTTTGTGCAAAAAACTATTTACAACTTTATTTACAAAATGTTATTCAAAGCATGTTAATGCAAGGTCTGCTTTGTCAACACAACATGCATGTGTATTGATGCTTAACGCACCTTAAAGAAAAATATTTTGCAAATAAATTGGTAAAAAAAAAATTGCTCATAAATTGAGGTGAAACCTCTGGAGTCAAATGGATTACTTTAATGATGCGTTTACTCAGGGCCCTGAAACTGGTTGTTGTGTAGGCTGTCAATTGAGGGACAGAAATCTCTTGGATTTCATTAAAAGTATCTTGAGTTTCAAAGATCAATGAAAGTCTTGCGGGTTTGGAACGATATGACGAATGACAGAATTTTTAGATGGACTAACGGTACATTTTTTTACTGGTGCGGAGTAGACTGAGCATTTTCAATTCATTCCTTTAGAAGATGAGCTTCACACCCATGCTCAACTTCCATAGGAATGAACTGAAAATGCTTGCTCTGCTCACTCCATGCCAGTGTGCATGGACCATAATGCTTTAAATAATTGAAAACGCATATGAATTTCATTCTTCTGTGGGCAAGATATTTGGCACAGTTTAACTCGGTCATGCATAGTGTAAATGCTTACATGGACAAATGCATTCTGTCAACCACTGTGGCACATCTGAAGTTTGGTTAATTATGGTAATGCACTGTAGTAATAATCTACACTCTTGTCAAATAGGCCACTCCAGACTAAGCCATACATTATTAACAACAGGTAAAGATCCTCCTTTATGCCCCTCTTGTCAACCCATTAAATTTAACAGACTGTGATGGCATGAACTCTTGCCATTTTTAATGATGTAAGACCATATTTAATTTTAGAATATTTGTCAAGGTTAAATGATTTTAAAAAAAAATATGTACATATCATTTTTCATCTTTTTTTATTCATGATTGTAGCCGGGGTAGCTGGCATGGCATTAAACTGTTAATAAGCAAACAAAAACAACCAAACAAACTCTGTAATATATAATTCATTCTTTCATCATGAAGCTACTCATTGTCATAGTAAGAGTAGTATGCTGTCCCTCTCCCCTTAAAGTAAAAGTGGTCTCAAGACTAATTTAAATGCTATGTGTAAATGGGGCCTATGTTACATGAGATTGGAATGATGTGAAGTAAATGTCAGGATTTTCATTCTTGACCTATTCATGTACTTGAATATAGTTACTCTGGGATTATGTAAAATCCTTTAGCAATTTATCAAACTAAATTAAGTTCAGGCTTATCTTTTGTGAATTCAAAGCAGTTAGCATTGTTACACAACCTAATTGTTTCTTTTTCAGATGGTGGAGCAACTTTTTCAAGAGGAAATTGTTGACAATGACACAGAGGATGATGGTGTGGTGGTGCCAGAGATCTGTTGTTCTTTATCAGACCAAATACTCGCTGTTCTGCATGGATTGATTAATCCTTTGACATCACCATTGAATGACCGGGAGCTATATCTACAGACACTTGAAATGTCATCCAAAGATTGTGCTCTATTTAACATTTGACTTGTGAAAGTCATACGGGTTTGAAAGAAGGGAGAACCCTCTCATTGTGTTCAGATGCATCCACGGGGTTGTTCATGCAAATGCTTCATAGCGTTATGCTGGCAATTTATCTTGTATCTTGAGCCTTCTCACTGCGTCTGTCAGCCTGTGCTTTACCTATCTGAGGAGTCAACGCAGCTTAATGTTTAGGACAAATGCAATGCAAGACGTTACGCATGTTATTTATCAACGTATGAATGATTAGATTAGAAACCGCTTTCTGTTGGTGTGTTTCAATGTTTTTAGCTTCTTTTGCTAAGGAATAACATGATCCAGAAATTTTAATATCTTCTATTTTCTGTTGTTGTAATAGATCTCTAGAAAATGACTTTACATTGCCATTCATTTATTTTGAACAATAACATTTATTTTTGTAAAATACTGTAACAAAAATAAAGCCTTTGTACCATTCAGAAGCATGTAAAATAAGTGTTGTTGAACAGTGTCTTTAAATTTAAAGATGAAATTAAAACTACAGGGGAAACATTCTGTCTAGACATTTGAGTTAATTTCTACACAATTCAAAATGCCATTCAAACATTTAATTATTTCTTTAAAATACTGTAACAAAAACATTTAAGTCTTTGTAAACCATTCAGAAGCATGTAAAATCATTAACAAGTGTTGTTGAACAGTATCTGAATTTTGAAGAAGAAATGAAAACTATTGGGAGGAACATTCTGTCTAGACATTTGAGTTCATTTCAAAATCTACACTCTGTAAAAGCAAGCACCATCTTGCACTGCTGTTTTCATGATTTCTTTAAATTCATTAAAATCTGACAGATGTGCAGTGGGAAATGTAATGGTTTGGGTGCATGCGCTGACAATAGGATAGCAAAGTGTGTGGCTTGGCATTCGCTGCATGCATGTATGATCAAACTCAACAGTTATTTTAAAGGCCTGTCTGTCTGACAGAAGCAGGTGCCTATGTGCCTGACCAGTCAGCCACTGCATCACCCGTGGGACAGAGAGTGCCTCTGTAACGGATGTGAAAGGACGCACTCACACATGGGATTCCTTCAGCTTGGATTTATCTTTTTGATAGAAAAACGGGTACAAATCAGGTTGGCTGAAGGAGACAATATACTGCAGATATACATATGACCACAGCAGCGACACTCAAATCTGCTGCTATCAAACACATAACAAGATTCAATGTGAAAACTGTAACAGTACACCTGTAAATAGTAACAGTGTAGTAGTACTGGCCAATAAACTGTATATGATAACGAGAAAACTTCATGAATTTCTAAACGGCATTTGTTAACATTTATAGCATCATAAACATGAAAGCAACATACCTTTTTGATAGAAAAACGGGTACAAATCAGGTTGGCTGAAGGAGACAATATACTGCAGATATACATATGACTAGAAAAATAGAAATTACACTTTCACTCAACTCATATTACAATTAATTGTCAGAAATTTTAAGGCAGACACAATGACCACATGAAATGCACTCGTTCCCGCTTGTAAATGCACGAGGAAATTCAATACATTTAAAAGGACCTAAACAACCGTGTTAGTGTTAAATACATTATATAATCATGTGCAAATACGTCAATTCAATCAATTGCGTTGAAAATATTCACATAAAACATTATTTACACAATTAATACGTTAATGAGTTGGAGCGTGAAAAACCGTACATACCCACAGCAGCGACACTCAAATCTGCTGGGGTACGGAAAGAGAAGAGGGACAAAATACTACATCTGCAATACCATTAACAGCCACGGGAGGGGAGCCTTTGAACACCAACAAATACAACCATATCCCTTATTTTATGAAATTCACACATCTTTACTCTTTAAATTTAATGTTATTTTTAACCCTGTTACACCTCCTCATCCTGAGTATCGTCATCTAGGGCAGTAAAATACACAATATGTATTTAAGACATTTAATGACATCACTACATGTAGTACAATAATCATTCAAGACACCGAATTTGAAACTGTACAATTTGTAACTAACTGCTGCTTTATAAAACTGCAAGTTTACAGACAAGGTTAACATTAGAACAAACGGTATTAATAAAGCCGTTTCTTTCCCCTTTTTCTCCATTTCTTGTACATTAAAAGTACCTGTCAAAAGTTGGAAACATTTAATGTTTTTGAAAGAAGTCACTTATGCTCACCAAGGGCGCATTTATTTAAAAGTACAGTAAAATCTAATATTGTGGCACATTTCAATTTCAAATAAGAATTCTATTTTAATCATTTTAAAATGTAATTTATTCCTGCGATGGTAAAGCTGAATTTTCAGCATCATTACTCCAGTCCTCAGTGTCACATGATCCTTCAGAAATCATAATAATATGCTGATTTGATACTTAAACATTTCTTCTTCATCATCATCATGAAATTAGTTATAAAAACTATTAATTAACAAAAATATTTAAAAAGTATCACTATTTCTGTTTTGTTACCACTTAATATTTTTCTGCTTTTCATTTTTGAAGCTATTCTCTATGCTTTTCTTTATTTGGTTGTGGTCCCTTTAAGAATCTTAAGTTTCAGTAAAGCGTCATGCCATGTGACCATTAATAAGGAAGTGAGCAAGCATGACACAGAGTAGCATGTTTAGTGTATCTGAAGCTATATTGTGATATTTGCATACATCTTGCGTCTATTGTAGCATCGTGGGTATGTATTGACTGTTTTTAACAATATCTACGATTGCAGTTCATTGTTTGGGGACAGTGTTACATTTTATGGAGCTGATTGTTAGAAGCCTATTATTCTATATCTACCTCACAATAGTTAATGGACATTTCGTTCTGGTAATGGTTATACTGTTCCTAGTCCATTAAAAGTTCATATAAATGCAGTACAGATAAAAATAGTAATTGGAAAATTGAATACATGTTAAATATACATACATTACATTTAAAGATGTTTGTTAAATACATGAAACTTGTGACAGTAAAAGGAAAAGGGGATTTAATTCATTTCATTTTGATTACATCTGTTGATTATGCATTTTGTATGTTTCAGTTTCACCTTTCCTCACAATGTCAATAAACCTGTGGAAGAGAAGTTTATGTCTTCAGAGTCTTGATGTTAGGGAAGAGTTTACCTGGCTGTCAAGTTATATACAGTACATATACCATGGGCAGCACAATTTCCACAATAATGTTATTCAAATGTTCAACATTGATAATCAGAAATGTTTCTTGAGCAGCAAATCATCATATTAGAATCATTTCTGAAGGATCATGTGACACTGAAGACTGGAGTAAATGATCTGTAATCAGTCAGTTATCAGACATATTTTGTAATCAATGTCTGTGAAAATACTCTATCAGTGGACTTCTATAATAAACATTTGCATTCATTGACATCTGAAGTGAATACGAACTTACCTTCAAGCTCCATTAGGAAATCCTGGAAGTGATTCAGGATTTTCACCTCTTTGGCATGTTTTAGAGTGCCACTCTCACTCATTTGTGGGACAAGATGTGACACAATGTAATGGGAGTCCACCTGAAGAACATACCAGGAAGAAAGAAAAGGGCAAACATTATCTAAACAGCATGCAGTATAGAAAGAAAAAAAAAAAGTTATTTTGTGCTGTAACCTTTTATAACAGCAATGCAAATAGAACTAGTAGGTTTTTGCAATCACCTTATCATCACCACCTTGCACAACAAACAGGCTGCGGCACACTTCTCTGTTCTTCTCCATGATGTCTATCAAATTGTAAAGTTGTAACCCTTCACGGAGCTGCTGAAGCATGAGGCTTCGACGAGCAGCTGCATGCATCACAATTGCTCTTTACAGAAATAGAACAAACACATTTCAGTCAATGTTAATGTCTAATCGATTGTATTTTCTATGGAAGATATATTTAAAACTAATGCATAGAGTAAAACCTTGTTATTTTCTCCTTGTTGTCCTCGTTTATAGGCCCTGTGTAGCCACAGTTAACAATCTGTTCACTGTAAGATGACAACTCTGAAGTCTCCTCAATCTATAAAGAGTTAAAAGTGAAAAAATCAGGGTGTTACACATCTAAAAAAAAAAGAATACATGGCAACAGAAAGACACTAAGACAATGTTTTAAGATACCATTTTAATCAGTGGTGTAAACGCAGAATCGTAAACGTCATCCTTCGTAACATTTTCAAGGGTTCCGCTTAACAGAAAATTGTAACACCAGCCCTGTAGAAATCTTGGAGCTGGGCCACCCTGTGCAAGGCTAACAGCAAAAACCTCCCCAGCAACTCTAAAATGACAATAAAAAAAGAAATACAGTATAATATTTTTTTTCCTGTTAGTGTGATATGAATTTTACATGTTAAAAATGCATTTGCTTCTGAACGTATAGTTCACCCTGAAACAAATGTAATTTCTTTCCACAGAGAAGGCTCACTTGTCAGGTGTTCACACATTCATATCATTCCAAGCTCAAAGGGATAGTTCACCCTGAAATACATTTCTGTAATCATTTACTCACCCTCAAGTTGTTCCCAACATGAATTAATTTATTTGTTCTGTTGGACACAGAAGAAGATATTTTGAAGAATGTTCCTACCACGGTAGGAACTACGGTACCTACTACTCAGTGTGGTATGGAAACAGCTCCAATCAAGACTGAAAAGCCTTGCAGAGAGTTGTGCGCTTAGCTGAGCGTATCTCTGGGTCTGCTCTCCCCTCTCTGCAGGACATCTACCTCAAACGATGCAGAGGCAGAGCTGTCAAAATCACCAAAGACTCAAATCACCCTGGAAACTGCCTCTTCACTCTGCTGCCATCTGGTAAGCACTTCCGCAGCCTGATGGCAAAAACTGAGAGACTTAGGAGGAGTTTCTTCCCCCAGGCCATCAGGCTCCTAAACTCAAACTCAGCCTCTTAACATCATCATGACTTCACTTATTAATCACTCACAATCAGTAAGATATTCATTATTCTCTACCTCACACTGACCGTGTCATTTGCACACATCACTTTCTGTGTTTTGGTATCTTATTTTTTTTATTTTATTTTTTTGAGATTGCTGCTACATGTCAAATATGTACAACCTATTTGCACATTCCTCTCTTGTACAGTCATGCTTATCTTAATATTTAAGTCTACAGTATACTATCATGCACATTTTATATATTTTTTTTATTCATTTCATTTTATGTATACTACTTTGTGTTGTTTTCTATAACATTTGCACTGTCCATGGAGCGGACCTGACTCACATTTCACTGCTGGTTAATACTCTCTGTATAGTCGTGTATGTGACAAATAAATCTTGAACGGAAGTTAATGGGGCCGAAAACTGCTTGGAACATTCTTCAAAATATCTTCTTCTGTGTCCAACAGAACAAAAAATAATTAATGTTGGGAACAACTTGAGGGTGAGTAAATGATTACAGAAATGTATTTTTGGGTGAACTATCCCTTTGAGCTTGGAATGATATGAGTGTGTGAACACCTGACAACATTCATTCGTAGGTGAACCAATTCCTTTGATGAGAAACACTTACCGAAACAGGCCATTGTCAACATCATTCAGGGAGTATTTTGGCATTTTGCCTTTGCCCTCCTCCCCTTCAAAGAGCCTGGTCTATATGCCGCCAATCAATTCTATAGACGGGGAAGAAAAAAAATTATAATAATTTAACCAGAACAAATGAATTAACAACAAATCCAAAGTATGAAATCCAAATATGTACAAAAAGTACAAAACAAAATCCTGACCTGTCAGGAATTCTTTTCTCAAAGCCCCAGTGTCTACTCCAGCTTCTCCAAAGAAAGTGATCTTTAAAGTGTTGACTGGGGAGCTTAACTTTTGTCGCCTCCAAAGTAACAGACTTCGTTCTACTAAATTAATTCTGGACACACAAATGCAGAATTCCTTGGAGGTGTCAACTTGAGCCGCTAGCCATCGTAGGACATCCTCCTCACTGCAAATTGATTTTATATTCAAAGGTTAAATCTTTTAAATAATAAGCAGGGAATTGTTGAGACAGCATTATAATAAAAATTTATAAATTATACAAGTACATTATTACATATTGTACACATTATTACAATGTTCATGTTACTTTATGTACCATGACATCTCTTCATTTTGTGGATCCACTGTATCAGAGCTCCTTGATTGAAAGGACACTGGACTAGGAAGAAAATTTAATTGTGAAAATATAATATTGTTTATGTGAAGTAAAACATTTAATTCAGTGCTTTAATATATAGCTAAAGTCTAATTTGCCATATAAATATACTTTGGAAATCCAATGTTCTGACTCATGATCTAACTAGAAATGTCAAAATCTACATCACATCATGCACCACAAAATTACACTGCTGTTTCTACACTGCTATGTGTGTATGGACCTCCAATTCTATCATGGGAAAAGTTTTCATGCAAACAGGACACTTTGCATCTGTCGACTAAAAATAAATTATGTAAATACAAAATAAAAGCAGTCAGAATTATGTCATCCCATACAATAAGCAAATTACCTTTTCTTCAAATGCTGGTGGTGAATCAGTTTCCTGGTAATAGACAAAAATATTACATTTAAACAAAAAGTTACAGATGCAGCCTACATAAGTTACTCAACCAAAAATTACCTCTGGTTCCGAGTCTGAAAGTGTTTCACATTCCAGAGCATCACATTCCCTGACATGCAGAGCAAGAATCTGCAATGGCATTATTTTATAGCATTTCTTGCATTCTGCTTTTGGCATTAAAGAAAATTCCTGGGCATCAGATGGAAGGGGGGATAAATCAAATTCATCCTGTAAAGGGACAATATAAATCATGGTCTTCCCCCCTCCAGTTGCACATCTGATGGTACTGCCACAGTAGCCTTCCGACTCTGGAGGAACAAGATTCAGCCGCCGCCTTCCCTGTCCACCTGAATAAAATATTACAAATATGTATAAATAAAGTTTTATATATAATTGTCATCTTTTAACAGTCTTACAAAGTGCTTTCAGGAAAACAATTAAATAAACTCACATGCCCAAAATAAAGTGTTAAAACAAGAATATAAATGAACCTGTTAATCATACTAGTAATGCACTGATATTAGTAATACCTTTTATTTGGTTATTTGGGATTTGGCTGATAATGGAGGTTATAAAAGCTTATTTACATTGAGTTCTAAACCTGACTTTTTGATCGTCAAAAGCAAAATAAGATATCCTGAAGAATGTCTGTTTTGTTTTTGTCCATATAATGAAAGTTTATGGGGAGAAAAGGGATTTTTTTTAAAAACTGACTTTCATTTTATGGAAATAAACAGCTCAGACATTCTTCAAAATAAATTGAGCCAGACATACATATTTAGAACAACGTAAATGCGAGTAAATGATAACAATTTTGCATTAACTGCCCTTAAGTTAAGACCTGCTGGATCAATATTTTTTGAAATCTTTAATTACTTTTCTGGTCACTGTGTGTTAATTAACTTTGAATTATGTTTAATTGCTAAAAACGTGAATATTGACTATACCAACCTATTTAAATGTACATACATAAATTGAATGACATGCATATTTACATTAAACTAGTTGCCTTGTGTGATAATCTGAATCTAGTTACTTTTATTACACGGAATTGGTAGTGGTGTCAAAATCATACCAGCTGACTTATAGAGAAGCCATCCACCGGACGCTGATTTCATTTTGGGGTACGCGTCTGTAAATAAGTTGGAAACCTAAAATTCAAATTACAACAAATCATTACAAATAAAGTTACTGTCTAATATTTGCTGAGAGAGTGAAGCATAATTTTTAAGTAAATATGTATCAATGTGTATCACCTCTGAATGAGTCAAATCATCATTCATTGAGAGATTTCGCTTTCCCAATCCTGCCTGCATGAGTTGAAGTTCCTCAGCTGGTGAAGGGGTCATTTCAGTATTTTTATTTAACAGGAACACAGAAAACATGAATGGTTTCCAAGATTTACAGAACTTTGTGGGTTTATTACAGCTGGGTAGACGTCTTTTGGACCCACGTTTTTTAAAAAATCCTGGGAAAGACCTTCAAGAAATGAATAATAGAAAAATTTGTTAAGGAAAACTTATAGAACAATTCTGTGTTTATCAGAAACTCGGTAGACCTTCTCTGACTATTACTGTGACAGCGAGAGTGCTTATGCAAATCTATTGTAAGTCACTTTGGATAAAAGCATCTGATAAGGGAATAAATGTGAAAAATTTGTATTGCAAACACGAAGTGTCATTGTTTTTAGTCATGTCTGCAAACTGAAACCTTGCCATGTCTTGTTCCACAGTTGGACACTGTCCCGAGCGCTGCCCCTGACTCGTGCTGGTTTTGCCCAGCGAATGGTTAAGCACCTCTATGATGTTATGTATAGCTGATGCAGCATCAGCACCAAGGTTTGAGCCTTGCTGCAGAATAAAGATCAGTCTGAAATCATTGCTAAATATACACGCAACATCCTTGAATATATTACTTATCATCACCTTGGAATTATAAGGTTCTCTCTCACATTTTTGTCAAAACGGAGTTATTCACATTTGTATTTTGTGACAGCTTATATTTACATTATGTGATTTTTAGATTCTATCTACAAAGGAGTATTTTATGCAAAAACTTTGAAGCTCAATATCTCAAAACTGCTCAGAAAATTATAATTCCAAGGTGGCAAAATGTTGTGGTATAAAGAGCAATCAATGTAACGTACTGAATCAAACTGCATGTAAATAACAAACCTATGAGTGACAAACACTTAACGATCTAAATAAAGACACAACTGTTGCATTCTGCACAGGAATAAAACGTATATCTCGATTTTTCTTTTTATTATCTTAGTTATAATCACAAACTTACCTCAGGCTGCCTCGAATGTCCTGCCGAGGAGGATGTTGACAACGCTCCCTGAGCCTCCCGATTAACGTTACTCATCTTGAATAACCCTATTCTTCTTCTTCTTCTGATGTGGAAAATATCCGTTATTTATCATTAATGTTATTTAATACACTCTTATTATCATTAGACTACTTACTTACAGCTCCACTGTCCCGCGCCACTGAAACACTACTTCCGGTTCAATGAGCCGCCAATCAAAATCTCACTAGCCAATGAGAGCGAACCGTTGTTAAGCCTGCCCTCACGAGAGGTTTGTGCCAGAATGACGAACGTAAATTTGCGAAGCGCAAACAAAAACTTGGAAAGCGAAAACGAAAATGCTGGCAGCACATTCAAAACTCTGTTTAGCGAAAGTGAAGCTGAAAGTGAAGTCAACAAAGAATGCAGTTTATTTGAAGACGATGTTACTTTTTTTGCTATTTAGTTGATTGTTTTTTATTTCCAGAGTGTTTTTCTCATTTATCAATGTATTTTTTTGTTCGTTTTCGCAAAAGATTCGCTCGTTTTATTTGGCACATATCTGATCCCATAACCCTACACCTAAACTTAGCCCTCACAGGAGACTTTGTGCATTTTTAGATTTTCAAAAAAACACCATTTAGTATGTTTTTTAAGCCTTTTGAATTACGGGGACATAGGCAGTGTCCTCATAAAACACCTTCAAATTGTAATACCTCTGTCATACCCATGTCATTATACAAATTTGTGTCCTCATAAACCACATAAACCCGCACACACACACACACACTGACTGACACACACACACACACACACACACACACACGCTCACATACACTGTGACAAGCACTGGTCACTTTGTACAGCATTGGACTGACCTCATTCAACTACCTCTTCTGACAGTCTGAATAAAAAGACTGCTCTTTGTCACTTTAAATAGAATAGTCTTGATAAGCTCTTTGCACTACACCATTTATATTCTGCACTGTTGTTTGTTTGTTTAACTCACTGGCTTGCATCTACCATGTGCCTTATGCCACTTTATCCATTTTTTATATTAGTATTATTATTTTTATTTTTTATTTTTTCTACATGTCCTTATTTGTATATTTGAAATAGTTGCATTTTTGTGTACGTATGTATGTATATATATATATATATATATATATATATATAGATATATGTATGTGTGTATGTATATGTATATATGTGTGTATATATATATATTTGATTTGTACTTATCTGTATTTTTGCGTTCTACTGTTAGTGTTTAGTGTTATCTGTATGCACCAGGGAGTAAGAGAGTAACGCAATTTCAATTCTCTGTATGTATGTACGGTACATGTGGCAGAATTGACAATAAAGCTGACTTTGACTTTTGATTTTGAAATGAGTGGTTTTATATTTAAGATCAATCAAAAGGCAATAGAGACAGTTAACAATTTTAGATATTTAGGTGTTATTTTAGATTCTCATTTGAAATTTGATATGCATGTAAAGAGGCTGTGTAGAACAATCAGAACAAATCTGAATTGTTTTTACATGATTAGACCCTACATATCTCTAAAAGCAGCAAAGTTATACATGCATGCAATGGTCTTTTCGCATTTATCTTATTGTGTGACTGTCTGGAGTCAGGTTTCTCAACTGACTATCAAACCTGTTAGATCTCTATATAAACAAACACTAAAAATGTTGGATAAGAAACCAAATAGATGGCATCATTGTAATATTGTACAAAAATATAGTTTGCTTAGTTTAGAAAATCTTATTAATTTGTCTCTTATTAAAATGGTTTTTAAATGTGTAAATAATCTTGCTCCAGAAATTATATGCCAATTAATATCAAAACAGAGTAGTAAGGGGATCACTACAAGAGGTGCAACTAATCAGAATTGTACAGTGCCAAAGAGAAAAACTAAATTTGCACAATCCACATTTTCAGTTCAAGGTACACTGCTTTGGAACAGCCTGCCAGTTGAACTGAAAATGCAAACAGAGTTGAACATTTTTCAAATAAATTTGAAAAAGTGGTTCAAACAAAAGCAGGTTTGTGAACACTGATGGTCGTACACAGTCTCAGCTTTTCTTTTTATTTCCCTTTTTTTTTTTTTTTTTTTTTTTGCTTTTACTTTTGCTTGTTTTTTTGGTGATTATTGTTTTGCTGTTGTTAAAAAAGCCTAACCAGGGACTGGGGCTGCAAATTAGCCTTTGGCTAGAAGCCTATATGTGGAGCATCGGCTGCTTGAAATTGTAGCAATTTTATACTGCATTGTCCCTGTTAAATAAACCAACAAATAAATAAATTACATTTACATTTATGCATTTAGCAGACACTTTTATCCAAAGCGACTTACATTGCATTCAAGTTACAGTTTTTTACATTTGATCAGCTCTTGCTTTCCCTGGGAATCGAACCCATGATCTTGGCGTTGCTAGCGCCATGCTCTACCATTTGAGCTACAGGAAAGCTTTGAGTGCAGGAAATTAAGTGCAGGTTAATGCAGTTGACTGATTTACTGATTTGCTTAATTTTAAAGTGATAATGTTTCACTCTGTTTTGACTTGCCATTTCAAAGATTAAATTTAAACAATAATACACTTCATCGAAATTCATGTGATCATTTAACCATTATCATGCAATATTTTATTTATCTTGTTTACCATGGGTCTCATAATATGCTGTCAGGTCACAAGCCTGATCTTGACTAATCTGGGCCACACTCCTCCCACCAACAATCGGCCCTCATATTGAAAGTGACATGACATGTGGCCAAGTATGGTAACCCATACTCTGAATTAGTGCTCTGCATTTATCCCATCCTAAGTGCACACACATAGCAGTGAACACACACCCGGAGCAGTGGGCAGCCATTTTTACCAGCCATTCAGCCAGCTGCCCATTTTTGGCTGAGCAGTTGGGGGTTCGGTGCCTTGCTCAAGGGCACCTCAGTCGTGGTATTGAGGGTGGAGAGAGCGCTGTACATTCACTCCCCCGTACATTCAAGCTGCCCATGCACTTATGCACCCCCATACCATCAGAGATGCTGGCTTTTGAACTGAATGCTGATAACACGCTGGACGGTTTCCCACCTCTTTAGCCCGGAGGACACGACGTCCGTGATTTCCAACAAGAATATCAAATTTGGACTCGTCTGACCATGGAACACTTTTCCACTTTGAAACAGTCCATTTTAAATGAGCCTTGGCCCACAGGACACGACGGCGCTTCTGGACCATGTTCACATATGGCTTCCTTTTTGCATGATAGAGCTTTAGTTGGCATCTGCAGATGGCACGGCAGATTGTGTTTACCGACAGTGGTTTCTGGAAGTATTCCTGGTCCCATTTAGTAATGTCAATGACAGAATCATGCCGATGAGTTATGCAGTGTTGTCTGAGGGCCCGAAGACCACGGGCATCTAACAAAGGTCTTCGGCCTTGTCCCTTACGCACAGAGATTTCTCCAGTTTCTCTGAATCTTTTGATGATGTTATGCTCTGTAGATGATGAGATTTGCAAAGCCTTTGCAATTTGACTTTGAGGAACGTTGTTTTTAAAGTATTCCACAATCTTTTTACGCACTCTTTCACAGATTGGAGAGCCTCTGCCCATCTTTACTTCTTTTTTTGTTATCAACAATTTTTTATTTTATTTTTTTCACACATAACACAACATAGCATCCAAAATATAACAAAACAAAACAACAGACACATACTCAACATATCAAGGTCCAATCAAAAGGGAGGGAGATAGGGAAGGACAATAAAAACACAAAAGTCACTCCTTTATACAATCACGTATATCCAACAAAAAACACTGCCAAGCATGAACGGTCGAAGGCCTGGCACCACCGACTCGCGCCGTTGCACATTCACACGTCACTATTTGCAGGAGGCTACGGATCCAATATGTTTTTCTACACATGTGTGGTGTAAACCAGTTCTGTATTATTGTCTTCTTCGCAGCTGTAAAACCAGCAAACAACATTCTCTTTTGCATTGAACTAATACAGAGACCAGAATCATCATTAAGAAGACACAAACTTGGGTTAACAGACCAATCAATTCACAGTAATGATGACAAAACCAGGTTTACATGTGTCCATAGACTGATGACGAAAGGACATTCCCAAAACATATGCAGAAAAGTGCTTGATGATGTAGCGTTACAAATATGGCAGTTCAAATTTGACTGTAGTTTCATTTTAATTTTTTTGTAAGGAGTTATGTATGCTCTATGAATGACTTTGAAGTGAATAAGACGATGAGCCAGATTTTTAGATGTTAAGCTGAGATTAGACCACACTCTCTCCCAGTCGACAGATAAATTAATTTCAGATAATTCCTTATTCCAAATAGTTTTAATAGAAAGAGGTTTTGTAATGCAATCAATCATTTTATTATATATTAAGGAAACAGATGGCCGACCAGCAGATGATGCAATCCAGTCCCGCATAGGATGAGAGGAAATAGAAGATAACCACGGAACGCCATACGCTTTGAGAGCAGAACGCAATTGAAGAAAGACATAATATGCGGATGCTGGTAGACAAAATTTGGTTCTTAATGTCTGAAATGAACAGAGGCCCTGGTTATCATATATATCACTGCACGTGTTTACACCTAAAGAAGACCAAAGGGTTGGACAAATGGATGATTTCTGCATACAAAATTTAAATTGTGCCATAAAGGAGTACTGTTACAAAATTTGAAGGGTCCACCTATCTGACGTTCAACCGTTTTCCAGATTTTAATAGAGTTAGCCACAACCGGACCAAATTTATAATTATCCCCTTTTTTTCCTGTGCCAGTAAATACAATATCTTGTTTTAACCTTGTCAGCTTCAATCACCCTCCATGAAACTGTAGATTGAGGATCAACCCAATTATGAAGAGCCTTAAGCTGGAACGACCAATAATATAATTCAAAATTTGGTACAGCCAGTCCTCCTTAGAAATTATGGAGTTGATCTCCTTAAAGTAACCTGGAGGGGGAGAAAGTGGTAGCATAGAGAAAAATAAATTAAATCGAGGTAACAAATTCATCTTAACAGTGGAGATCCTTCCTTTAAGATTATTCCATCTTTGAATGTCATTTTTGATCTTAACTAAAATGTTATTAAAATGGTCTCTGGCAATCTTATGAATGTTTTTATATATGGTAATGCCCAAATGAAAGATTCCTTAATAGGGATAAATGAGGGAATAGAAGAATTAACCTTAACATTGTTAATTGGCATTAAAGCAGATTTGCACCAATTGATTTTATATCCTGATAGGCTACTAAAATTAGCCTTTTAGCATATTCTTCATGTGATTAGTTTGATCTGCGTCCTCTACTGTACAGACATGAATTTACATTTCCTTCAGTCTGAGGCAGATTCTGTACAGTACACTGTGTGTACTGAGTATATATATGTATGTGTATACTGCACATTGTCATCTGTATAAGTCTGTAAGTATGTAATGGCACTGTCTATATGTTAATTGTTTCTGCACTGTCTGGAGCACGCTCTCAAGAATTTCACTCATCAAGGCACATGTGCTGTGATGATGTGACAATAAAAGTGATTTGATTTGATTCACTTCACTTTTGGTGTGAAAGAGCTTTACATTTGTAAAAGAAGAACTTTTAATATTAAAAACAAACAAGCAAGCCCTGCCCAGATTTAAAAAGTAACTCAAAAGTAACGTAATGCACTACTTTCCATAAAAAGTAACCAAGTAACGTAATTAGTTACTTTTTTAGGGAGTAACGCAATATTGTAATGCATTACTTTTAAAAGTAACATTCCCCAACACTTTTTTATAATGCATTGCTAATCAACATAGTGCAAATGAGGAGAACAATAGAAGCAATCAGACCATCGAGAGAGCAACAGTATACAAGTGCCATGACAAGTCTCAGTTAGTCTAGCACAGTACACGTAGCTAGGATTTTTTTTATTTATTTTTTTATTAAATAGAATAGGTAAGTGTTAGTATTAGTTAGTCAGGTGCTGGCGAAAAAGATGTGTCTTTAGATGTTTTTTGAAAATGGCTAAAGACTCAGCTGTTCGAATTGAGATCGGGAGGTCATTCCACCAGCTGGGCACAGTCCAGGAAAAGGTCCGTGAGAGTGATTTGGTGCCTCTTTGGGATGGCACCACAAGGCGTCGTTCACTTGCAGAACGCAAGCTTCTGGAGGGCACATAAGTTTGAACCAGCGAGTTTAGGTATATTGGTGCAGTGGCAGTTGTGGTCTTGTAGGCAAACATCAGTACCTTGAATTTGATGCGAGCGGCTATTGGTAGCCAGTGTAACCTGATGAAGAGAGGGGTAACGTGAGCTTTTTTTGGCTCATTAAAGACCACTCTGGCTGCTGCATTCTGGATCAGTTGCAGAGGCTTGATAGTACATGCGGGAAGGCCCGCCAAGAGAGCATTACAATAGTCCAGTCTGGAGAGAACAAGAGCTTGGACAAGGAGTTGTGCAGCTTGCTCTTGCAGGAAGGGACTAATCTTCCGAATGTTGTATAAGGCAAATCTGCAGGACCGGGCCGTTGTAGCAATATGGTCTGTGAAGCTTAACTGATCATCGATCACAACTCCAAGGTTCCTGGCAGTCCTGGAAGGAGTTATGGTTGACGAACCCAGCTGTATAGAGAAGTTGTGGTGAAGTGATGGGTTGGCAGAGAACACGAGCAGTTCTGTCTTAGCAAGATTGAGCTGAAGGTGATGGTCCATCATCCAGCTAGAAATGTCACTCAGACAGGCTGCAATGCGATCTGTTACCGTCGGATCATCTGGTTGGAATGAGAAGTAGAGTTGAGTGTCATCAGCATAGCAGTGGTAGGAAAAGCCATGCTTCTGAATAACCAATCCTAATGACGACATATAGATGGAGAAGAGAAGTGGTCCAAGCACTGAGCCTTGAGGAACTCCAGTAGCAAGAAGTTGTGACTTTGAAACCTCACCCCTCCAAGACACCCTGAAGGACCTATCGGAGAGGTAAGACTCGAACCACAGGAGGGCGGTTCCTGAGATGCCCATCTTTCTGAGGATGGACATGAGGATCTGGTGGTTAACTGTGTCAAAGGCAGCAGACAGATCCAGCAAGATGAGTACAGAGGATTTGGAAGCTGCTCTTGCCAGTCTCAGGGCCTCTGTAACCGAGAGTAGGGCAGTCTCAGTTGAGTGTCCACTTCTGAAGCCAGATTGGTTGTTGTCCAGAATGTTGTTCTGTGCAAGAAACAGAGAGAGTTGGTTGAACACAACTCGCTCAAGTGACTTTGCTTAAATGCTGTGGGAAATGTACCAGTGTTAAGCGAGGTGTTGATAATGTGAGTAAGAGCAGGTACGACCGAAGAAGAAATGGCTTGAAGGAGGTGAGTGGGGATAGGATCTAGCGGACAAGTAGTGGGATGATTGGAAAGGATGAGTTTGGAAACCTCCGTCTCCGAGAGAGGAGAAAAGGAGGTGAGAGATTGTGTATTTGTCATTATGAAGTTATTATTAGTTTGCGGTGTGAGGAATTGGTCACTGATGGTTTTTGTTTTATTTGTGAAGAAAGTTGCAAAGTCATCAGCTGTAAGAGTTGATGAAGGAGGAGGGGGAGGTGGACAGAGAAGAGAAGAGAACGTTTTGAAGAGTGCGCGAGAGTCGGAACAGTTGTTAATTTTGTTGTGGTAGTATGTCATTTTAGCAGTGGAGACATTTGCAGAGAAGGAAGAGAGGTGTGACTGATACACAGTAAGGTCGGTAGAGTTTTTGGATTTGTGCCATTTCCTCTCTGCAGCCCTTAGTTTAACACGATGTTCACGGAGAACATCGGACAACCAGGGGGCAGAGGGGGTAGCGCGTGCTGATCTGGATGAAAGGGGGCAAAAGTTGTCTAAGCAAGATGTTAGAGTGAAGCAAGGAGCGTCAGTAGCACTGTTTGTGTCGAGTGCTGAAAACTGAGAGGGTGAAGGTAGTGCGGATGAAACCATTGAGGATAGGCGAGAGGGAGAGAGCGAGCGTAGGTTACGCCGAAAGGTGACCTGCGAAGGAGCGTGTGCTATTTCAGGAGTTAGTGTGAGGTTAGAAGTGATGAGGAAGTGGTCTGAGGTGTGCAGCGGAGTTACTAATGTGTTGTCAGTGGAGCAGTAGCGAGTGTAGATGAGGTCCAGTCGGTTACCTGAATTGTGAGTAGCCGTAGTAGACACTCGTTTGAGGTCAAATGAAGTGAGAAGAGTGTTGAAGTCAGTAGCCTGGGGTTTTTCTAGGTGGATGTTGAAGTCACCGAGCAGTACCAGAGGAGTACCATCTTCAGGAAAGTTTGAGAGTAACACATCCAACTCCTCCAAGAAGTCACCCAGTTGACCTGGGGGACGATACACAACTACAACGTGGATTTTAGCAGGGTGAGTAATAGCAATTGCATGAGATTCAAATGAACTGTTGCCTGTAGGAGATGGTAGAAGATCAAATTTCCATTCATTTGAAATAAGGAGACCAGTGCCTCCACCCCTCCCAATCGTGCGAGGGGTGTGGGAAAAAGTGAAATTAGTGGAGAGAGCTGCAGGAGTGGCAGTGTCCTCAGGTTTGATCCAAGTCTCAGTTAGGGCCATGAGGTTGAGACCGGAAAGGGTAGCAATAGAAGGAATAAAATCTGCTTTGTTTACAGCAGACTGGCAGTTCCAAAGACCAATTGGAACAGAGAGTAAAGTAGTAGAGGACAGAGGGACCGTTCGTAGATTATTAGGATTGGCCTGCCTCCAACGTACAGCGCGTGCTCTCCGAGTGTTAGTAGTGATAGTACAGATTTGAAAGCACATAGTGAGTACAATTGATTAAACAATTAGATGAGTACAAGTGAGACAAAAAGTAAAGAAAGGGGAGAAAGCAATACTCAAGTGCCTTGTCGGTGTCCTTGCTCGGTGGAGTCGTGCAAGGTAGAGTCGATCGTCTTTACACTCGTCGGTCTTCACACGAGGAGGGCTGCACACGAGGGCTGCCGCGACCGCTGCCGCGGTGTACAACCAGTTTTATACTTGCCTAATTACTAGTCCCTGAAGTCAGCTGACCACGCCTTTCTACTTAGCAAACCGAAACTGGGAACTCCCGCGATAAGCACGAGAACAAACGCGACTTGCGAACGCGTTTACCAGGTAAAACACAGTATGCAAAAATAATGGTTCCTAGCAACGACTACTGAGCTGAAATCTAATGAGAAAACAAGACAAAACACTTACAAACTGATGTTCTCTTCTGCTGATCGATTGCTCCTTCTGTAATTATTTATGAAAAGATATAATGCGTTACAGCATACATTATTAATACCTTTACAATGCATTGTGCATAAAGGCTTTAAGAGGGTAACACTTTAGAATAGGGAACACTTCTTCACTATTAACTACGACTTTTCCCTCAATAAATATCTAATTTGCTGCTTATTAATAGTTAGTGAGGTAGTTAGTAAGTTTAGGTATTGGGTAGAATTAGGAATGTAGAATAAGGCATTAATATGTGCTTAATTTGCTAGTAATAAATGGCTAATATTGTAGTAATATGCATGCTAATAAGCAACTAGTTAAGAGACTCTAAAATAAAGTGTTACTGTAAATATTAGTTCTGTGGGAGTTGGTAAAAAGCAGATTTTCCGTGCGGTGTGCCTTTGGCCCCACATGAGATACACAGATCCTGTTCTTCATTACTGCAGATATATCTACGGTCATTTGTGTGTTTATTCATTTAGTTTATGCAGAGCCATCATCAAGAGGAGGATGGTACTTCCTTGTGTCCAAAGCCTTCGATCGTGCCGTGTGAGAAAATGGACTTCTGTTGAGGTGGGTTTCTTGTACAAATCATTCATTCTTTTGTTCATTCAAAGTTTATATAACATGCAGTAAGTGTTATCTCTTCTTTTCTAATGTTCTCAAAATGTTAGCACAAAAAATATATATATACACAAGTCATTGAAAGTTTTTCTGAAATGTTTTTTGTTGGATGGTCACCTGTTTTTTTAAATGTTAATACTTATTTCAGAACATTCAGAGAACATTACTAATGTTCCCATAATGTTTGGAAATTATAAACATTTCCTTGTTTTCTTTAACATAAAAAAAGAAAAAGTGGACAAGAAAGAATTAGAACCTATTTACAAAAAATATCTTGCAGATGTAAAAAACAAAGCATTTTCAATGGAAATGGATAAAAAAGATACACCAGAATATAATCTTGAGGAATATAGGTCTAAAATAAAATATCCCCAAAATAAAGAAAAGCTTGATCAAATTGTATCCCATTTATTTGAACATCAAACGTTAAATAAAACATTTGATGATTTCAAAAATCATGGTTTGGAAAAGTTTGACAAATGTATGAATAAAATATATAATCTTTTAATTGATGACCATGCACATTTATCTGATTGTTTAATTGATGATCTTTATGTATATGAAAAAATCCGCTCAGATCTGCAGAATGTTTTCTTTGCTTGGTGGGCTAAGAAAGTGGAAGATGCATCCAGCAGTTTTTTAAATGAGGAAATCAGTTACTTTCTTCAAGAAAGCGCTGTTTGTCATTTCCTTAGACACATAAATAAAGTTGAACATTATTTTGTTATTGGTTATGTTAAACAAATTTGAATTTTAAAAATGTCTAATCTAATCAAGAACCTCATTGGTTTGAGCATCACTGTTAATGACTGTTCAAATCATCATCTTTATGAATGAAATATGTAAAAGGAGTCCTGTGTAAGTTTCACTTAACCTAAATAGTTATTTGAAATACTTTCAGTTTTATTTGTATAGTGTTTCACAATCCACATCGTTTCAAAGCAGCTTTATAAAAATTCAGGTTGTTAATGTTTCTAATCTTCTAATGTCTTATAGTCACATTGATCCGTTTAGAGCTGGATGATAGTTTACATTTCGAAACAATGTAAACAAGCAGTCGAGATTTTGTGACTTCAGCCGAGCCCCAGTGAAATATCAATGATAATCCTTATTTGTCAGTGGAATTACCGTATACCATCCTGTAAATGACTTTTAGCATACTTTTTGTCATGTGTGTTTTCACTCATCTGTTTAGAATCAGAACTAGCGATGACAAATTCGCAAATTTATTAATTTTATTTTATTTTATTTTTTCTAATCAGACAAAAGGATTTGCACAATTCAGTTTGATTTATTCAAATAGTTACAAATAGTACACATACAAATACTAATTGGATATTTTGTAAGACAGAAAGCAGAAAAAGGGTGCTGGATGAGGTGGATATTTACTTACAATCCATATTGGTGCAAAGATGTGTGTTTATTTTGTACAACATTTGCAACTGGTTTTTATCACCTAATTAGAAGTTGTCTGTTACAGAGACTACTGAACAAGACATTTAGGAGTTAATTTTAAAATACAAAGCAGTGAAAATCAAAATGAAGCTCTGTGAACACTTGCATTTTTACAACACTATAATTAGTGTGTCCCATCGGGTAATTCTACACACACTAGTGGTGTTCACTTGAGTCAAATACGGGAAATATGTCATATAAGTAGACAAGGTGATCAAGTGCAAAGTCCACAAGTTGTTAGTATTTGGACAAGCCCTTCAGCCAGACAGTCAAAGCAGCATTGTGTCATGAAAGTGTGGAATGGAAAACATGAAAACAAAACTTGTGTCTCATGTGGAGTTGCAGAATGAATGAATTTCTTTATGTAGAAACTGATTAGATTGTGGGTACATTTGAAGGAGTCATGGGAAAATGTTTGTTTTTAGTACACTTCACAAAACCCACACAAAAGTATCAAAGTAACATCAAAGTATCAATGTAATATCAAAGACACATTGTAATAGTGTTTGAGATAGGCGGTGAACTGGAAGAAGGCAGGATTTACTGCAAGTTGAGGTATGATGTCATCTGCTAGACATGCAATATTTCATCAGCAATATTTTCAAACTGTTTACATCATGGGCGGCGCTAGGGAGGGGCTAGCAGGTGCTCCAGCACCCCCACATTTAAAATTAAATAAAATAAAAACATTTGTCTCATTACACATGCATAAATACTGCAATGCAATACATCCTGATTTGCAGTCGCACCTAATGTCAGCATTTTATTTTAAAAATGGATCGGTTCCTTGAGCCAAGTAGGCCTGCCCCCAACTAAAGATTTTTCTAGTCAACTAGTTGCATGTTTATATTAAATTGATTAGTATAATAACCTACTAAACCATCCGTTAATATAGGCATTTAGGCATATTATTCCGCGCTCAAATGCACGCATAATGGTCTCTGCACACAAAGCTTGCCGCAAATCACCGGCTAAAGTAATGATTATGAACGCATCGAGGAAAAATAAGACATTTTAATTATTTATTAATAAACTAGCGCTTTCTCAGGCTCGCCATCTCCACAGTGGATGTGCCTTTAATAGAGAAATGCACCTATATGGACTACATAATCAGAGAAGATTTTTTTTTTTGGGGGGGGGGTTCAAGCTTTCTGCAGATTTATTTCTTATGTCTGTGAGCTGGTTCATTGTTGTGACGCGCTCCATTCACGGAGACTGCATGAGACGACAGAAAGCACATCCAAAAATGACAGGAGTATAAGCTCTTTCCGCAGGAAAAAATAAATACAAAAATGATTGCGTGCGAGCCCCATGCAGTAGGCTAAGAGCGATAATACTCCCACATTCCTCATAAACATTTGAAATGCGCCTATATAGCGATTTATAAATAATAATAATAATATCAACCTGTTTTGGTCATATTTACTATTAATTGCCCAGCTCCCCTGTCATTGATCTAGCACCCCCTCAGCACCTGCATTCAACATTCTCTGCCGCCACCCCTGGTTTACATAAACAGCAGACATTACTTTTGCAAACTACTACTGGCATTTTCAAACTTCTCAGATTTTACGTTATTCGTCACAATGTTTCTGAACATTAACGTATCAGTTTTCAGCAGACATGAATGTTTGTCTCTATCCAGGCTTTCTTCCGTCATTTCATGTGTCTAAGAAAATGTTTCATAAAACTCTAAAATATCATTCTCAAACTTACACTAGAACATTATAAATCTGAAGATTTTCGCTTTCAAGTGCCACGATTATGAAAGTGATATATATATATATACATTTACATTTAGTCATTTGGCAGACGCTTTTATCCAAAGCGACTTACAATTGGGGAGTACATAAAGCCATTCATCTTGAAGAGGCAATCAGACAGAGGAAGTGCTCGTAACACCAAGTCTCAGTCATTGTTCAAATAAGTACAAGCTAGCAAGGGAAGGAGAGAAAGATAAAGGGAAAGTTTTTTTTTTTTTTATCAAGTTTAGGATGAAGTCAAGTAGTGCCGAAAGAGATGAGTTTTCAGTTGTTGCTTGAAGATTGATAGGGATCCAGCATTCCGGATAGGGGTGGGAAGATTATTCCACCAGCCAGGAATGGTGAATGAGAATGTTCTGGAGAGTGATTTTGAGCCTCTCTGTGATGGTACCACAAGGCGTCGCTCACTAGCAGATCTCAGACTTCTGGAGGGGATGTAGATTTGTAATAGTGAGTGGAAGTAGGAGGGTGCTGAGCCTGTGGTTGTTCTGTATGCAAGCATCAGTGTCTAGAACTTGATGCGAGCTGCCACTGGTAGCCAGTGCAGTGAGATGAAGAGAGGTGTAACATGGGTTCTTTTGGGCTCATTGAAGACCAGTCGTGCCGCTGCATTCTGAATCATTTGTAGAGGTTTGATTGCGTTTGATGGAAGACCAGCCAGAAGAGCATTGCAGTAGTCCAGCCTAGAAACGACAAGGGCCTGGACAAGAAGTTGTGCAGCATGCTCTGTCAGGAAGGGCCTGATTTTTCTGATGTTGTATAGCGCAAACCTGCAAGATCGAGCGGTCTTTGCAATGTGCTCTTTGAAGGTCAGCTGGTCATCAAAGATTACACCAAGATTTCTGACCGAAGTTGATGGGGTAATTATTGATGTGCCTAATTGAATCAGGAAGTTATGCTGTAGGGTCGGAGTGGCAGGGACGACAAGAAGCTCAGTCTTTGCCAGGTTGAGCTGTAGGTGATGTTCTTTCATCCATGCCGAGATGTCCGCCAGGCAGTCTGAGATCCGTGCAGCTACCGTTGGATCATCTGGTTGAAAAGAGAGATAGAGCTGTGTGTCATCGGCGTAGCAATGGTAGGAGAAGCCATGTGCCTGTATGATGGGTCCCAGTGATGTAGTGTATGTGGAGAAGAGGAGGGGTCCAAGAACTGATCCCTGAGGAACCCCAGTGACCAGTTGATGTGCTTTGGATACCTCACCACCCCAAGCCACCCTGAAGGACCTACCGGTGAGATAGGATTCAAACCAGCGAAGTGGAATCCCAGTGATGCCCAGCGATGAGAGGGTGGACAGGAGTATCTGATGATTGACAGTGTCAAAAGCAGCAGAAAGATCGAGCAGAATGAGGACTGATGATTTGGAATCGGCCTTTGCGACTTGCAGGGCTTCCGTGACTGAGAGTAGCGCAGTCTCTGTTGAGTGGCCACTCCTGAAACCTGATTGTTTAGCATCCAGTTTGTTGTACTGTGAAAGAAATAGTGAGAGCTGGTTGAAGACAACTCGTTCGAGTGTTTTCGCTACGAATGGAAGGAGAGAGACAGGTCTGTAGTTTTCTAAAAGAGAAGTGTTTAATGTAGGTTTTTTGAGCAGTGGGGTTACCCGGGCCTGCTTGAACGCTGTGGGGAAGATGCCAGTGCGGAGAGATGTGTTGATAATGTGTGTGAGTGCCGGTAAGAGTGTGGGAGAGATTGCTTGGAGAAGGTGAGAGGGGATTGGGTCAAGAGGACATGTTGTAGGATGGCTGGAGAGGAGAAGTTTGGATACTTCCGCCTCGGTGAGGGGACAGAAGGAGAAGA
Source organism: Aspiorhynchus laticeps (assembly GCA_023376895.1). Classification (NCBI taxonomy): domain Eukaryota; kingdom Metazoa; phylum Chordata; class Actinopteri; order Cypriniformes; family Cyprinidae; genus Aspiorhynchus; species Aspiorhynchus laticeps. Next base: position 559,153 of record JALXFT010001666.1, read on the forward strand.
TGGGAGTTTGAGCAGTGGATGTGGTTGGTTGGAGGTCCTGTGTGTGTGGAGTTGAGAACTGGTTACCGATTTTTCTAGTTTTGTCTGTGAAAAAAGTGGCAAAGTTGTCAGCTGTTATAGAAGTGGTGGGCGGTGGTGGAGGGGGACAGAGGAGAGAATTAAATGTTCTGAAGAGATCACGCATGTCTGGAGCGCTGTTGATCTTGTTGTGGAAGTGTGAGGATTTGGCAGTGTGGACTTCAGTAGAGAAAGACGAAAGCAAAGACTGATACCTAGTGAGGTCCGATGGATCGTTTGATTTGCGCCATTTTCTCTCTGCCGCTCTGAGTTTGGTCCGATGTTCACGAAGAACATCGGATAACCAGGGGTTAGAAGGGGCAGCCCGTGCTGGCCTGGAGGAGAGGGGACAAATGTCGTCCAGACAAGAGGTTAAGGTAGAGCATAAAGTGTCAGTTGCTGCATTCACATCCAGAGATGTGAAATGGGTAGGTGAGGGAAGAGAGGAGGATACTACAGAGGAAAGAAGGGTGGGGGAAAGGGAGCGTAGGTTACGCCTGAAAGTTACCGGTAATGGAGCTGGTGGAACCAGGGTCGTAAAATGTAAGGTAAATGTAATGAAGAAATGGTCAGAGGTATGTAGTGGTTGTACCAGAATGTTATCTGTAGTACAGTTGCGTGTGTAAATTAAATCAAGTTGGTTGCCTGATTTGTGCGTGCTAGTAGTGGTAAGGCGTTTGAGATCAAATGAAGCTAGGAGTGAATGGAAGTCTGTAGCATAAGGCCTGTCTAGGTGAATGTTGAAATCGCCAAAGACTAGGAGTGGAGTGCCATCCTCCATGAAAGAGGACAGCAGGCCGTCCAGCTCCTCTAGGAAGGTGGGTAGGATTTGGCCAGGGGGACGGTAGATTATTACTATCTGGAGTTTTATAGGAGCCGTTACAGTAATCGCATGGGATTCAAATGAGTTGTGATTGCCTAGGGGAGAGTGGGTTGAGTATTTCCAATTGTTTGAAATGAGCAGACCAGTGCCCCCACCCCGGCCAACTTGCCTTGGGGTGTGAGAGAAAGAGAAATTCTTAGAGAGAGCAGCCGGGGTAGCGGAGTCTTCTGGACGAATCCAGGTCTCAGTCAAGCCCAAGATGCTGAGAGTGGATTGTAAGGAAAAAGCAGAAATGAAGTCAGCTTTGTTGACAGCTGACTGGCAATTCCAAAGACCCACAGAGAAAGAAAGAGGTGTAGTAGAAGATGTAGCGATCGGGCGAAGGTTGGCAGGATGACGTTGCCGTCTGCGTGTGTTTTTAGAGCGTGGTTGAGAGAGAACCGGAATGGTTTCGAAACACATGATAGAGGATAGGGAAGGAGAGTGCGTGAGGGAAGATAGAAATGATACTTAAGTGTGTGCTCGGTGTCGTTGCTCGGTTAAAGTCGCGCAGGAAAAGTCTTCTGTCTTTACCCTCGTTGGTCTTCACACGAGGAGGATATATATATATATATCATAATAAAGATATAATTCGCTAATTAGTTCACATAAATTATTTTACATGCACACTGGTGGTCAAAAATGAAGTTTTTCTTTTTTTTTTAAGAAGGCTGAATTTTGTTGATCAAAAATACAGTAAAAACACTAATATTATGGAATATTGCATTTAAAATAGTGGTTTTCTATTTAAGATATTTTAAAGGGTCATTTATTTCTGTGGTTTTCAGCATCATTACTCCAGTCTTAACTTCAACTCTGTCAGCCTGAATCTAGAGAGATCTTTCAGCTACATAATCTGGACAAACATTATTATGTTAGTTAGTTATGTTAGTAATTAAAATAATATGCCCAGTGTTTGATCACAGAGCTCTTAAGGCTGTTGGTGATTGTTTGAGATTGTTGTTTCTCTAAATGAATGTTAACTTTGTCATTTTTATTGAATGATCTTTCTGATTCAGTCTCTGATGAGTTTAAGAAAACCACAGTAAATCACACTGTGACAATACAGTAAATTCTGAAGAGAAATAAACAATAAGCCATAAAAAATGCATATGTTGGTGAAATCATCAGAGAAGAGATTCATCACATTTAATCTTGGTCTAGATTAATTTTTATGTGGGAACAGTGTGATATTGTGTGATTAAAAAAAAGAATAGCATTAATTTAACATAATTTATTTATTTACAATAAATATTTTCATTATTGTTTGAAGTGCAATAAGCACATCAATAAGCAGCTGTATTGCCATTAGCCAGTAACACATAATTATACACCTTACAGATCATATCACATAACACTTGTTTGTTCCTGAGATTTGATTAAACAGTAACAGGGTGTGTTGTGTGTAAGTTTCACTTTATAGGAAACATAAATGTTCAGTGTATCTGTGGCCTCTGGAGAAACACAATAACACTAGTACAGTTCAAATAAATACAGAAACACACAGAAGGACGGCGCATTTATTGGTGTGTAAGATGACATATTAATGGCATCACTGGTTGCTATGTTTCAGTTTGGATATGTTGTTTTGGTTTGTGTTCAGAAGAAAGTTAGCTGGACTTTGAATAGAGCAGATACTAATTTTCAGGATTGTGAAATCGATGGCACGTCATATTTTTCTCACCCTTGGCAGGCGTATGATTTTCTGTCTTCATTCACTAAACTGAAATGCCACGCCTTAAAGGGACGGGCCAAATCAGACTATAAATGAGCAGACATTTACCAGCTTTACCACAAACATATGATCCACCAAACCGACTTCTTAAAGGAAGAAAAAAAAAAAATATATAACTTCAAGTGCTGGGACAGCATTATCATGTCATATTTATTTGGTTTACCACGGGGCACATAATTTTATTAATATGCTGTCATGCACAAGCATTAAATAAAATAATCCAAAAAATGTTTTTTTTTTTTTACTTAAATCCTCGGTATCCATGTGATGATTTGTGTGAGGAATAGATCCAAATTCAAACCATTCATCGGCAATATGTATCTCTTTTCTCTGTAGCTATAGTAACAGTTTAAAAATGTGCCGTTAAGCAGTTTTACAACAAGTTTTACGGCAGCGATATCAAACGCTCATTGGCTCTCGCCGGTTTCGTCATAGAGTTGATCAGGATAGTATTTTCAGAGTTTAACAACTTAAATTACGCCCTGCTCCTCGCACTAAACTATTATATTCCACCAGAGAGGACCGTGACTGCAACGCATCATCATTTGGTCTACTGTGGTACTGCTCTTTGACAATTCTGCAATAAATTCTTGTGATTACATGTGTCTGTCTGTTACGGTTTTCTTATAGACTGTATACTTTATACACTCACTCTCTATTTTGGTTGATTTGTTCTTCTTAAAAAAATAAAACATTTTCAATGCAATACGTTTTTTTATTGCACAGTTGCATGCCTGTTCATTTTAAGGCTAATTTTCTGTTCAGTTTAATGTACTTTATTGGCATAATTTGTGTGTACATTACCAAAACATTTCACAAAATGAATAATGGCTATTATAGTAAATGCAATAATATCAAATATAAGATTCTGTATTAGATCTGGGCTATATAAGGCCCAGGTGTGGCTCAGATTTGGGGATGCTGGTTTACTTAAGGCTGAAAATTGGTACCAATAATAAAACCTGTTTTGGCCCAGTTCAGGGATAGTTAAGGGTGATTACTGGCTGAGATTCGGGCCTGTTATGGCCCACGTGTGGCCCTTGTCTTTAATCCAGGTCTGGGCCACTTCAGGGCCGTCATTTTTTGCGGTACTTGGGCCGAGGGAAAAGTGATTGTTTGGGGGGGGGGGGGGGTATGGCTACCAGCATCTCCACCAGTTCTGGGAACCATGGCCGATTGGGCCATTTCGGTACCACTAACAGTACAGATTCCTTTTCCTCTCAGATTTTGCAAAGCACGCGAGGCAGAAGTTTCACTGGAGGAAAGGCATACTTGTGTACTTTAGGCCAGCTGTGAGCTAGTGCATCCACTCCCAGGGGAGAGTGTGTCAGTGAATAAAACAGCAGGCAGTGAGTGTTTACCGCTGATGCGAAGAGATCCACCTCCGCCCTGCCGAATACACTCCAAATCATTTTGACTGTCAGAGTGTGTAATCGCCACTCCCCATGGATTACCCCGCCCCTTGATGGTAAGTACGCATCGTAGTTCAGGCGTTCGGGGACATGTAGTTCCCGGATGGAGAGGAGGTGTCGATCTGCCCACAGAAGGAGGTCTCTCTCCAGCTGCAGCACTGTCATGCTGTCCATCCTGATGAGAACGTAACGTTGAAGAATTTCTGGGAGAAAACACTCGAGCGCTAGGTGTACAGCACGGAGCTCCAGACAGTTTATGTGTATGTGCCATGACTTCTCCGTTTCTGACCATGTCCCGAAGGCTGGTCTGCCATTGCATATGGCTCCCCAGCCCATGCTCGATGCATCTGTCGCAACATTCTTTCTCCTGATCACTTGGCCAATATGAACACCCCGTTGATACATAGTCATATTGCGCTAAGGGGTCAGTGTATGCAAACAGTCACACGTCACTTTGATGCGTAAGGTGCCCGTGTGCCATGCTTCTGTGGCACCCGGCTCTTTAGCCAGGGCTGAAGTGGTTGCATATGTAGGACTGCACACTGTCGAGGCAGCAGCCATCTGGCCGAGCGTCCTTTGAAAGCATTTTAGAGGGGGAGAACACCCTAATTTGTTCTGGCTCGGTACAAGCATGCTCTTTTGCATATTTACAGTCAGCCCTAAGCTCTGAATATGAGCAAGGAGTCTGAGTTTGTCGCTGAACAGCGCCCTCTCTGATTGGACTAAGACTATCCAGTCATCAAGATAGTTCAGGATGCGCATTCCGCTCTGCTTCAGAGGAGAGAGAGCAGCATCCATGCATTTCGGAAACGTTCGAGGGGCCAGACATAAGCCGAAGGGCAGGACCGTGAATTGGTACGCTATCCCCTCGAATGCAAATCTCAGGAAGCGCCAGTGGCGGGGGGCTACCTGAATGTGAAAATAAGCATCCTTTAAATCCACGGAGATAAACCAATCTCCTGGTCTGATATGTGAGAGGATTTGTCTCACCGTAATCATTTTGAATGAGCGCGATTCAGCGGTCTCGGGTCCAAGATTGGGTGGAGTCCGCTGTCTTTCTTTGGTACCAGAAAATTACAACTGTAGAAGCTACTCTCGCGGTCTGTGAGGGTTACTGACTCTACAGCGCGCTTTGCGAGAAGATTGTGTATTTCCTCTCACAGAACTGAGGCATTCCGCTCCCGTACAGTGGACATTAATACACCGTTGAGTCAGGGCGGTCTGTGGAAGAACTGAAGTGTGTAGCCATTCTTTATTGATTTCATAACCCACTCTGATACCCCTGGCAGTGCCTGCCATGCTTCTGTGAACTGTGACAGTGGGCGGGGTGGACTGCACACCATGAGGGATAACTTGCCGTTGAGGGGCAGGGAGTGTAATATGACACGAGTGTGAGAGTGAGTTATAGGGGAGAGGGGAGTGAGAGGAGGAAAATTGCCCTGATATTGAGGTGAGTTTTGTATGTTTTTCGACTTTATTGCACTGCATAGTGGAACAGTCAAAACACAAACATGACAATTGCTCTCGCCACCCGCAACAGGCAGGGGGGGCGTGGTGAGCACACACAGCAGAGTGAGCGGAGTTCTTCAGTGGCTCGTCTTCGGTGCAGCTTTCCTCCTCCGAGAGACAGCATCAGGAACGCAGCTTCGATTCCGGTGCCGGTGGCCTGCCGTTTCTGTCAGGGCGGGGTCTCTGGCCCTTCGAACCCTGATGGCACTTCAGCCACGGATGTCTTGACCTCACCTCCTGCTCATGTTCGTGCCGAACAGCAGCAGAAGAGGCATGCGGTCTTCCTGCGCGCTGCGCTGAGGAGGAGCGGGAACGCGCAGGAGGTGCACTTTGGCAGGAAGTGGCTAATGGCCTTCGACTGCTTCTGCACTTCAACGAAGCGCTTCGTGAATGTCTCCACCGCCACTCCGAAGAGACCTGAGGGATTCACTGGAGCGTCCAGAAGGGCTGTTTTCTCTGAGTCCTTTAACTCGGTCAGAGTAAGCCACAGGTGACGATTTAGCACCACAAGATTCCCCATATTGTGGCCGATCGCTCGAGCTGTCACCTTCGTCGCTCTGAGGGCCAGATCTGTGGCGCGTCGGAGCTCTTTAAACACTTCAGGGTCCAGCCCGTCCTCATCCAGAGACTTGAGCAACTTGCCTGATACACCTGGAGTATCACCATCACGTGCAGTGTTGAAGCTGCTTGGCCCGCCGCGGTGGAAGCCTTGCCGGCGAGGTATGCAGTGGCGCAGCAAGGTTTAGAGGGGAGACACGCGTTGTTTCTCACTCTCCAGTTCACCGCGGCTGAAGGACAGAGATGGGCAGCAACGGCTTCTCAAGTCCAAGTTCAAGTTGAGCTTTATTGTCATTCCACTACATGTGGGGACATACAGTGGAACGAAATGTCGTGCCTCACAGGACCACGGTGCTACATAAATACAGACATACATCAATGAAGTAAAAACACTATAAACCTATACACAACTAAACTATTGACAGATTTGAACTATAAGTTTACTATATATAAATGTTTACCCTATACAAACTAAAAATAAAAAAAAGAAAAGATAAAAAAAATACGAACTATACGAATGCTTCACATAAATACTGTACATGTGCAAAAACATCGTAAGTCATCGTAAGTCAAGCATTACTGTTTTTAATATTTCAGGAGTTAGTGTGAGGTTAGAAGTGATGAGGAAGTGGTCTGAGGTGTGCAGCGGAGTTACTAATGTGTTGTCAGTGGAGCAGTAGCGAGTGTAGATGAGGTCCAGTCGGTTACCTGAATTGTGAGTAGCCGTAGTAGACACTCGTTTGAGGTCAAATGAAGTGAGAAGAGTGTTGAAGTCAGTAGCCTGGGGTTTTTCTAGGTGGATGTTGAAGTCACCGAGCAGTACCAGAGGAGTACCATCTTCAGGAAAGTTTGAGAGTAACACATCCAACTCCTCCAAGAAGTCACCCAGTTGACCTGGGGGACGATACACAACTACAACGTGGATTTTAGCAGGGTGAGTAATAGCAATTGCATGAGATTCAAATGAACTGTTGCCTGTAGGAGATGGTAGAAGATCAAATTTCCATTCATTTGAAATAAGGAGACCAGTGCCTCCACCCCTCCCAATCGTGCGAGGGGTGTGGGAAAAAGTGAAATTAGTGGAGAGAGCTGCAGGAGTGGCAATGTCCTCAGGTTTGATCCAAGTCTCAGTTAGGGCCATGAGGTTGAGACCGGAAAGGGTAGCAATAGAAGGAATAAAATCTGCTTTGTTTACAGCAGACTGGCAGTTCCAAAGACCAATTGGAACAGAGAGTAAAGTAGTAGAGGACAGAGGGACCGTTCGTAGATTATTAGGATTGGCCTGCCTCCAACGTACAGCGCGTGCTCTCCGAGTGTTAGTAGTGATAGTACAGATTTGAAAGCACATAGTGAGTACAATTGATTAAACAATTAGATGAGTACAAGTGAGACAAAAAGTAAAGAAAGGGGAGAAAGCAATACTCAAGTGCCTTGTCGGTGTCCTTGCTCGGTGGAGTCGTGCAAGGTAGAGTCGATCGTCTTTACACTCGTCGGTCTTCACACGAGGAGGGCTGCACACGAGGGCTGCCACGACCGCTGCCGCGGTGTACAACCAGTTTTATACTTGCCTAATTACTAGTCCCTGAAGTCAGCTGACCACGCCTTTCTACTTAGCAAACCGAAACTGGGAACTCCCGCGATAAGCACGAGAACAAACGCGACTTGCGAACGCGTTTACCAGGTAAAACACAGTATGCAAAAATAATGGTTCCTAGCAACGACTACTGAGCTGAAATCTAATGAGAAAACAAGACAAAACACTTACAAACTGATGTTCTCTTCTGCTGATCGATTGCTCCTTCTGTAATTATTTATGAAAAGATATAATGCGTTACAGCATACATTATTAATACCTTTACAATGCATTGTGCATAAAGGCTTTAAGAGGGTAACACTTTAGAATAGGGAACACTTCTTCACTATTAACTACGACTTTTCCCTCAATAAATATCTAATTTGCTGCTTATTAATAGTTAGTGAGGTAGTTAGTAAGTTTAGGTATTGGGTAGAATTAGGAATGTAGAATAAGGCATTAATATGTGCTTAATTTGCTAGTAATAAATGGCTAATATTGTAGTAATATGCATGCTAATAAGCAACTAGTTAAGAGACTCTAAAATAAAGTGTTACTGTAAATATTAGTTCTGTGGGAGTTGGTAAAAAGCAGATTTTCCGTGCGGTGTGCCTTTGGCCCCACATGAGATACACAGATCCTGTTCTTCATTACTGCAGATATATCTACGGTCATTTGTGTGTTTATTCATTTAGTTTATGCAGAGCCATCATCAAGAGGAGGATGGTACTTCCTTGTGTCCAAAGCCTTCGATCGTGCCGTGTGAGAAAATGGACTTCTGTTGAGGTGGGTTTCTTGTACAAATCATTCATTCTTTTGTTCATTCAAAGTTTATATAACATGCAGTAAGTGTTATCTCTTCTTTTCTAATGTTCTCAAAATGTTAGCACAAAAAATATATATACACAAGTCATTGAAAGTTTTTCTGAAATGTTTTTTGTTGGATGGTCACCTGTTTTTTTAAATGTTAATACTTATTTCAGAACATTCAGAGAACATTACTAATGTTCCCATAATGTTTGGAAATTATAAACATTTCCTTGTTTTCTTTAACATAAAAAAAGAAAAAGTGGACAAGAAAGAATTAGAACCTATTTACAAAAAATATCTTGCAGATGTAAAAAACAAAGCATTTTCAATGGAAATGGATAAAAAAGATACACCAGAATATAATCTTGAGGAATATAGGTCTAAAATAAAATATCCCCAAAATAAAGAAAAGCTTGATCAAATTGTATCCCATTTATTTGAACATCAAACGTTAAATAAAACATTTGATGATTTCAAAAATCATGGTTTGGAAAAGTTTGACAAATGTATGAATAAAATATATAATCTTTTAATTGATGACCATGCACATTTATCTGATTGTTTAATTGATGATCTTTATGTATATGAAGAAATCCGCTCAGATCTGCAGAATGTTTTCTTTGCTTGGTGGGCTAAGAAAGTGGAAGATGCATCCAGCAGTTTTTTAAATGAGGAAATCAGTTACTTTCTTCAAGAAAGCGCTGTTTGTCATTTCCTTAGACACATAAATAAAGTTGAACATTATTTTGTTATTGGTTATGTTAAACAAATTTGAATTTTAAAAATGTCTAATCTGATATGAACATACAAATAAACGTGGTTTTGGCCGTATGATTGTTGTTGTGCAGTATTTTTCTTTATGATGATTTGTCTGTTAGATTAATGAAAATGTTTTGTTAGAGGTTAGAAGTTTGTACTGCAGTTTTCCGAAAAACTGTGTTTTGTCTCTTTGTGGGTGAGCATGATATTGTGCTATTTATAAAAATATATATATATATATATATATATATTATTTTTAACATACGTGGTTGGATCTACAGCTCTTGACCGGTGATTAGAAGCAGAGTTTCTTGTTAGTGAAATGTGTTAAATAAATGATGCTCTTATACAATAATAGCTTTCCTGTAGCTCAAAAGGTAGATCATGGGTTCGATTCCCAGGGAAAGCAAGAGCTGATAAAAATGTAAAAACTGTAACTTGAATGCAATGTAAGTCACTTTGGATAAAAGTGTCTGCTAAATGCATAAATGTAAATAAGCACAATAAGCAAGCTAACATGCAGCACAACATTGGCTGATGGAAAAAAGAGAACCCTGATTGTTGTGGCAATTTTCCATTTCAATAAGGCAAGAGGCAGAAAGCCTTTTAAATATTTATTTCTTGCGAGAAATGGTAAACAGTCATACAGATCGGCTGCAAATGTGACAAAGGAAAACAATTCTTGAAAAATGTCTCAGCGTATGTGTCCATTTAAGGTATCAAACTATGTCCCCTAGATGTGTTTATAAGTATTTAATGCAAATTATTTTCTAAGATGCTAGGATGTAGGGTCTCTAAAATAAAGTTTCTTGCCTCACACCCAGCTACACACACACACACACACACACACACACACACACACACACACACATTTCATACGTTCCCTGTTGTTCTTTTAGCACATCAAAATAACTCAAGCATAATGATGAAGCAAATAACACCTATAATAATAACATTTCCCTCACACTGATCAAGAACCTCATTGGTTTGAGCATCACTGTTAATGACTGTTCAAATCATCATCTTTATGAATGAAATATGTAAAAGGAGTCCTGTGTAAGTTTCACTTAACCTAAATAGTTATTTGAAATACTTTCAGTTTTATTTGTATAGTGTTTCACAATCCACATCGTTTCAAAGCAGCTTTATAAAAATTCAGGTTGTTAATGTTTCTAATCTTCTAATGTCTTATAGTCACATTGATCCGTTTAGAGCTGGATGATAGTTTACATTTCGAAACAATGTAAACAAGCAGTCGAGATTTTGTGACTTCAGCCGAGCCCCAGTGAAATATCAATGATAATCCTTATTTGTCAGTGGAATTACCGTTATACCATCCTGTAAATGATTTTTAGCATACTTTTTGTCATGTGTGTTTTCACTCATCTGTTTAGAATCAGAACTAGCGATGACAAATTCGCAAATTTATTTATTTTATTTTATTTTTTCTAATCAGACAAAAGGATTTGCACAATTCAGTTTGATTTATTCAAATAGTTACAAATAGTACACATACAAATACTAATTGGATATTTTGTAAGACAGAAAGCAGAAAAAGGGTGCTGGATGAGGTGGATATTTACTTACAATCCATATTGGTGCAAAGATGTGTTTATTTTGTACAACATTTGCAACTGGTTTTTATCACCTAATTAGAAGTTGTCTGTTACAGAGACTGTTTCAAGCTTTCTGCAGATTTATTTCTTATGTCTGTGAGCTGGTTCATTGTTGTGACACGCTCCATTCACATGAGACGACAGAAAGCACATCCAAAAATGACGGGAGAATAAGCTCTTTCCGCAGGAAAAAATAAATACAAAAATGATTGCGTGCGCGCCCCATGCAGTAGGCTAAGAGCGATAATACTCCCTCATTCCTCATAATCATTTGAAATGCGCCTATATAGCGATTTATAAATAATAATAATAATATCAACCTGTTTTGGTCATATTTACTATTAATTGCCCAGCTCCCCTGTCATTGATCTAGCACCCCCTCAGCACCTGCATTCAACATTCTCTGCCGCCGCCCCTGGTTTACATAAACAGCAGACATTACTTTTGCAAACTACTACTGGCATTTTCAAACTTATCAGATTTTACGTTATTCGTCACAATGTTTCTGAACATTAACGTATCAGTTTTCAGCAGACATGAATGTTTGTCTCTATCCAGGCTTTCTTCCGTCATTTCATGTGTCTAAGAAAATGTTTCATAAAACTCTAAAATATCATTCTCAAACTTACACTAGAACATTATAAATCTGAAGATTTTCGCTTTCAAGTGCCATGATTATGAAAGTGATCTATATATATATATATCCTAATAAAAATATAATTCGCTAATTAGTTCACATAAATTATTTTACATGCACACTGGTGGTCAAAAATGAAGTTTTTCTTTTTTTTTTAAGAAGGCTGAATTTTGTTGATCAAAAATACAGTAAAAACACTAATATTATGCAATATTACATTTAAAATAGTGGTTTTCTATTTAAGATATTTTAAAGGGTCATTTATTTCTGTGGTTTTCAGCATCATTACTCCAGTCTTAACTTCAACTCCGTCAGCCTGAACCTAGAGAGATCTTTCAGCTACATAATCTGGACAAACATTATCATGTTAGTTAGTTATGTTAGTAATTAAAATAATATGCCCAGTGTTTGATCACAGAGCTCTTAAGGCTGTTGGTGATTGTTTGAGATTGTTGTTTCTCTAAATGAATGTTAACTTTGTCATTTTTATTGAATGATCTTCCTGGTTTAGTACCTGATGAGTTTAAGAAAACCACAGTAAATCACACTGTGAAAATACAGTAAATTCTGAAGAGAAATAAACAATTAGCCATAAAAAATGCATATGTTGGTGAAATCATCAGAGAAGAGATTCATCACATTTAATCTTGGTCTAGATTAATTTTTATGTGGGAACAGTGTGATATTGTGTGATTAAAAAAAAAAGAATAGCATTAATTTAACATAATTTATTTATTTACAATAAATATTTTCATTATTGTTTGAAGTGTAAAGATCAATAAGCACATCAATAAGCAGCTGTATTGCCATTAGCCAGTAACACATAATTATACACCTTACAGATCATATCACATAACACTTGTTTGTTCCTGAGCTTTGATTAAACAGTAACAGGGTGTGTTGTGTGTAAGTTTCACTTTATAGGAAACATAAACGTTCAGTGTATCTGTGGCCTCTGGAGAAACACAATAACACTAGTACAGTTCAAATAAATACAGAAACACACAGAAGGACGGCGCATTTATTGGTGTGTAAGATGACATATTAATGGCATCACTGGGTGTTATGTTTCAGTTTGGATATGTTGTTTCGGTTTGTGTTCAGAAGAAAGTTAGCTGGACTTTGAATGGAGCAGATACTAATTTTCAGGATTGTGAAATCGATGGCACGTCATATTTTTCTCACCCTTGGCAGGCGTATGATTTTCTGTCTTCATTCACTAAACTGAAATGCCATGCCTTAAAGGGACGGGCCAAATCAGACTATAAATGAGCAGTCATTTACCAGCTTTACCACAAACACATGATCCACCAAACCAACTTCTTAAAGGAAGAAAAAATCAAAAAATATAACTTCAAGTGCTGGGACAGCATTATCATGTCATATTTATTTGGTTTACCACGGGGCACATAATTTTATTAATATGCTGTCATGCACAAGCATTAAATAAAATAATCCAAAAAATGTTTTTTTTTTTTTTTTACTTAAATCCTCGGTATCCATGTGATGATTTGTGTGAGGAATATATCCAAATTCAAACCATTCATCGGTAATATGTATCTCTTTTCTCTGTAGCTATAGTAACAGTTTAAAAATGTGCCGTTAAGCAGTTTTACAACAAGTTTTACGGCAGCGATATCAAACGCTCATTGGCTCTCGCCGGTTTCGTCATAGAGTTGATCAGGATAGTATTTTCAGAGTTTAACAACTTAAATTACGCCCTGCTCCTCGCACTAAACTATTATATTCCACCAGAGAGGACCGTGACTGCAACGCATCATCATTTGGTCTACTGTGGTACTGCTCTTTGACAATTCTGCAATAAATTCTTGTGATTACATGTGTCTGTCTGTTACGGTTTTCTTATAGACTGTATACTTTATACACTCACTCTCTATTTTGGTTGATTTGTTCTTCTTAAAAAAATAAAACATTTTCAATGCAATACGTTTTTTTATTGCACAGTTGCATGCCTGTTCATTTTAAGGCTAATTTTCTGTTCAGTTTAATGTACTTTATTGGCATAATTTGTGTGTACATTACCAAAACATTTCACAAAATGAATAATGGCTATTATAGTAAATGCAATAATATCAAATATAAGATTCTGTATTAGATCTGGGCTATATAAGGCCCAGGTGTGGCTCAGATTTGGGGATGCTGGTTTACTTAAGGCTGAAAATTGGTACCAATAATAAAACCTGTTTTGGCCCAGTTCAGGGATAGTTAAGGGTGATTACTGGCTGAGATTCGGGCCTGTTATGGCCCACGTGTGGCCCTTGTCTTTAATCCAGGTCTGGGCCACTTCAGGGCCGTCATTCCTTGCGGTACTTGGGCCGAGGGAAAAGTGATTGTTTGGGGGGGGGGGGTATGGCTACCAGCATCTCCACCAGTTCTGGGAACCATGGCCGATTGGGCCATTTCGGTACCACTAACAGTACAGATTCCTTTTCCTCTCAGATTTTGCAAAGCACGCGAGGCAGAAGTTTCACTGGAGGAAAGGCATACTTGTGTACTTTAGGCCAGCTGTGAGCTAGTGCATCCACTCCCAGGGGAGAGTGTGTCAGTGAATAAAACAGCAGGCAGTGAGTGTTTACCGCTGATGCGAAGAGATCCACCTCCGCCCTGCCGAATACACTCCAAATCATTTTGACTGTCAGAGTGTGTAATCGCCACTCCCCATGGATTACCCCGCCCCTTGATGGTAAGTACGCATCGTAGTTCAGGCGTTCGGGGACATGTAGTTCCCGGATGGAGAGGAGGTGTCGATCTGCCCACAGAAGGAGGTCTCTCTCGAGCTGCAGCACTGTCATGCTGTCCATCCTGATGAGAACGTAACGTTGAAGAATTTCTGGGAGAAAACACTCGAGCACTAGGTGTACAGCACGGAGCTCCAGACAGTTTATGTGCCATGACTTCTCCGTTTCTGACCATGTCCCGAAGGCTGGTCTGCCATTGCATATGGCTCCCCAGCCCATGCTCGATGCATCTGTCGCAACATTCTTTCTCCTGATCACTTGGCCAATATGAACACCCCATTGATACATAGTCATATTGCGCTAAGGGGTCAGTGTATGCAAACAGTCATGCGTCACTTTGATGCGCAAGGTGCCCGTGTGCCATGCTTCTGTGGCACCCGGCTCTTTAGCCAGGGCTGAAGTGGTTGCATATGTAGGACTGCACACTGTCGAGGCAGCAGCCATCTGGCCGAGCGTCCTTTGAAAGCATTTTAGAGGGGGAGAACACCCTAATTTGTTCTGGCTTGGTACAAGCATGCTCTTTTGCATATTTACAGTCAGCCCTAAGCTCTGAATATGAGCAAGGAGTCTGAGTTTGTCGCTGAACAGCGCCCTCTCTGATTGGACTAAGACTATCCAGTCATCAAGATAGTTCACAATGCGCATTCTGCTCTGCTTCAGAGGAGAGAGAGCAGCATCCATGCATTTCGGAAACGTTCGAGGGGCCAGACATAAGCCGAAGGGCAGGACCGTGAATTGGTACGCTATCCCCTCGAATGCAAATCTCAGGAAGCGCCAGTGGCGGGGGGCTACCTGAATGTGAAAATAAGCATCCTTTAAATCCACGGAGATAAACCAATCTCCTGGTCTGATATGTGAGAGGATTTGTCTCAGCGTAATCATTTTGAATGAGCGCGATTCAGCGGTCTCGGGTCCAAGATTGGGTGGAGTCCACTGTCTTTCTTTGGTACCAGAAAATTACAACTGTAGAAGCTGCTCTCACGGTCTGTGAGGGTTACTGCCTCTACAGCGCGCTTTGCGAGAAGATTGTGTATTTCCTCTCGCAGAACTGAGGCATTCCGCTCCCGTACAGTAGACATTAATACACCGTTGAATCAGGGCGGTCTGTGGAAGAACTGAAGTGTGTAGTCATTCTTTATTGATTTCATAACTCACTCTGATACCCCTGGCAGTGCCTGCCATGCTTCTGTGAACTGTGACAGTGGGCGGGGTGGACTGCACACCATGAGGGATAACTTGCCGTTGAGGGGCAGGGAGTGTAATACGACACGAGTGTGAGAGTGCGTTATAGGGGAGAGGGGAGTGAGAGGAGGAAAATTGCCTTGATATTGAGGTGAGTTTTGTATGTTTTTCGACTTTATTGCACTGCATAGTGGAACAGTCAAAACACAAACATGACAATTGCTCTCGCCACCCGCAACAGGCAGGGGGGCGTGGTGAGCACACACAGCGGAGTGAGCGGAGTTCTTCAGTGGCTCGTCTTCGGTGCAGCTTTCCTCCTCCGAGAGACAGCATCAGGAACGCAGCTTCGATTCCGGTGCCGGTGGCCTGCCGTTTCTGTCAGGGCGGGGTCTCTGGCCCTTCGAGCCCTGATGGCACTTCGGCCACGGATGTCTTGACCTCACCTCCTGCTCATGTTCGTGCCGAACAGCAGCAGAAGAGGCATGCGGTCTTCCTGCGCGCTGCGCTGAGGAGGAGCGGGAACGCGCAGGAGGTGCACTTTGGCAGGAAGTGGCTAATGGCCTTCGACTGCTTCTGCACTTCAACGAAGCGCTTCATGAACGTCTCCACCGCCACTCCGAAGAGACCTGAGGGATTCACTGGAGCGTCCAGAAGGGCTGTTTTCTCTGAGTCCTTTAACTCGGTCAGAGTAAGCCACAGGTGACGATCTAGCACCACAAGATTCCCCATATTGCGGCCGATCGCTCGAGCTGTCACCTTCGTCGCTCTGAGGGCCAGATCTGTGGCGCGTCGGAGCTCTTTAAACACTTCAGGGTCCAGCCCGTCCTCATCCAGAGACGTGAGCAACTTGCCTGATACACCTGGAGTATCACCATCACGTGCAGTGTTGAAGCTGCTTGGCCCGCCGCGGTGGAAGCCTTGCCGACGAGGTATGCAGTGGCGCAGCAAGGTTTAGAGGGGAGACACGCATTGTTTCTCACTCTCCAGTTCACCGCGGCTGAAGGACAGAGATGGGCAGCGACGGCTTCTCAAGTCCAAGTTCAAGTTGAGCTTTATTGTCATTCCGCTACATGTGGGGACATACAGTGGAACGAAATGTCGTGCCTCACAGGACCACGGTGCTACATAAATACAGACATACAACAATGAAGTAAAAACACTATAAACCTATACACAACTAAACTATTGACAGATTTGAACTATAAGTTTACTATATATAAATGTTTACCCTATACAAACTAAAAATAAAAAATAAAAGATAAAAAAATACGAACTATACGAATGCTTCACATAAATACTGTACATGTGCAAAGAGAAACATCGTAAGTCATCGTAAGTCAAGCAGCTGGCTGGGGAACAGTGCAGGATGATTTGTAGTGCATGAGCATGTAAACATACATATATTGCTGAGTCTTTTGTGGGATTGTGTACACACAGCAGTGTGTGAAAAGTGTCTAGTGCACATAGAGGAGAGTGTGTTACTACAGGTGGTTTGTACAGGCCCACTCACCTGTGTGTAGCACACTTCAAATTGCACTTGAAAAAAGTTTCATACAGTTTTTCTTTGGTGTGGTAAGGTTGGGGGTGTTTGGGGGGGGGGTCCATGTTTCAGGAGGTAGGGGTTTGCATGGGGTTTCAGAGGGGGGCGGGGTGATTTGAGTTCAAGGCTCTCACAGCCTGGGGGAAAAAGCTGTTGAGCAGTCTAGCGGAGCGGGCTCTGATGCTCCGGTACCGTCTTCCTGATGGTAGGAGCTGGAAGAGACCTGTGCTCAGTGTGGTAGTGCTCGACGTGTTGTGGCCGACACGGACTGACTGAGATCTTCTGGTTAGAAAGTCCAGGATCCAATTACAGAGAGAATTGTTAAGGCCCAGCAGGTTTAGTTTATTTATGAGCTGTTGTGGGATTATTGTGTTGAATGCCGAGCTGAAGTCAATGAACAGCATTCTAACATAGGAGTCTTTATTTTCTAGGTGGGTAAGAGCCAGGTGGAGGGTGGCGGAAATTGCATCGTCCGTAGAGCGGTTTGGACGGTATGCAAACTGGAGAGAATCTAGTGTGTTGTGGAGGCTGGTTTTGATGTTGTGCATGACTAACCTCTCAAAGCACTTCATCATGATTGGAGTCAGTGCTATGGGACGGTAGTCATTTAGACAGGACACATGTGATTTCTTTGGTACCGGTATGATTGTTGTGGATTTGAGACATGTGTTCCTGTGGCTCAGTGGTAGAGCATTGCGTTAGCAGCGCAAAAGGTTGTGGGTTCGATTCCCAGGGAACACACATAGTGATAAAACATGTATAGCCTGAATGCACTGTAAGTCGCTTTGGATAAAAGCGTCTGCTAAATGCATAAATGTAAATGTAAATGTGGGGACGACTGCCTGGCTCAGCAAGGTGTTGAAGATACCTGTTAGGACATATGTTGTGTAGCACAGTCTCTCAGAACACGGCCGGGTATGTTGTCAGGACCCGCAGCCTTGTGTGGGTTAATCCTAGATAGGGTCTTCCTTACGTCGGCTGGAGACAGACAGAGCGCCTGGTCGTTGGGAGGTGTGGGCAGTTTTTGTGCAGGTGTGTCATTCTGCATTTCAAACCGTGAATAAAAGTGGTTGAGTGCATCGGGGAGGGAGGTGTCATCATCACAGGCCTGTGGCGGGGGCTTGTAGTCACACTGTAAAAAATTGTGCCGTTAAATAACAGTAATGTACTGGCAACAGATTTGCCAGTAATGTACTGTTAATTTACAGCCCTCTACCGTTAATTTACAGCTCTTCATTTTTACAGCATGTTACTGTTATACTACCATGGAAATTAACTCTGCTCCAATTGCTTCATACTGTTCGAGTTTAAAATATTAGTATTCATATGGCATTAGTAATGTGAACTTTTATCATTTGAGTCCACTGAGAAATATTTCTTAGCATAAAACTGCAAACACTTTAAATAATTAAAAACATGTCTTTAACTCAAATCGTTTCAGTTCATTATCAGCACATGCTGAAGTATTTAATGAAAATAACATCACTGCTTAAGCAACTGCACAGTTACTGTCTTTAAACAAAGCAGCAGAACATCAGAGTTTGCGGCTCACCACTGACTGAAGCACAGGCTCTACTCTCCAGCACAATGGTGACCCACAAAACTACATTAACATATCTCTCTTGTGCAAAAACACAGTAATACAGTTCAGTTTAATATTTACTCTCCTTATCAGCTCATGACTTTACATAACTGTATTTTTTATTTTGACCTTCACTAATAATTCAGTAAAAATACGTTTTTTCATTTGGTTAATCTGACTGTTATATTTTACAGTAAATTGCTGTTTTTCCTTGAATTAATGGTAATCTGCTGGCAGCACGGTTGCTAGTAAGTAACTGTTTTTCTACAGTCTGTTGCCGTAAATTAGTTACAGTTTATTGCTTTTAAATTACATTTCATGCTGTTTTTTTTCATCTTACATCTTTAACCCTTTAAACCCCGCAACAAAATTCTCAGTTATAAATGAACACTTATGATGTGTGCACACTACAGAGTGTTAGAGTAACACAGAAGCAGTGACGTTAATGAGATAATTCTGTGATTAATTAAGTGACGATTGAGCATTAGTGATGAACAGATGCTGTTAACAAGCAGAATCACTGAAAAAGAAACACAAGAAATAAAACTGACTTCAGCCGCAGACTTAGATGAAATCAACTGAAATAAATAAGACATTAAATCTCTCAACATCTGATTAAACAACTCCTAAAACAGCATTACTTCACACATAACTAACCAGACTGATGCTATTTCTGTCAGACGTTCACAGAAATGCAAGTTTTTGTTTGTTTGTTTTTTTTTAACCACCATGATGAAGATCAGTGTTAGCTTTAGTTGGGTTCTTGAACCTTGACTTTTTAACCTTAACTTTTCTTTGGCTGTTGTAAACATGTGTTATAAAACACATCTTTTATGGCAAAAAGAACAAACGCAAAATCTGCAATTTTGTTAGTTATGTTTTGCTAATGACATAACCATTGTTAAACACCACATTCACTGATTTGATTTATTCTCCAGTGTCTCTTCTGTTACCAAAGTGGTGTAATAACAGCCTGCTCATTCTATTGCTCGAGTGTAACATTGGTAATATTACTGACAATTAAAAAAAGAAAGAAAAGTGCTATGAAACACAAACCTCAAGAATCAGCGTATGAATCTCAACAATGGTGACTATCAACCAAAATAAATAAACATCAACTCTGAACATCACAAAACATGCTATTAAAACTCAACACAAAAACAAAAGCAATTATAAAAGCAAATAGAAAGAATTAGAAAAAATAAGTGGGCAATTCAGTGGTATAATTTATTCATGCTGCAATGCATGCTGGGAGTCATGGGTGAGTTTGGACTGTGCTGGTACCCAGCACGCATTACAGCATTAAGCTTTTGACTCACCATTGTTGAGATTCATATGTTAATTCTTGATATCTGTATGTGTTTAAATGATGCCGTAGTACTGTAAGATTTTGTACATAAGATTTTTAATAATTCTTCATAGATTGTTATTTTGCAGTATCATACAGCATTTATCGTAAAAAACACAAAACTAATAAAAAAAAACCCCACACCACTTCGTTAAAGACTAAATGAGAAGCAGGCAGCTTCATGATGCTTACAATCCAAAAAAAAAAATTACTTAAATTTTGGCTTTTGCTGCTATAACAAATGCATTTTACAAACACTGTTATAACAACCAAAAAAAAAAAACTGTCATTAAAAAGTCAAGGGTCAAGAGCCCAACTAAAGCAAACTCTGATCGCCATAATGGTGATGTCAAACCAAACATTTTCAATAAAGCATCTAAATGTCTATTAATTCTCAAGGAAATTTTGTAGATATATGACAGAAATAAAGTCAGACTGTGAAGTGTGAAGCTGGTGATGCTGTTTGTGGAGTTGTTTAATCATCCTCTGCTGTTTTATTTCAGTTGATTTCATCTAAGGCTGTGGCTGTTTGTCAGTTGTAGTTTCATTTCTTGCGCTTTTCTTCAGTGATTCTGCTTGTTCACAGCAGCTGTTCATCATTAGCTGAATTCACTCATTAGTTTTCATTCTCTCTCTCAGCTGGGCTATATTAGTAAGCATTAGTACATGAGTAGGGAATGAGGGTATAGGGTGTGATTTGAAACAGTCTCTGAGTGTCGACTCTGAGCGCTGTTACTTCACAGAACTGCAGAAGGATACTTTCTCGAAAACAACACATATTACCCAGAATTCATTGTTTTTTTACGGGATTTTACTGTTGTAATGAAAAAACAGAATGTTACTGTCAGAATATGGCCGTTTTTTAACAGCAATTTTTTACAGTGCAGTGATGGTCTGAATGGCTTGCCACAGGCTCCGTGTGTCTCTGCTATCTGTGAAGTGTTTGTTGATTTTTTGAGCATATGACCGTTTTGCGTTTTTGATGCCACAGGACAGATTGGCTCTTGCTGTTTTGAGGGCTGCTTTATCTCCTGATCTGAATGCTTCATCCCTGGTCTTTAGCAGCCCACGAACCTCTGCTGTCATCCATGGCTTCTGGTTGGCACGTGTGGTGATGGTCTTGGTGACTGTCACATCATCAATGCACTTTTTGATGTAAGCAGTCACAGTTTCAGTGTACTCATGCAGGTCTGTGTGGTTGTTGTAGGTGGCCGCCTCTTTAACCTGTTAACATGCACCAGGACGTGGGCGCACTGAAAGCTCTTTGTTTGCTCTTTGTTTGTACATGTCATTGTTTTCAAACAGATAAAGTAAAACAGGACAAAATGAATCTTGACAAACTATATATCATTTTGAAGGTCTAAGCCTCTAGCATCGACGACAGATCGCTGTTTTTCGATAGAAAGCTTATACGGAATGTATTTGCTAAATTTGTGTAAGCAGTACACATCAAAACATGTAGAAAATAAGCGCAGCACATACCATATTCATCCTGATAACGACTCTCAAATGTATCCACTGCTGTAAATCCTGGTTTCATTTGAAAGATAAGAGTCCAGTGAACAACATTCCATCGAACACTTTTAGTCCAAAGAAACAACAACGCTGTAATTTAGATCGTTAATCCTTTGTTTACGTCTCATCTCTTCAGGGAGAGTTATTGTTTGTGTCCGTTATGGAACAAATTACGCTCAAAAACAGCGTCTTGGTGGTAAAAAAACAGCACGATTTTGTAGCAGGCAATGTCCCAAACAGAATGAAATCATCCAAAAATAAAAAAGTCAAAGATACACGGAAGATTGTTTATTTGAATTCTGGCGCTCCCTCGCGACGGCGGGTGACGCACGCTGTGACGCACCTGTCATCTGATGGGGCGTAACTTAACGATCTTTTAGCACAATAAGAAAAAAAGAAAAAACATTTCTTTTTTTTCTTCTTCAGCAGTTTTATATATGTTTGCGTGTTTTGTGGGGAATTGCCTGTATCTGTGTGATTAACATCTCTATGGCTGATAATCAGCATGTAATTACTGACTGTTCACAGATATCAGTGTGAATGCAGTCTATATAAAAGGCCATTATAATGTGAATATTGACTATACTGGGCAGCCATCAGTATGATTTGCATCTGTATGAATGATCTTCAGCATGTGATTACTAATGTATGAGCAGGAGAGCATCTGTTTGTCAGGAAATCAGTATGTAATTAAGTTATTTTTTTTTATTATTATTTTTTTTTTTCATCACTCAAATTATTATTATTGTATTTTTCTAGTGCTCAAATAAATCACTTATACGATTTCTAAGATTCTGTCTACTGTTTTATAATTGAAAAACTGCAGTGGCATGTATAAAGACTAAATAGTTTGTAGTAGAACTCTTCAATAATTTGGCAAATATTTTTCCTCAAACGGGGGGGGGGGGGGGGGGGGGGGGCTAGAAAAATGTCTGCAGGAATATCATTTTTCATGGTATCTTCTTCAGATTTGAAATATAAACTCATGAGACATGTGACTTTCAACCCATTACTTTTCTGGATTGCTCCAGGACTGATTTCATGTATTGTTATATGAAATAAAAAAAAATTCAGTGTGGTACAATTTTTATCAAGGCACTTCAGTGTCTATAACTTTTTATATTTTTGAGCATTATCAACTTTGGATGATGGATAGTAAAGGCCAAAGGGTCTTCTTTCCAAAGACACCACAATTGTGTGTGTGGCACACTGAAGTCAGGAGCTGTTACCATTTTAAGTTAGTTAGTCATTTTCAGCTGTTATTCCCAATATGGGGGGTGCAGGTTAACAGGTTAAACATGTTCCAGTCTGTGCACTGAAAGCAGTCCTGTAGTGTTGAGGTAGCATCATCTGGTCAAATTGTGATGAGTTTTTGAACCGGTTTGGCAAGTTTGAGAAGTGGTCTGTATGCTGGGATTAGCATAACAGAGATGTGGTCCGAGCACCCGAGGTGGGGGCGGGGTACAGCCTTGTACGCGTTCTTTACTGTTGTGTAAACAAGTCCAGTGTGTTGTTTCCCCTTGTTCAAAGTTCACATGTTGGTAGAACTTTGGCAAAACTGTCTTTAAGTTTGCGTGGTTGAAGTCACCGGCTATGATGAAAAAGCCGTCAGGGTTATTTGTTTGTTGTTCGCTGATGGTGCTGTACAGTTCACGAAGCGCGTCCTTAGCGTTTGCACACAGAGGAATGTAAACCGTGACAATAACAATGGCCGCGAACTCCCGCGGCAGATAGAACGGTCGACACTTCACAAACATAAACTCCACCAGCGATGAACAGTGTTTTAAACTCAGCAGACTGAGTAGCACTCTACCGGAAATGCTGTAGGTGACGTCAGACGCTGGAGACTTGGCGGAAAAACTGAATGAACAACGAGGACAGCGAGGAAAATTTAGAAACTCTTCAGGAATACATCGACTGGTGCTTCGACGTTATAGTCATGAAGAAAAACCAAAATGCATGTTCTCCAGCCAAAAGCGAGACGCCGTCTTCCAAAAGAAGTCGCCCGGCAGACTCGCCTGAAACAACATCGCCGACGGGTAAAAGCTTTACCGACATCCTGGATTCAATCGACAAGCGGTTGTCCAGCTTCGACGCGAGGTTGTCCCTGGTCGAGATCCTGCACCGTGAATTTAAATCCCTGAGGGAATCACTGGAATTCAGCCAGCAGCAGGTGGAAACACTCGCTGCTGAAAACGCATCACTACGGGACTCGGTCAAGTCTCTAACTGAAAATATGACCCATCTAAGTGAAGAAAATAAAAAAATAAAAGAGACCGTCATCGATCTCCAGGCCCGTAGCATGAGAGATAACCTGGTGTTTTCAGGCATCCCGGAATCTGCCGAAGAGGACCCAGAATCTATGGTTAAAAACTTTATCAAGACATACCTGAAGCTTCCGGAAGACACCGTGGAAAGCATCTGCTTCGAAAGAGTCCATCGGATGGGAGCGAAGAAACCTGGAGCCCAGAGGCCGCGTCCTATTGTGGCCAAATTCGGATACTTCAAGCAGAAAGAGCAGGTGAAGAGTCGCGGCAGGGAGCTGAAAGGAACAGACTTCGGCGTAAACGACCAGTTCCCCAAAGAAATCCTGGAGCGACGCAAAATTCTGTTCCCAATCCGACGCAGTTTCATCCAAAAGGGCTCCCGAGCTGTCATCGCTGTGGACCGGCTCTATGTGGACGGACAGCGCTACCGTAACCTCAGTACCACTCCGTGGTTATATTAACACCACTCCAGATAAGAATCCGTTATATTTATCTTTTTTTTTCTCTCTTTCCTCGCTTGTTCTTCCATTTACCTCTAACTATTTATGTCATTTCGATAATTTGATACGATATCATAACAAACACGTACAGTCAGTCTCCACAGCGTTTAAATGATTTTGCAATGTTTTCGATGCTTGCTTCTTTGTATGTCTTTCTTACTTCCAACTCCTTTCACGGCACCGATCACCTGCTTTACTACACATATAAACACAACACCCTATATCACACATCTGCATGTCACAACCATGCACATATACACTCAGCATTAACGCAACCACTCCGACCTTACAGCGCACACAGACATAAAGGACACACTCGCATACAAGCGCGTACACGCCCACTCATACCTTATTCATTTGAGCATCACACGCAGCGAGCAGCATTAGCTACACACACACATCTATGGGTGCATTAAGGTTTGTCACATGGAATGTGAATGGAGCTGGCTCCAGAGAAAAGAAGTTAAAAATATTTAGCCAGCTTAAAAAACTACAAGCAGACGTTGTTCTATTACAAGAGACTCATAGATCTGCCACAGCTACAGATCAACTTAAAACAACTGAGTTTCCTAATGTGTTCTCAGCCTGCTATAATTCTAGGCAAAGGGGGGTAGCAATTTTAATACATAAAAATGTTAATTTCACAGTACTCAACACAGTTATAGATCCAGAAGGTAGATTTCTAATCATTAAATTATCTATATTTGACAAAAAGTTATGTATTGTTAGTATATATGGTCCAAATGTTGACGACCCCTCTTTCTTTCATGGTTTTTTTACCGCACTCTCTGAACAACTAGATTGTGCACTTGTTATTGGGGGAGACCTCAACTTTGGACTAAATAAAGAAATGGACAGGCTAAGTACAGCTGGAACTCAGCGCAATTGGGAATCCACAAATATAGTTAAACAGTACATGAGCGACTATGGACTTTGCGATGCATGGCGTTCTTTCCACACCAACAGTAGGGAATTTACTTTCTTCTCACATGTCCATCACTCTTACTCTCGTCTGGATTATTTCCTAGTCAGCAGCTCACTGCTGAGTGACATTTCAGACACAGAGATACACCCTATAGCTGTCAGCGATCATGCTGCTGTTTCTTTAACTCTAGTAAATAAGAAGGCCACTCCACCAAGTAATAACTGGAGATTCAATACATCATTGCTTAAAGACGACGATTTTATTAAATATTTTAAAGAAGAGTGGGCTTTATATTTAGACTATAATGACCTGCCTGGAACATCAGCATCTGTTCTCTGGGAAGCAGGCAAAGCTGTGATGAGAGGTAGAATAATCTCATTCTCATCGCATAAAAAGAAAAGAGAAAATAAATGTATTCAGGAATTAGAAGAAACCATAAAAACTTTAGAAGAATCTTACGTATCCTCCCAGGAACAGGAAATGCTGAAAAAAATATGTAAAGCAAAACTAGAATTAAATGAAATTATTAATAAAAAAACTAAATTCTTAGCACAAAGACTTCGCTGGCAAGAATTTGAATATGGTAACAAATCAGGTCAATTCCTAGCAAACCAGTTAAAAATAAATAAAGAAAAAACAACTATATGTGCTGTTAAAGATTTAACTGGGGATACAGTATATGACCCTGAAAGAATAAACAACATTTTCAGAGATTTTTACGAATCTTTATATTCTACACAGATAAACCCATCTAAAGACGAAATTGACCAATTTCTTGACAATATAACTCTTCCGAAATTATCAGACAATCAAGCGATGGCATTGGATTCTCCACTGACATCAGATGAACTTCAGGAAGCTTTGAACAGTATGCCCAATAAAAAGGCTCCAGGTCCAGATGGCTTTCCAGCAGAATTCTATAAAGAATTCTGGGCTATTCTGGCACCAACATTCTACAGAATGTTGCAGGAAACCAAAGATAATGGCAGACTTCCACCAAATATGAATTCTGCCAACATTAGTCTCTTACTAAAACCAGGCAAAGACCCTGTATTGCCTACTAGCTATCGTCCAATATCCCTTATTAATGTGGACACTAAAATAATCTGCAAAGCTATCTCAAAAAGAATAGAGAAGATAACCCCTCTCATAACTCATTCCGACCAAACTGGTTTCATAAAAGGGAGGCACTCCTCAACAAATACACGTAGGTTACTTAACTTGATAGACTATTCATGCAATAGAAACCTTCAAAATACAATATTGTCTCTAGATGCAGAAAAAGCTTTTGATAGGGTTAACTGGAATTTTCTATTTGCAACTTTACACAAATTTGGTTTTGGAAACTCTTTCATAAACTGGTTAAAAATATTATATAACTCTCCAACAGCATGTGTCAGGACAAATGACCAAACGTCCTCTAGCTTCTATCTTAAGAGGGGCACCAGGCAGGGATGCCCCCTCTCCCCCTCACTGTTTGCAATTTTTATTGAACCACTAGCAGCAGTCATTAGACAGGCAACAGTGATTAAAGGCATTAAATGCAAGAATGTAGAGCATAAAGTTAGTCTTTACGCAGATGATGTGTTACTTTTTCTTCAACATTCACAAACCACTCTCTCTGAGGTAATTACATTAATAAACTCTTTCTCAAGAGTCTCAGATTATTCAATAAACTGGTTAAAATCAACAGTTCTTCCAATTAATTGCTCCTTCCAGAATTCTTCCACTCCACTGGAATCTGGAAATATTAAATATTTAGGTATTAATGTTTCTCCTAAACTGGCAGATTTGATTAAATTAAACCACATCCCACTTTTAAAGAAGGTAGAAGATGATCTAACCAGATGGAGGTCTCTACCCATATCACTCATGGGAAGAGTCGCCTAAATAAAAATGATGGTTTTGCCAAGAATTAATTATTTATTTGCAATGATCCCGAGCAAACCACCACCTGATTGGTTTAGATCTCTGGACTCCTCCATCTCTAAATTCCTTTGGAAAGGTAAACCCCCGCGTATTAGCTTAAAAACGCTGCAAAAGACCAAGGATAAAGGAGGACTAGATCTACCTAACTTTTACCACTATTTCTTAGCCAATAGGCTTCAACACATTTCAGGGTGGTTAAAACACACCCTCTTAGATGAGCCTTGGCTAGATGTAGAACAGGCATTATGCAATAATATAGAGATTTCGGATCTGCCATTCATTAGCTTGATCAGTAAACGACACGTATGCTTTAAAAGCATCAGTATCAGCTCTTCTCTGACAGCATGGTGGGAGTTTCTAAAAATGACGGAATTTTGCTAAACAACAATATGATAAACTTCACAGATTGGAGTTGTAAAGGTATTAAATACCTGGAACATATATTCGAAGGGACAGACTTTATTCCCTTTGACAAATTAATTAAACAATATGGGATTAATAAGAACAGATTTTTAGAATATCAACAAATTAAATCTATTGTAAAAAGGAAATTTAAGTCTAATCATATCAATTTACAAATACCACCAAGTGTGGCAGATTTTCTTAATCTCAAAACCCCCAAATTAATGTCAAAAATATACAGGGCACTTTCCAAAATAGATGAATCAGTATCACTTCCTATTGCAAAATGGGAAGCAGATCTATCAGTAAGCTGGGACCATAATTTCTGGTCTCAGATATGTTTAAAAACCTTTGAACTGATTAGAAATCCTGGTTTACAATTAATACAATACAAAATTCTGCATAGAGTGCACTACACAGGTCATCGGATGTTCAGGATGGGTTTTACAGCTTCTAACAACTGCTCACACTGTAAAGGCAATACACATGACAATTACATCCACGCTCTATGGTTCTGTCCACCTGTTCAGAGGTACTGGTACAGGATTTGTGAAGACTTATCAAAGTGTCTTAAATGCTCTATTCCAGCCTCTCCTTTAGTCTGCTTGTTG
Organism: Aspiorhynchus laticeps; assembly: GCA_023376895.1. NCBI lineage: Eukaryota > Metazoa > Chordata > Actinopteri > Cypriniformes > Cyprinidae > Aspiorhynchus > Aspiorhynchus laticeps. The sequence goes on from JALXFT010001666.1 coordinate 587,241, forward strand.
GGCGACCTAGATGGTGTCACTACAGAAGATAACACAATCCACATGGCTTTCACTGCCCTATGCATTGCTAAGAAGACTGTCCTCATGAACTGGAAAAATAAAAATAATCTTAATATCAACCAATATAGAGATTATTTGTGGGATTATATTAGCCTTGAAACAGCTTCTGCTGACACATTAGATCAATCTCTCTGGGTTCCTTTGATCAGCTCCATCACCTAGTGTGGGTGGGGGTCCCGATTCTGTCCGGCTGTGGTTTTTGTTGTTGGCGTGGGGTGGCAATATGGGCCTGGGGCATCTGGGGGTTCCCTGGGGGTGGGTTTCTTGGGGGGTTCGGCGCTGGGGCTGCGGCCTTGGCCTGGATGGGGTATTGGTGACTCTTGGATGCTGTTTCTCTGGCGGCGGCATGCGGCGCTGCTGGGGATGCCTGTGCCGGCGGACGTAGGTTGCCAGCCTGGCGGCCGCACTGTTCCGGGGTTGGTCCGGGGGGGGGTTTGGGGATCTGGGGGCGCTCTGCCTCCGGGTTGGGGTTACGGCTGGGCCTGGGGGGCTTGGGTCCTGGTTGGTGTGCCGCCGGGAGCATGGGTTGGTGCATGCGCTTGGGCCCGGCTCTGGTGTGGGGGTCTTCGATGCATCGGTGCCTCCGCAGGGGGGGGGGGTCCAATAGAGGCGGGGTAAACGGGCTTTACCTGGGTGTCTTATCGTCTTATGTAGTTTGGGAACTGACTGGATGATGGGGTGGGGTAGTTTTTCCTCTGCTGTGGGGTCTGGTGGGCCGCCCCGGGCTGCCATGGGCCCTGGTCTGGATGGGCCTGGGCCCCCCGCCCTGGGCAGATTTGGGGTAACGGGGGTGCCTATGGGGGTCAGCGGGGGAGCTGGCTCCAGAGGGGGGGGTATTTTGCCCCCTCTGATGCTTTCCTCCCCATCCCTAAGGCTTCACTTCTCCCGCTCCATCACACCAACACATAGGTAGGGTTTTGAGGTGCGGGTGCGTCGCTGGGATGCGGGGGAGGTGGTACTCCTCTGTCTCCTCGTGGCCGCCTGCATCTCAATTACACATTACAGCTTAGACATTCTCATTACTTACTGTCACATGACACATACATATAGGGCCTTGGGGGTGGGCACACTGAATGGCATCCGGAGGGCGGTCTGTTCATTCAGCCTTCCCTCTGGTGCCAGTGCCCACTTCTCAATTTTAAGTTGCACATAGACATTGAGGGCTCTAGGGAGGGGACGAGCTGACACAAGCTTGTGGAGGGTGCCCCTCCCCTGTTTTAAAGCACCCCTGTTTTAAAGCACCTTAGAACAACACACACCAACACTACATTTGAGCGGGTGGGGTGAAGCATGGGGTCTTTTTTTTATTTATTTTTTTATTTTTTTTTTAATTTTTTTTTCTCACACCCCTGTTCTCTGTTCTCTGTCTGGGGCCGGGGGCTGTGAGGATGAGCTGGCCGCCCGGTCGGGGTCTGGGCTGTTGATTTTCTCTGCTGCTGCGGGGACCAGGGTGGTCTTAATTTCTAGCGATTATCGTCAATTTAATTTCATAGATATTATTTATACTAAACTTAGCTAGACAATGACATCTTTGAATTCAATAATGAAATGCCTTTAACTGAAAATTGAGTGTTTAATCTTATTATTATACATTACTGACACTCTATCCTCCAACTTGATACTGTTAAGTGCTTTGACACAATCTGTATTGTTAAAAGCGCTATATAAATAAAGGTGACTTGACTTGACTTGACTTCCTGTCCCCACGCCGGAGCGAAGGGGGTTCAGCTCCGGGATCGGGCGCTGACTACCCCTCTGGGGGTGGTGGTGCCTGGACCTAGGAGTATAGAGTGCATATGGGGAGTGTGAGTGTGGGTACCGTGTCCATTTTTGTGTGTCTACATGTGGGGCGAGGGTGTGAATATTCGTTTGCGTGCATGAGGGTGGGAACATATGCTTGTGTATATGTGTGCTTGTCGTCTACGTCTATGTGTCAGGTCGGGCCTTAGACTCCACCTCACTCATCATCTTAGTCGACCCCCACCCCACCACCATGCCCTGCCAGTGGAGGATGCCGCCGGTGCGTTGGTGATTTCTCGCGCCGGGGCAGGATGCTCGGGCGAGCGCCGGCCCACTCTCGGCGGTCGATTGGCGGGGCCTGGCCCTACTGGCCTTGCTGGGCCCCGATTGTGGGGTGGGGAGCCTTTGGGTCTCCGGGCCCTGGGCCCGGTCCGCCCTGGTGTGGTCGGCTGCCGGTGGAGCCTGCGGTCTTGCCGCCACGGCACCCTGGGGCGTCTACACTGTGGCTGTCGGAGGTCCCACCTTCGGGCTCTCCTCTGCCCTTTTCTGGGTGGAGGCCGCGGTTGTCCCTGCGGTGGTTCTCCTGGGGGTCCCGTGCCCTGGGGGGCCTCCGGATGTTTGGGGCCCGGGTCTTTTCCGTGCCTGCTTCATGCCTTGCGGGATGGGGCTGTTGTTCCCCACACACACACTATTAAACATTTACATGGAGGAACCTTATGAACACAAGCGCGCTCACACACACAGGTGTACACTCAAGCATTCACATTGGTATAAAAACAGGTGCTCACAGACACACATTGTCTTGATCTGCTGTTGCTTCAAAACTTATTTTGTAATATTAGTTATGTGTGCTGCTCAATAACATTTAACATTTAGAATTTATTGTGATTCATACACATGTTGGTTGTTGCTGCAGTCTCTTTGATGTTGTGTCTTCGGTTGTTTTCTTCTGTTGTTTTCTCTTTTTGTCAGCAGGTATCGAAGCAAATTGTCTGTTTTTTTTTGTTTTTTGTTTTTTTTTTCCCTCTCTCTCTCTATCCCCCATTCTCCTTTTTTCTCTCTCTCTCTCTCCCCTTGCTCTGTTGACTTTCCCCACAACCTTTTTTTTTTTTTTTTTTTTTTTTTTTTCCTTTCTTCTTTCTTCTTTCTTCTTTCTCTCTCTTGTTTTCTCTGTCCCCTGGTCTTGTCTGTCACAGTGTGGTTAAGTAAAAGGGTATATAAAATTAAATTAATTAATTAATATAAAAAAAATAAAAAAAAAATAAATAAATAAATATATTTAATTAAAAAAAAAGAAAAAGGAAAAAAAAAAAAAAGAAAAAGAAAAAAAAAGGCTGTGAATGATGATAGCATAGCCACGCATATGTACTGTCATGTGTTATCTGTGCTACTGACAGGCCAAAAAAAAAAAAAAAAGATCAGACTATAGGAGCCATAAAAGCATGATGAATTAAATATGATACAAAACATAAAGCACATATGCAAACGTTTTTGAAAGATTTTTTTATATATATTTAATATATATATATATATATACTCTTCCATATAAAAGTGTGATTTCTCTGACAATTATATCATAGGTCAGGATTAAAATGATTAAAAAAGTTTTAAATCCCTAAACCAGTCTCATATGTAATCAGGTTATGATAGTGTTATCATCATCTTCATCAGTCAAATATGTTCAGAGGAATGTGTGTGTTTGTCTAGCTGCCGGTATGATGTGTTTCTGATTCCTGTAAAGCAACGCCTCTTCTAAACATATTTCACAGATGATGACGATGATGATGATGATGATGATGATGGAAAGAATCATGTTTGATCAGTTATGAGGAAAACACAAACTCATCAGTGGTGTGTGACGGGTTTGATTCTCTGGTTTAGTTCATCTCAAATTGTTGTGCACTTTCTCTCGAGCTTTATTTTCACTGTAGCATTACTCTGGAATCACTGGAATAATCATTACAGTTCCTTAGGCACTCGAAATATATAATACAGCTGAATATGAAACCCTAAACTGTAAGTTCTTGTCCTATTAAGCAGCCTTTGAGCAAGAGTTTCATTTTATAGGAATCAGAAACACACATACCATATCATATTATGGGGCCAATCATGGCCTAATGGTTAGAGTGTGTGTGTGTGTGTGTGTGTGTGTGTGTGTGTGTGTGTGTGTGTGTGTGCGTGTGTGCGCGTGTGCGTGCGTGCGCACTTGAATGGGTGAAATGCAGAGCACACATTCCGAGTATGGTATACTTGAAACATCACGTATGTGCAGTGTCTTGAGAAACACAAACAATAAAACTGATTTAGATTTACTCATGTAGATTAATATTAAGAAATGTTTAAAAATTAAGCCACATCAAGCAGTATGCAAATGATGTTCTTCCTCAGTATTTTTGTCTTGTTTTCCAGTACAAATATGTAAACATACTTAAATCAAGATACATTTACTGCAGAAGCAAAATGACTGAAGATAAAGTCCTGCTTTCTGAGAGAAATGATCAGAATGAAGTTATGCTTAAAACGAGGGGAAAAAGTCATCGGGGTCAGAAAAATCATCTTGTTTTAAATCAATTATGAAAGATTTTTCAGAAAGCAAGACTTAATATATTAAATCATATACTTCTCAGGTAAATGTATCTTGATTTTAAAATGTTTTGATATTTGAACTTGAAAATGACAAATGTACTAAGGAGGAACTTAATTTAAAAACATTAAAAATTAGTTTTCAGATAAATGAAATCATTATTTGTTATTCAGTGATACAGTAAAATGATACAGAGGAATGGTTTATCTACTGGTGTGTGTGAGTACATGTTAGTAGATTCACTATGTTTTCTTTTTATGATTTAGAGAAATAAATCATTCTGAGAACGTTATCAAATAAGAACGTTAAAATGGCTAAATGTATCATTTATCATCCTCACATTTGAACTAGAATATGATCAGACTTGTGGTTTTAGCACCATTGTGATTCTCAACTAGGACAGTGTTTTATCTTTTTTATAAACTTTTTTTTTTTGCAAATAATTTATTGAATACTTTCGAAAAAAATTGATGTTGTTGAACATAACATAACAGGTCATAACATAACCTGATGATCAGCAGAGATTCTTTCCATCATCATTAGTGAAAAATGTTCAGGTGTGTTGAGTGTAAGTTTCACTTCATAGAAATGCTCAGCATATCTGTGGCCTCTTGAGAAACACAATAACACCAGTACAGTTTAAACAAATACAGAAACACACAGAAGGAGACACAGAAAGATGGCTCATTTATTGGTGTGTAAGATTAAATATTAGTGGCATAACTGAATGTTATGAACTGTTTTACAACACCAAATGTTGGAATGTTTTATAAAAGGCAATAAAAGCAAGAATATGTGATGAGTTAATTCACTTTTATTTAATTGACAACAGTAAAGAAAACATTTCCAACGTTTTCAAATAAATTGTATTTTGTAAACAAATTTTGATTTTGATGGCTGCAACAATGAGCATGTTTAACACTGTCACATCAACCTTCCTTTTAATTACAATGTTTCATTGATTAGGAATTAAGGAAAGTAATTGTTAAAGTTCTGCAAGCAAAATTTTTGTCCAGTCTCTCTTGAAACAAGGCTTCAGAAGCTCAGAAGTCTGTGGTCGTTGTTGTCTGATTCTCCTTTTCATGACTGGTCATATAGTACATGTTCAATAGGAGAATAACGTGTCCCTCGCTGAAATAAAAAGGGTGGTGAATGAATAAGGCAAACGGACGAGCGTACAAAAGTCAAATCCAAGAAATGAATTTAAGGTTGAATCCAAATTCACCTTGTGCAAAGAACAGGCCTTAACTCTACCCTGTCAAAAGCTTTCTCTGTGTCTCGTGAAACTATGTTTTCAGGGGTGGTGGATGTAGGAGAGAAAATAATGTATCTAAGAGTACCTCTCTAATGTGAAGTCTGTTTGATTGTTCAGGGTTTTATTTTTAAAATATTGGGCTGAGAGATGCAATGTCCAGTCTTCAGTATTTTCTACAGTGTCCTGTGTTTTTAACAGTGTGAATGTCCAGTTATCCATTCACACACACACACACACACACACACACACACACACACACACACACACACACACACACACACACACACACACACACACACACACACACACACACACACAGATAGATAAATAGATAGATAGAACTGAAATTTTAAATTTTGTATGTATGCTTGTATGCTCTATAAAAATATGTCCAGATTTCTTCATCACTCTGAACAAAAACGGCAGACAGGCTGAATGAAAACGTAACTTTACTTTTTATCCCTAAACAGTTCTGTCTGGCATCACAGCAGTGTTATTGTGTTCCTCAAGAGGCACAGGTATGATGTGTTTCTGTTTCCAATAAAGTGATGCTCTGATTCTCCTAAACATTTCTCACTTACTAACTAAAACTGTTTATTATGGTGCCTCAAGTCATGTACTCAAAACTGAATGGAAAATAACACTCATATGACTTAAGTTCTTATCCTTAAACCTCCAGGTTTAGTTTGTACTGTGTTTATCATCCTTAGATTTGAACTAAAACATGATCAGACTCATGGCTTCTTTACTACTGTGATTCTCATCTAAAGAGATCATAATTGTGCCTGCAAACATTTTAGTTTGGCTTTGTCATTACTTAGATATGTGTTCAGAAGAAGTGCTTTCGAGGTGGATAGCATTGTTTGGGTGTGGCACACACACACACGCACACACACACACACACACACACACAAAGGGTGTGGCCTAATCACAATATAAAATAACACTCATATGACCATAGCACTCTACACATGACTAAATCATTGAATCTGAACTCAAATACTCATGTACAGACAGAAGTAGTTTTAACAGAGCGATCATCCCAGGCATTATATTTGAACTCAAATAATCCATTACAATTCGCATTTTAAAGGGCGAAAGGTTTTTATAGAACAAGCATCCGGGGGCAGGAGCACCACCACTTTTCCAGCAGCAGTGGAAAAAGACTCGACGGTTCCGTCATTTGATAGTAACTCTACTATAGGCCGGCATACACAAGTTCTCCGTCAAACAGACTCTTCACACCAGAGTGTCTTGGGTGCTCCTGCCCCTGGTATTCCTGTGGCATCAGCCGCGGTGAGTTACTCTGATCTGTGTACAATTATATTACATTTACATTTTAAATGTTTAAATACCTTAATAATGATTGATGCTCTTTTCTACTACGTTTGAGGGTTACATAAAGATTAAACTAACGGTTGGTTCTGATTTCTCTTTTCCATTATAGAGAGGCACGATGCAGCGATTTCTAGAAAGGGTGAGAAGGTAAGAAACAGTGGGTCTCATTCACTGCGTATACACAAATCTGTGCATTAATATATGCACAAATGTTTTCCACAAACAAATTGTGATTCACCAAAAACTATTGAATTAAAATGTATTCTAAATTCATATATCTTATTGCTTCTCTTGCCTGAAAAGACCATAAACATTACAGATAGAATCTAAACAAATTATGTTGCTGCATCAGTGTTCAAAAATAATTTGCTAACACTTTTTTATTAAAACCTTTATATATAATGAACTATTAAATTATTTCATTGTATTAATTTTGCCTTGTAATTCTCCTTATAATGCACTGTATGATCACATGAATAATTGTAACCACGGCTGTTAATAATAATAATAATAATTTAATAATTGTACATTATAATATCCATCTATTCATTGTTGCACCTTTAGACATGCATTAAAACACACAACAAACAAACCTTCAAATTTTACAATGATTTTTAACTTTGGTTAGAATTATTTATGAAAAGATATAATGCGTTACAGCATACATTATTAATACCTTTACAATGCATTGTACATAAAGGCTTTAAGTAAAGTGGGTAACACTTTAGAATAGGGAACACTTCTTCACTATTAACTACGACTTTTCCCTCAATAAATATCTAATTTGCTGCTTATTAATAGTTAGTGAGGTAGTTAGTAAGTTTAGGTATTGGGTAGAATTAGGAATGTAGAATAAGGCATTAATATGTGCTTAATTTGCTAGTAATAAATGGCTAATATTTTAGTAATATGCATGCAAATAAGCAACTAGTTAAGAGACTCTAAAATAAAGTGTTACCGTAAAGTGTTATCATTAGTTCTGTGGGGGTTGGTAAAATGCAGATTTTCCGTGCGGTGTGCCTTTGGCCCCACATGAGATACACAGATCCTGTTCTTCATTACTGCAGATATATCTACGGTCATTTGTGTGTTTATTAATTTTGTTTAAGCAGAGCCATCATGAAGAGGATGATGGTACTTCCTTGTGTTCAAAGCCTTCGATCGTGCTGTGTGAGAAAATGGACTTCTGTTGAGGTGGGTTTCATGTCCAAATCATTCATTCTTTTGTTCATTCAAAGTTAATATAACATGCAGTAAGTGTTATCTCTTCTTTTCTAATGTTCTCAAAATGTTAGCACAACATTTTTTTGAAGTCATTGAAAGTTTTTCTGAAATGTTTTTTGTTGGATGCTCACCTGTTTTTTTAAATGTTACTACTTATTTCAGAACATTTACATTACATTTACATTTAATCATTTGGCAGACGCTTTTATCCAAAGCGACTTACAATTGGGGAGTACATAAAGCGATTCATCTTGAAGAGGCAATGAGACAGAGCAAGTGCTCGTAACACCAAGTCTCAGTCATTGTTCAAATAAGTACAAGCTAGCAAGGGAAGGAGAGAAATGCATTAAAATCCATTAAAAAAAATAAACATACAAATGAAAAATACAGCAAATAAGCTTTAAATCTGTTGAAACACATCGATCTGAAGACGGGATCAGTGAACAGTTCCTCCATCAGAGCACATCTGATGCTCACTTGTCTATAACAAGCCTCACAAGATTCTCTTTTATGGGTGAGCATCCATTATAAAACACTTTTTTTATTATTTTTTTTATGATGAAGTCAAGTAGTGCCAAAAGAGATGGGTTTTCAGTTGTTGCTTGAAGATTGACAGGGATCCAGCATTCCGGATAGGGGTGGGAAGATTAACGTTCAGAGAACATTCAAAACGTATGTTCCCATAATGTTTGGAAATTATAAACATTTCCTTGTTTTCTTTAACATTCACGTAATTCAAGAAATGACATTGTCATAACTTTGGGAACATTAGCAAAACATTCTTAGAATATATTCTGTTAGCTGTGGAAATGTGATTATTTATGTTCAAAAGAAAGTGAACTGGTTGAAGCTCTGACTTTGAATAAAGAGTTGTGAAAGTAGAAACTCATGTAAGTGATTTGATCTTTCTCACGCTTCGCATTGTTCACACCTGAAGGCACACGTTAATCGAGGTGCCCTGACTTAAAGGGTTTGGCCCGATCAGACTATATATGAGCAATCTTTTACCAGCTTTTTAATTTGCATGATCCACCAAACTGACTTCTTTAAGAGAAGCACATTTTATTACCAAAAAGATCAGGAGTTCATCTGACGGACAGATCTACTTTTCTGAGAGTAACTGTAGACCAGCATACAGATCCTCTCCATCAAAGAAAGCAGGAACTGATCAAATTAAAATAAAACTATGTTATGGCTCTGAGTAGTTTAGAGTTAGTTTGAATCGCAGTGCTTATGGTTTTCTGCAAATTTCTCATTATTCTGATTCCTTGTTTCCATTATAGAGATCTTCACCAGAAGACTCTGGCTTTATTCGACTGAGCTCTAAACAGGATTATGTGTAAGTACATTTAAAGCGATGTGTATGTTCACTGCTTCAATTGCAGCTTCATCATATGCTTATTGTATTTATTATGTTTTAAAGCAGTGATTCTTTAAATATTTTGTGAATGTGACCCTGTATTGAGGTGAAAATTAGTGCAGTGCATGTGAAATGATTCAAATCGTTATGTATAGTTTTACTGGATCAGCAACACAGATTATATAAATAATGAGTGACTTATCATGAGAAATTTGAAATATGACTTCAGATAAATGTCAAAATTCAGTGACAATCAGTTTTACAGCAGTATACTTTGATTTACATTTAGTTAAAGTCAAGTCCCCTTTATTCATAGCTGTTTATACAGTACAGATTCTGTCAAAGCAGCTTTACAGGAAAATAGTTTGTCAATATTGCAAACAACTTTAAATTCTGCTGTAAAACAGCTCTATATAGAGGACAGTAGTAAACCGTAATAACTGTGTAAAGTTCAAAATAATATAAATATGATGCTTTTGCATTATAATGAAGATAATATGATTAAAAACAAAGTCAATGACTAACAGTATTGCCTATATTAAAATGTAAATGAGCAAAAAAGTCAACTATTGTTTTTTTATTTTTCTATTTTTTTTTAATGAACAATTCCTTTATTATTTCCAGAAAAAACTCCAAAGATCCTCCTGATTTTAAAAACAACCAAGAACTTATAACTAATAGGTATTCACATATTAACTCATTTTCTAAGTGTGTGAAAATATGTTAGATAGTATTTTTACAGGGAACATTTTTTTTTTTTACATTTGATTGTCTTCCTAAATTCCAAAAGCAGTTCAGATGGTGAAATCTCAGACCCAAGAGACTCTGCTTTAACACACTTTATTATAATATAGTAATATATAAACACAGGGAAAATGTTAAATACTAATAAAGTGGGGATATATATGCTTTTATCAGTGTTTTATGATAAATGCGACTCAATATAACATTGTGACCAGTGGCTGCTCGTGGGTTTTAAAATAGAGGAGGCACACTAATTGTACGTAAGTAAACATTTGTTTATATAGCACCTTTCAAAACAAAGTTACAAAGTGCTTTACGATTACAAGATCAGTACAGTAACAAAATACAGAAAATACCATCAAAATTAAGAAGAAGCCATACGATAAAAATGAGTCTTAAGAAGAGACTTAAAAGAGACTTTATATACACTGTCTCCATTTATTTTTTTTTATTAAGTAATTAAATTGTATTTATTTATTTAATATGGAGTGTAGAGAAAAGCCTGACAAATGTAGCCATTATATAAAATTGCATTGTTAAAGTTAAATAACATTACCTTGGCCGTTCCCTGGTCTTTAGAGACAAAAAAAAAAAAAAAAAACTAAAAAAAAACATCCCATATATGTGAACCTGGACCACAAAAAGCACGGGTATGTTTGCAGCAATAGCCTACAATATTGCATGGGTTAAAATTATCTTTTTTTTTCTTTTATACCAAAAATCATTACTGTAATAGCCTAAAGATCATCCATGAAGATATTTAGTAAATCTCCAACCGTAAATATATCAAAATGTAATTTTTGATTAGTAATATGCATTGATAAAAACTTCATTTGAGGCAATTTTCTCAATATTTTGATTTTTTTGCACCCTCAGATTCCAGATTTTCAAATTTATATCTCGGCCAAATATTGTCCTATTGTCCAAATATTGATAACAAACCATAAATCAATGGAAAGATTATTCATTCATCTTTCAGATGATGTATAAATCTCTTTTTTTCTTTTTTTTAAAGTAGCCTACCCTTATGACTGGTTTTGTGGTCCAGGGTCATATATCTATTTAATAATAGTTCAAATTTAAAATGGTACATAACTGCAATTTTGTGCTAAATGTAGAACTTGACGACAACAACAATAATAATTAGGTACAAAATAAAAATGTATTTACTAGAGGCGCTGATCAGCGCAGCGCTGGTGAGATTAGTTTGCAAACACGTCCTCCCTGCGCTGTCCAGTCGAACTCTTTTTCCACCGTTTCATCCCACTTTTGGGTTGCCGTTGTTTTCGGCTCAACTTCAGTAACATGTTATGGTATTACAGCTGTGAAATTACAAACAAAAAATACACATCCTGAGACATGAACTTAATAAATTTTGAATTTTATTAACATTAAATCGTCCTCCTCCCATCACCTCAAAATTTTGGGGAGCTGTGCCTCCCCTGCCTCCATCGACACTGATTGCGACTACAGTAAAAAAGCTTTTACCGTTCTTAAAACAAAGACTTGTGGCCATTATTGGAATTGAAAAGGTCTTTATGATCTTTTCATACTTTTCAACCTCCTTACAGGTGTCAAAATCACTGTTTTCTCCTTGTCGCACACCCAGACTTTTAAACTTCAACAATGAAAATACAGTTTAAAAATATGACATATCTGGTAACTATTAATCTACCTGAATTAAGCACTAGTAAAATAATTAAATACATTGTAGTATTTAATGTGAGACCACAATCAATATTACTTTTTATACAAAATAGTATAACGTTAATTCATTGTCATTTCCATCACCACACATTTTTTTTAAAATATTTAAAAAGTTCTCATCAAACATTAAAAATGTATCCACAATTTATCAGATCATGCTCTACTTAATATAAAAATTTAAGTTATTTATTTTCTAATAAGCTCTTACCCAAACCAATATTACATTTTCAGAGTGTGACAGGTGTACAGTTCAGCCTTTGGTCCTCAGGGCAGTTAATTTATCTCACTGATAAATGTATAATTATTGTACATTGTGGAAAAACTGGTAAAACTAGTTACAAAAAAATATCTTAGACAATTCTAGAGTGGCGTAAGTTATTCTATATTTAAATAACAGCTGTATATTGAGATGTGGTGGAAATGACATTTGTTCATTGCAGGTCGGAATTTTTTTTTAAATATTAACAATTTCTTTTGTAATCTAAATTTGTCCTACTGCAGACCTTAAAACTAGACAAATTATTTATGAGACTGTGTTACTTGACTTTTGAACAAGTTTTTTTTATTCAACTTCACAAGGCTAAAAGTGCCCCTAGTTGAAGAAACGCCCTTATACTTCTGCGTCGAACCTACGCCGTAGCCTACTCAGAGACGCACACATTTTTGGCGGGATTCCACTGATAAAAGTGATTCAAAAGCTCATTAATAAAGAGAGCCGTTCACTTCATTCTTGAATGAATCAGTAGTTTGAAGACATTTACCGCCATTTATCCTATTTAGAGTGTCATTTCAATAAAATAAAATAAAATAAAATAATAATATGAAAAAAAACCCAGTTTGGTCCCCTTCAGACATTCTGTAACACTGCACCTACATTTCATCTAACTTTCATTACAGTATTAATTGAGTATTAGTAGACTGTTAGGTAAAGGTTAATAGAATAATTTAAAATGTACTTACAAAGTTACTTATGTTTTTTGGGGAGCCATCAAAATCAAGTGTTAGCAGATATTAAGCAGACAGTTAATACTCTAAAGACAGTTAGTTGACATGTTACTAAAGCAAGTGCATAAGAAAATGTATTGTTTATTCAAACACTTTAATATTTTTTTTATGAATTTACTTAATTACAGTAACAATAGAAATCCAGGTTACACCATTTTAAGGTGTCCTTGTTATAGTGTAGTTATACATTTAAGTACTAAGTAATATTAATTACCTACATGTACTTACTATATGGTTGGGGTTAGGAGTATGGCTTGTTTCAGGGTTACTTACTTGTAATTATGCATAATCTATTGTTATTATAATAGTAAGTACATGTAACATGTTTAACAAGGACACCTTAAAATAAAGTGTTACCTAAATCCAACACAAAAACAAGCTTTTGGAGAAAATAAATAGAGATATAATAAAGTTATATGCGTTCTTCTCAGAGTGGTCTTTTAGTTGTTCCCAAGACACGCTTCGTTCTAGGGGTGATTGAGCATTTTCCTCTTATGCTCCTAAGCCTTGAAATTATAAATAAACTGTAACACCAATGGTTGTTTTATACTATTGATTTGAATTCAGGTTCATTAAAAATTCATTCAAGTGTAATATTAATATAATCATACAACAGTTGTCTGTATTGCATAGTGTTTTTTGCTATTTTGTACATTGCATATTTGTATATTGTTCTTTTGTTGTCTGTGTCCTGTCCCGTTGCTGTCATTCTGTTGCACTGTGGAGCTTTGTCACTATAACAAATTCCTCGTATGTGTAAACATACTTGGCCAATAAAGCTCATTCTGATTCCGATTCTGATTTAAGAGACTTTTTGCATCACTAATATTTATATTCTGCTGTTATATTATCTATTACTTTCTGATCCTTCTGATCTTTTCATAGATATGTGTCAACAAGTGAAGTACCTGAGCTGGATAAAGGTTGGCACCCTGGCCGCAATGGAGACCTGTGCACCATCTACCTGGACCACGACGGGGCCCCCTTTCTAGACCATGATGGAGGCCCCTCGCTGGACCACAATGGGGGCCCCTTTCCGGACCATGATGGAGGCCCCTCACTGGACCACATTGGAGGCCCATTTCTAGACCATGATGGAGGCCCCTTTCTGGACCATGATGGAGGCCCCTCGCTGGACCACAATGGGGGCCCCTTTCCAGACCATGATGGAGGCCCCTCGCTGGACCACAATGGGGGCCCCTTTCTAGACCATGATGGAGGGCCCTCGCTGGACCACAATGGGGGCCCCTTTCCAGACCATGATGGAGGCCCCTCGCTGGACCACAATGGGGGCCCCTTTCTGGACCATGATGGAGGCCCCTCGCTGGACCACAATGGGGGCCCCTTTCCAGACCATGATTGAGGCCCCTCACTGGACCACAATAGGGGCCCCTTTCCGGACCATGATGGAGGCCCCTCACTGGACCACATTGGAGGCCCATTTCTAGACCATGATGGAGGCCCCTTTCTGGACCATGATGGAGGCCCCTCGCTGGACCACAATGGGGGCCCCTTTCCAGACCATGATGGAGGCCCCTCGCTGGACCACAATGGGGGCCCCTTTCTAGACCATGATGGAGGCCCCTCGCTGGACCACAATGGGGGCCCCTTTCCAGACCATGATGGAGGCCCCTCGCTGGACCACAATGGGGGCCCCTTTCTGGACCATGATGGAGGCCCCTCGCTGGACCACAATGGGGGCCCCTTTCCAGACCATGATGGAGGCCCCTCACTGGACCACAATAGGGGCCCCTTTCTATACCATGATGGAGGCCCCTCGCTGGACCACAATGGGGGCCCCTTTCCAGACCATGATGGAGGCCCCTCGCTGGACCACAATGGGGGCCCCTTTCCAGACCATGATGGAGGCCCCTCACTGGACCACAATTGGGGCCCCTTTCTAGACCATGATGGAGGCCCCTCACTGGACCACAATGGGGGCCCCTTTCTAGACCATGATGGGGGCTCCTTTCTGCACCATGATGGGGGCCCCTCCCTGGACCATGACGGAGGCCCGCAAAGCCTGAGCTTCTTGTCTTTCCTGCCACTCCAACAGTAGCGCTCCGACATCGCTTTCAGCCAGCAGGAGACCAAAGAAATAGACAATGCCAAAACCCAGTGTTTCGCCCACTATGTTTTAGCTGGCCAGATGAGTCATGGGTCTACAGAGATCAACAGTTTCTCATCAAGATGCGTGTGGATTTGAGTGAGCGGGAAGAAGCTGTCAGAAAGACACTTAAACGAATTCATATTTTAAAATCATTCAATACTGACCTGTTTTCTACATATTGCCCTGTGCCTGTAGACCAAGCTGTGTCCTTTAAGATTTTTAAGTATTTAAATTATTTTATAATGCGTTTTAACAAGGTTGACATTAACAACCAGTTTGCATTTTCCATAATTGAGTTTAAAATAGGGCCCCCGGTATTAATTGGACCCTTTACACTAAAAAGTGAATACCGCCCTGATTTACATCATACTGAAGAAAAAATTATTCATGCATTAAAAGAATACAAGAATAAGAACATTATAGAAGAGCGAGTGATAGAAGATGAATTAATGGTTACTAAATATAGTCCCTGTACAGGCAAAAAAGACAATGATCCTTGTTTTCCTCAGATAGGTAATTTCTCAGAGGAAAGGAATAGTACTTGTAATAAAAGTTTTGTCACTGCCTTTCAGGACTTTTATGGTGCATCAGGCAGTATAGCTAAAGAGCTAAAGAAACTAAGTAGCGATAAAGATCCTTTTATTAAAAGTACAGTACTGGAATTAAAAGAAATGATTAACAAACAACATCATAGATCAAAATTTGAATGTTTCCAGGAAAACAAAACAAGTAAAATACATACAAGTCATAATATTAAAGACTATATTAAAACACAAATGATTGAATTTAATTTAATGAAGTGGAAAGATCTCAGCCTCATTTTAAAAATGATTGCAATTGAATTTCCTAGTAAACCAATGACATTAGATGAGTTTAATGACTATGGAGAAGAACAGGCAAATAAAATAAAAATACAGCTGAATGTTAGTGAGGAAATTAGCGAAATAATTGGTTCACTTTTTTATTCTAAGTGGTGTGATCTAGTTTATGAAGAATATGAGAAGTTTATATATAGGAAATTTAGTGATTACATTAACACATTTAATGTTAACTTTGCTTATGAGGATATTAAAGCCATTACAAACCATTTTAATCTGGTAAGAGTAGAAGAGTTAGTGTCATGCATATGGTACTTTAGATTAAAATATTTAAATGCATTATTATTCATATATTCAAACTTTCACATATTTTTCCTCATACATTGTTTTTCTTGTTTTTTTTCTTTTCTGTATTTAATTTCACTTTAATCTTACAACTACATGTATATTGCATAACGACTGTGGAGACATCCTCTCCTCACCTTGTTGCAGCGTTACATTATGTTGTGCAAAAGAAAATGTGTAAGTGTCTCGTTCATTTATATTATTGAAGAAACTATTTATTTCTAATCATCTCAATAATCCGTGATTTGTTCAATAAATCCTTTCTTTATTTCCCTTTGTCTCCTGTTGAATGTTTTTGGTTGTAGTGGAGTGAATCAGAGAACAGAATTAATTTTAACTATCAGACTGAGATTGTTCAGATGCAGATAATATAGGGTTAACCTTATTATGTATTACTATATTATAATAATTTGCTTATCAGGCTGATTTGTTTCAGATTACTTCTTGTGAATTTTGAAAGCTGTGAAAAGAGTAAATTCTGTAGAGGAACAAACAATCATTAAAACAGCAATTTAGAGCTCAGAGAGTTTGTGACATTATCTGAGGAACGATTCATCGGTGAGACGTTTAATCTCAGTTAAATGGCATTAATTGCACTGGATTCATTCACTTCGTCTGATTTAACGATTCTTTTCTTTTTCATCTTGTAACAGCTGGTTTAGTGTGACATAGTGCAATTTACATTTTTAAAAGAATAAATGTAAAGACTGTGGTAGCATCAGATATTGTGGAATTAGTATTAGATTAAAGCAAATTCATATTTCTGCTCAGTTTAAATCTCTGAATAAAGAGATTTTTTTTCCCTTCGTATTTTCATTAGATCAGACATAAAAGCATGATGAATTAAATATGATACAAAACATAAAGCACATATGCAAACGTTTTTGAAAGATTGTTTTATATATATTTAATATATATATATATACTCTTCCATATAAAAGTGTGATTTCTCTGACAATTATATCATAGGTCAGGATTAAAATGATTAAAAAAGTTTTAAGTTCAATTTTAAGTTGCACATACACTGTAAAAAATGTACTGTAGAATTTACAGGATGTTACTGGCAAAAAAGTTGCCAATAAAATCCTGTAAA
This sequence comes from Aspiorhynchus laticeps, assembly GCA_023376895.1. NCBI lineage: Eukaryota > Metazoa > Chordata > Actinopteri > Cypriniformes > Cyprinidae > Aspiorhynchus > Aspiorhynchus laticeps. Next base: position 604,624 of record JALXFT010001666.1, read on the forward strand.
AATGATGTTAATTGCTGTAAAATGGATTACAGTATAATACTGCAAAGCAAATTACAGTTAATTGCCGTATGTGAAATACAGTAATGTGTAGTATTTTTTACAGTAACATTGAATTAAACTTGTAGTTTATTTTACAGCAATATTTTGTAATTTCACTAAAGTACAGTATTTACCTGGCAACAAAATTGCCAATAAAATCCTGTAAATATATTTTACAGCATTTTTTTGGAATTTCATGAAATTACAGTATTTACCTGGCAACAAAAGTTGCCAATAAAATCCTGTAAATACCCCTAAATCCAAAATGATGTTGTAGTAATTTAACAGTGAAAATGCAATAAATAAAAATGTTAACAGTAAACTGTAAAATACTGATATAAATGCATTATAATGAGCACTATCTTAATACATTTACAAGTGAATAAAAACCAAGTCAAAGATGTTGCAAATAAGTATTTATTAAAACTGGCAGAAAGACATCGCAAGGCTTTTACTGGTAAAATAACATTTTCAGTCTTTCAACAGTTAAAATCTTATCATAAAAATAACATAGCATCACAAACTAACTACAAATACGTGTTAAAAAAGCCATATTCTGAGTAGAACATTAACTTCAAGGTCAATCAACAGAATTTGTATAATTTTGGTAAACTATTTTTTTTAATGAAAAGGATTAAAATAAAATGCTGCAATCAACATTATACCACAAATTCTGTTGTTTGAGTTTATGTTCTATTAAATTAAGAATATTCCTGCAAAAGACAATTTAATAAATACATACTGAAAGTCCATCAACTTTCTGAGATGAGCACACACGAGGGTTGTCCCTCTCTGAGACCTTTCCACTTGTTTTGCCTTTATGTATCCGTCTTGTATCCAGTGAGTGTTGTGATTCCAACAAAACATCTGCACATAAAAACAAGCAGAAGCTTTAGGATAAAGTTCAGTATTGAATGAAACTAGCTCAATAAAATAAATGTAAAAATGCCACTTATACAATACAATCAGCATTTACCAGTACTTAAAGGGTTACTCCACCCCAAAATGAAAATTTTGTCATTAATCACTTACCCTCATGTCGTTCCAAACCTGTAAAAGCTTTGTTCGTCTTTGGAACACAATTTAAGATATTTTGGATGAAAACCAGGAGGCTTGTGACTGTCCCACTACCTGCTGAGTAAATAATATTGTCAAGGCACAGAAAAATATGAAAGACATCGTCAAAATAGTCCATGTGACATCAGTGGTTTAACCGTAATTTTACAAAGCGACGAGAATACTTTTTGTGCACAAAGAAAACCAAAATAATGACATTATTCAACAATTAATCTCCTCTGCGTCAGCATAGAGCCATTTTGGAGAATATCCAATGGACGTAAACTGCGTATGCTGTTCTGTGTCATCTGGGTCACACGGATACGCTTTCTACGTTTGTTTACGCTTTGATTTGAACGAAAACAGCGTATCCGTGTGACCCAGCTGACACAGAACAGCGTACGCAGTTTGCGTCCAGCGGATATTCTCCAAAATGGCTCTATGCTAACGCAGAGGAGATTAATTGTTGAATAAAGTCATTATTTTGGTTTTCTTTGTGCACAAAGTATTCTCGTCGCTTCGTAAAATTACGGTTGAACCACTGATATCACATGGACTATTTTGACGATGTCTTTCATACTTTTCTGTGCCTTGACAAAATGCCTGCTCCTGGGACGCCAGACTGAAGTTGTAATAAGACTGCAAATCCAGCCACAAAGTTGAGGTATGAATTCACAACCATCTGACCCTCGAATAGTCAAAAGCCACTGGGTGCACCTGAAATGAATAAATATAAGCAATAATGTAACCTACAATGCAGTATTTCAATATAAAATGTAATCTAAAATACAAGTTTATCAAATGATTTACAGAATTAATAAGAATTAATACATTACCTAATGTAATCAGCTTCAGAGAGTCTTGAAGCATCAAACATTTTTCCACATCAGCTGCTATTCTTTGCACCTACAAGAAATATAGAAAATTATCTTGTGATTTCTTTAAATGCATTTACATAAATGAGACCAAAATGAACACCCAAAAAGGCATCTATTTTAAAATAAACAAACTCTTACATTTTATCAATAGATTAAATTATAATAATACATTGTAGAACTGTACCACCAATCAAATTAATGCAATGCAAAATTACAACTGTGTTATGACATTAATGTTTTACATTACTTTTTGAAAATACAAATAAGAAATGTTGGAAAAATGCAATGATACTTTTTAAACGTGGAACTAAATCGCCATTAGGTGGCAGCAAATAACTTAATGAGTGAGTCAATTGAGTGATTCATTCATTGTACCGATCTGTTCAAAATGCTGAATCATTCAGTAAAAACAAGCTGAGTTTTGCTTTATGAACTTAGTTAGGAACGAGTTTCGTTGGTGAAATAGAACAATAGTCAATATTGTGTCTAAAAAGTAAGTAACTTAATGTTAACTAACTTAATTGTTTATTGAACTATGTATATGCAATGGTGATAATCATCAAAACAGCTCACTTGTTATGCTACTTAACGATATGATATGTTATAAATAAACTCAACAGTTTGAACATTTACCTCATGTTTCTTCCGTGAGTTTATGTGTGCCGTTAAGCTGGTTTGTTTTGATGTTGAATGTAATAGAATCAGAATCAGTCTCGCGTTTTGATGCTTCCTTAGTTATTTTTTTCACTCAAATTTTAATCAGGCTAAAGTAACTTGTCCAGTCCGGCATGTAAAGATGTCTTTCACTTAAAAAAATGGCCCAGACGAGCTTTAATGTCGAGTACAACTACAGTGGCATAGACACAATTTCTAATTTACATGTAGTTTCTAATTAGTAAGGCATCACGTCAATATGGGACAGTTGAACACATATAAACAAATGCAATTTCACATATTTTGCTGTTCGTCAGTTATTTTGACAGATAGTTACTATGACACTCGTTTGCATTGGGCTTTAAGCTAAAAGTTAGGTAAATACTACTTTAAATACTCTCAATAAGAAAATTAAACTGCCAAAATGAGAAAAAATGCAGCATTTAGCTTAACTATGCAATGATAGCAATTTCCAGCTTACTGCACATAAGTTACCAAGGCCGCTTGTCTAAATGTCGTGATAGCAGGCAATTGTGACATGATATCACGTATACATTAACTTAAATAAATATAAAAGGATATATTTCTTAAGTAAAATTAAGTGAACTTACCAGGAATTATGAATAAAGCCTCTAATCTTCAATCGTTCTGGCACTGCTCCACTCAGCTGGATTTCAGATTTGAATGATGCGCGCGCAATCCCATAATGCCACACTACAGTAAGTTAGTGTAAAAAGCAGGAGCTACAGTGACAACACCTGCTTCTTGTAAATGAATTACAGTTGACATGGAAATATACTGTTAACAACTGTAAAACCTTATTTGACCCATAATGCATTGCGAATTACAGCTACATCTTGTATAATGTTTAAATAGTAATATTCTGTAAAATTTTGCTGTAGAAACTACAGCAATTTTTTACAGTGTAGACATTGAGGGCTCTAGGGAGGGGACGAGCTGACACAAGCTTGTGGAGGGTGCCCCTCCCTTGTTTTAAAGCACCCCTGTTTTAAAGCACCTTAGAACAACACACACCAACACTACATTTGAGCGGGTGGGGTGAAGCATGGGGTCGTCTTTTTTTTTTTTTTTTTTTTTTTTCTCTCACACCCCTGTTCTCTGTTCTCTGTCTGGGGCCGGGGGCTGTGAGGATGAGCTGGCCGCCCGGTCGGGGTCTGGGCTGTTGATTTTCTCTGCTGCTGCGGGGACCGGGGTGGTCTTCCTGTCCCCACGCCGGAGCGAAGGGGGTTCAGCTCCGGGATCGGGCGCTGGCTACCCCTCTGGGGGTGGTGGTGCCTGGACCTATGAGTATAGAGTGCATATGGGGAGTGTGAGTGTGGGTACCGTGTCCATTTTTGTGTGTCTACATGTGGGGCGAAGGTGTGAATATTCGTTTGCGTGCATGAGGGTGGGAACATATGCTTGTGTATATGTGTGCTTGTCGTCTACGTCTATGTGTCAGGTCGGGCCTTAGACTCCACCTCACTCATCATCTTAGTCGACCCCCACCCCACCACCATGCCCTGCCGGTGGAGGATGCCGCCGGTGCGTTGGTGATTTCTCGCGCCGGGGCAGGATGCTCAGGCGAGCGCCGGCCCACTCTCGGCGGTCGATTGGCGGGGCCTGGCCCTACTGGCCTTGCTGGGCCCCGATTGTGGGGTGGGGGGCCTTTGGGTCTCTGGGCCCAGGGCCCGGTCCGCCCTGGTGTGGTCGGCTGCCGGTGGAGCCTGCGGGCTTGCCGCCACGGCACCCTGGGGCGCCTACACTGTGGCTGTCGGAGGTCCCGCCTTCGGGCTTTCCTCTGCCCTTTTTTGGGTGGGGGCCGCGGTTGTCCCTGCGGTGGTTCTCCTGGGGGTCCCGTGCCCTGGGGGGCCTCCGGATGTTTGGGGCCCGGGTCTTTTCCGTGCCTGCTTCATGCCTTGCGGGATGGGGCTGTTGTTCCCCACACACACTATTAAACATTTACATGGAGGAACCTTATGAACACAAGCGCGCTCACACACACAGGTGTACACTCAAGCATTCACATTGGTGTAAAAACAGGTGCTCACAGACACACATTGTCTTGATCTGCTGTTGCTTCAAAACTTATTTTGTAATATTAGTTATGTGTGCTGCTCAATAACATTTAACATTTAGAATTTATTGTGATTCATACAGATGTTGGTTGTTGCTGCAGTCTCTTTGATGTTGTGTCTTCGGTTGTTTTCTCTTTTTGTCAGCAGGTATCGAAGCAAATTGTCTGTTTTTTTTTTTTTTTTTCTCTTTCTCTCTATCTATCCCCCATTCTCCTTTTTTCTCTCTCTCTCTTCCCCTTCTTTGTTGACTTTCCCCACAACCTTTTTTTTTTTTTTTTTTTCTTTCCTTTCTTCTTTCTCTCTCTTGTTTTCTCTGTCCCCTGGTCTTGTCTGTCACAGTGTGGTTAAGTAAAAGGGTATATAAAATTTAATTAATTAATTAATATAAAAAAAAAAAAAAAAAAAATATATATAAAAAAAAAAATTAAAAAAAAAATATATATTTAATTAAAAAAAAAAAAAAGAAAAAAGGCTGTGAATGATGATAGTATAGCCATGCATATGTACTGTCATGTGTTATCTGTGCTACTGACAGGCCAAATAAAAAAAAAAATAAATAAAAAAAAAGTTTTAAGGATTAAAAAGTTTTAAATCCCTAAACCAGTCTCATATGTAATCAGGTTATGATAGTGTTATCATCATCTTCATCAGTCAAATATGTTCAGAGGAATGTGTGTGTTTGTCTAGCTGCCGGTGTGATGTGTTTCTGATTCCTGTAAAGCAACGCCTCTTCTAAACATATTTCACAGATGATGACGATGATGATGATGATGATGATGGAAAGAATCATGTTTGATCAGTTATGAGGAAAACACAAACTCATCAGTGGTGTGTGACGGGGTTTGATTCTCTGGTTTAGTTCATCTCAAATTGTTGTGCACTTTCTCTCGAGCTTTATTTTCACTGTAGCATTACTCTGGAATCACTGGAATAATCATTACAGTTCCTGAGGCACTCGAAATATATAATACAGCTGAATATGAAACCCTAAACTGTAAGTTCTTGTCCTATTAAGCAGCCTTTGAGCAAGAGTTTCATTTCATAGGAATCAGAAACACACATACCATATCATGTTATGGGGCCAATCATGGCCTAATGGTTAGAGAGTGAGTGTGTGTGTGTGTGTGTGTGTGTGTGTGCACTTGAATGGGTGAAATGCAGAGTACACATTCCGAGTATGGTATACATGAAACATCATGTATTTGCAGTGTCTTGAGAAACACAAACAATAAAACTGATTTAGATTTACTCATGTAGAGTAATATTAAGAAATGTTTAAAAATTAAGCCACATCAAGCAGTATGCAAATTATGTTCTTCCTCAGTATTTTTGTCTTGTTTTCCAGTACAAATATGTAAACATACTTAAATCAAGATACATTTACTGCAGAAGCAAAATGACTGAAGATAAAGTCCTGCTTTCTGAGAGAAATGATCAGAATGAAGTTATGATTAAAACGAGGGGAAAAAGTCATCGGGGTCAGAAAAATCATCTTGTTTTAAATCAATTATGAAAGATTTTTCAGAAAGCAAGACTTAATATATTAAATCATATACTTCTCAGGTAAATGTATCTTGATTTTAAAATGTTTTGATATTTGAACTTGAAAATGACAAATGTACTAAGGAGGAACTTAATTTAAAAACATTAAAAATTAGTTTTCAGATAAATGAAATCATTATTTGTTATTCAGTGATACAGTAAAATGATACAGAGGAACGGTTTATCTACTGGTGTGTGTGAGTACATGTTAGTAGATTCACTGTTTTCTTTTTTCTTTTCTTTTCTTTTCTTTTTATGATTTAGAGAAATAAATCATTCTGATTTGCTGCTCAAGTCATTTAAGGCTTTGAAACGGACCTAGATTTAATTAAGAATGTTAAAATGGATAGATTTATCATTTATCATCCTCACATTTGAACTAGAATATGATCAGACTTGTGGTTTTAGCACCATTGTGATTCTCAACTAGGACAGTGTTTTATCTTTTTTATAAACTTTTTTTTTTTGCAAATAATTTATTAATTACTTTCGAAAACAAATGATGTTGTTGAACATAACATAACAGGTCATAACATAACCTGATGATCAGCAGAGATTCTTTCCATCATCATTAGTGAAAAATGTTCAGGTGTGTTGTGTGTAAGTTTCACTTCATAGAAATGCTCAGCATATCTGTGGCCTCTTGAGAAACACAATAACACCAGTACAGTTTAAACAAATAGAGAAACACACAGAAGGAGACACAGAAAGATGGCTCATTTATTGGTGTGTAAGATTAAATATTAGTGGCATAACTGAATGTTATGAACTGTTTTACAACACCAAATGTTGGAATGTTTTATAAAAGGCAATAAAAGCAAGAATATGTGATGAGTTAATTCACTTTTATTTAATTGACAACAGTAAAGAAAACATTTCCAACGTTTTCAAATAAATTGTATTTTGTAAACAAATTTTGATTTTGATGGCTGCAACAATGAGCATGTTTAACACTGTCACATCAACCTTCCTTTTAATTACAATGTTTCATTGTTTATGAATTAAGGAAACTAATTGTTAAAGTTCTGCATGCAAAATTTTTGTCCAGTCTCTCTTGAAACAAGGCTTCAGAAGCTCAGAAGTCTGTGGTCGTTGTTGTCTGATTCTCCTTTTCATGACTGGTCATACAGTGCATGTTCAATAGGAGAATAACGTGTCCCTCGCTGAAATAAAAAGGGTGGTGAATGAATACCGTTGGTATGTACAGAGGCAAACGGACGAGCGTACAAAAGTCAAATCCAAGAAATTAATTTAAGGTTGAATCCAAATTCACCTTGTGCAAAGAACAGGCCTTAACTCTACCCTGTCAAAAGCTTTCTCTGTGTCTCGTGAAACTATGATTTCAGGGGTGGTGGATGTAGGAGAGAAAATAATGTATGTAAGAGTGCCTCTCTAATGTGAAGTCTGTTTGATTGTTCAGGGTTTTATTTTTAAAATCTTGGGCTGAGAGATGCAATGTCCAGTCTTCAGTATTTTCTACAGTGTCCTGTGTTTTTAACAGTGTGAATGTCCAGTTATCCATTCACATACACACACACACACACACACACACACACAGAGATAGATAAATAGATAGATAGAACTGAAATTTTAAATTTTGTATGTATGCTTGTATGCTCTATAAAAATATGTCCAGATTTCTTCATCACTCTGAACAAAAACGGCAGACAGGCTGAATGAAAACGTAACTTTACTTTTTATCCCTAAACAGTTCTGTCTGGCATCACAGCAGTGTTATTGTGTTCCTCAAGAGGCACAGGTATGATGTGTTTCTGTTTCCAATAAAGTGATGCTCTGATTCTCCTAAACATTTCTCACTTACTAACTAAAACTGTTTATAATGGTGCCTCAAGTCATGTACTCAAAACTGAATGGAAAATAACACTCATATGACTTAAGTTCTTATCCTTAAACCTCCAGGTTTAGTTTGTACTGTGTTTATCATCCTTAGATTTGAACTAAAACATGATCAGACTCATGGCTTCAGCACTACTGTGATTCTCATCTAAAGAGATCATAATTGTACCTGCAACCATTTTAGTTTGGCTTTGTCATTACTTAGATATGTGTTCAGAAGAAGTGCTTTCGAGGTGGATAGCATTGTTTGGGTGTGGCACACACACACACGCACAGGCACACACACACACACACACACAAAGGGTGTGGCCTAATCACAATATAAAATAACACTCATATGACCATAGCACTCTATACATGACTAAATCATTGAATCTGAACTCAAGTACTCGAGTAAAGAAAGAAGTAGTTTTAACAGAGCGATCATCCCGAGCATTATCTTTGAACTCAAATAATCCATTACAATCTTACTGTAAGGATTTTAAAGGGCGAAAGGTTTTTATAGAACAAGCAACCCGGGGCAGGAGCATCAACATTGTTCCAGTAGGAATGGAAAAAGACTCGACGGTTCCGTCATTTGATAGTAACTCTACTGTAGGCCGGCATACACAAGACTCTTCACACCAGAGTGTCTTGGGTGCTCCTGCCCCTGGTATTCCTGTGGGATCAGCTGCGGTGAGTTACTCTGATCTGTGTAGAATTATATTACATTTACATTTTAAATGTTTAAATACCTTAATAATGATTGATGCTCTTTTCTACTACGTTTGAGGGTTACATAAAGATTAAACTAACGGTTGGTTCTGATTTCTCTTTTCCATTATAGAGAGACAAGATGTGGCAATTTCTAGAAAGGTTCGGAAGGTAAGAAACAGTGGGTCTCATTCACTGCGTATACACAAATCTGTGCATTAATATATGCACAAATGTTTTCCACAAACAAATTGTGATTCACCAAAAACTATTGAATTAAAATGTATTCTAAATTCATATATCTTATTGCTTCTCTTGCCTGAAAAGACCATAAACATTATAGATAGCATCTAAAGTAACAATTAATTTACACACAAATTGTGTTGTTGCATCAGTGTTCAATAAAAATAATTTGCTAACACTTTTTTATTAAAACCTTTATATATAATGAACTATTAAATTACTTCATTGTATTAATTTTGCCTTGTAATTCTCCTTATAATGCACTGTATGATCACATGAATAATTGTAACCACGGTTGTTAATAATAATAATAATAATTTAATAATTATACATTATAATATCCATCTATTCATTGTTGCACCTTTAGACATGCATTAAAACACACAACAAACAAACCTTCAAATTTTACAATGATTTTTAACTTTGGTTAGAATTATTTATGAAAAGATATAATGCGTTACAGCATACATTATTAATACCTTTACAATGCATTGTACATAAAGGCTTTAAGTAAAGTGGGTAACACTTTAGAATAGGGAACACTTCTTCACTATTAACTACGACTTTTCCCTCAATAAATATCTAATTTGCTGCTTATTAATAGTTAGTGAGGTAGTTAGTAAGTTTAGGTATTGGGTAGAATTAGGAATGTAGAATAAGGCATTAATATGTGCTTAATTTGCTAGTAATAAATGGCTAATATTGTAGTAAGATGCATGCAAATAAGCAACTAGTTAAGAGACTCTAAAATAAAGTGTTACCATAAAGTGTTACCATTAGTTCTGTGGGAGTTGGTAAAATGCAGATTTTCCGTGCGGTGTGCCTTTGGCCCCACATGAGATACACAGATCCTGTTCTTCATTACTGCAGATATATCTACGGTCATTTGTGTGTTTATTCATTTTGTTTAAGCAGAGCCATCATCAAGAAGATGATGGTACTTCCTTGTGTGAGAAAATGGACTTCTGTTGAGGTGGGTTTCATGTCCAAATCATTCATTCTTTTGTTCATTCAAAGTTAATATAACATGCAGTAAGTGTTATCTCTTCTTTTCTAATGTTCTCAAAATGTTAGCACAACAGTTTTTTGAAGTCATTGAAAGTTTTTCTGAAATGTTTTTTGTTGGATGCTCACCTGTTTTTTTAAATGTTACTACTTATTTCAGAACATTTACATTACATTTACATTTAATCATTTGGCAGACGCTTTTATCCAAAGCGACTTACAATTGGGGAATACATAAAGCGATTCATCTTGAAGAGGCAATCAGACAGAGGAAGTGCTCGTAACACCAAGTCTCAGTCATTGTTCAAATAAGTACAAGCTAGTAAGGGAAGGAGAGAAATGCATTAAAATCCATTAAAAAAAATAAACATACAAATGAAAAATACAGCAAATAAGCTTTAAATCTGTTGAAACACATCGATCTGAAGACGGGATCAGTGAACAGTTCCTCCATCAGAGCACATCTGATGCTCACTTGTCTATAACAAGCCTCACAAGATTCTCTTTTATGGGTGAGCATCCATTATAAAACACTTTTTTTATTATTTTTTTTATGATGAAGTCAAGTAGTGCCAAAAGAGATGGGTTTTCAGTTGTTGCTTGAAGATTGACAGGGATCCAGCATTCCGGATAGGGGTGGGAAGATTAACGTTCAGAGAACATTCAAAACGTATGTTCCCATAATGTTTGGAAATTATAAACATTTCCTTGTTTTCTTTAACATTCACGTAATTCAAGAAATGACATTGTCATAACTTTGGGAACATTAGCAAAACATTCTTAGAATATATTCTGTTAGCTGTGGAAATGTGATTATTTATGTTCAAAAGAAAGTGAACTGGTTGAAGCTCTGACTTTGAATAAAGAGTTGTGAAAGTAGAAACTCATGTAAGTGATTTGATCTTTCTCACGCTTCGCATTGTTCACACCTGAAGGCACACGTTAATCGAGGTGAACAGCATTGTTTTGTGCCCTGACTTAAAGGGTTTGGCCCGATCAGACTATATATGAGCAATCTTTTACCAGCTTTTTAATTTGCATGATCCACCAAACTGACTTCTTTAAGAAAAGCACATTTTATTACCAAAAAGATCAGGAGTTCATCTGACGGACAGATCTACTGTTCTTAGAGTAACTGTAGACCAGCATACAGATCCTCTCCATCAAAGAAAGTAGGAACTGATCAAATAAAATAAAAATATGGTGCATTTTATGGCTCTGACTAGTTTAGAGTTAGTTTGGATCGCAGTGCTTATGGTTTTCTGCTAAATTCTCATTATTCTTATTCCTTGTTTCCATTATAGAGATCTTCACCGGAAGACTCTGGCCTTATTCGACTGAGCTCTGAGCAGGTTTATCTGTAAGTACATTTAAAGCGATGTGTTTGTTCACTGCTTCAATTGCAGCTTCATCATATTCTTGCTCTATTTATTATGTTTTAAAGCAGTGATTCTTTAAATATTTTGTGAATGTGACCCTGTATTGAGGGGAAAATTAGTGCAGTGCATGTGAAATGATTCAAATCGTTATGTATAGTTTTACTGGATCAGCAACACAGATTCTATAAATAATGAGTGACTTATCATGAGAAATTTGAAATATGACTTCAGATAAATGTCAAAATTCATATCAGTTTTACAGCAGTATACTTTGATTTACATTTAGTTAAAGTCAAGTCCCCTTTATTTATAGCTGTTTATACAGTACAGATTCTGTCAAAGCAGCTTTACAGGAAAATAGTGTGTCGATATTGCAAACAACTTTAAATTCTGCTGTAAAACAGCTTTATATAGAGGACAGTAGTAAACCGTAATAACTGTGTAAAGTTCAAAATAATATATATATATAATATAAGAATATATAGCCTACTGTATCCATTAAAAAAACATACAAATGAAAAATACAGCAAATAAACTTTAAATCTGTTGAAACACATCGATCTGAAGACGGGATCAGTGAACAGTTCCTCCGTCAGAGCGCGTCTGATGCTCACATGTCTATAACAAGCCTCACAAGATCCTCCTCTATGGGTGAGCATCCATTATAAAACACGCACAGGATATTAATTTAGACAACTATGCAAACATTGAAATTTCACACAAAGGGATCAGAGCCCCGAGAGCGCGCCGTTTGTGAATCATATAATGCGTGCCTAATGTACGACTCTGATACACAGGAGTGTCATAGGCTACATTAGGCACGCGCAAGTTCGTTAATCGTCTTTACCTTTACATTAGCACGACGGTTTGCTTCATACAGCCCAGAGATGTAGTTTGCGTGCAGCGGTTGGAAGTTATGAGCCGATGTTCAGTCTGTATTTAACAGTATTTAACGCCGAGTCCGAAGCAATCAATCACAGAGCACGAGAGAGGCCGTGATTTGATCATTTTAATTTAACACATTAATAATGAAATTAAACAATTATAGGATAATATTTCAATTAATTTTAAGCCATCTCGCGGCCCCCTTGGAGGATCACTGAGGCCCCCTAGTGGGTCGCGACCCCCCGATTGGGAACCCCTGACTTACGCCACACGGCTACCCTTGCTCCGGAGGAGGTTTTATTCTGGGTTAGAGATCGCAAACCCAAACTGGACCAATCAGCTGTGAGTAAAGTGACAGATCAGATGCAATTAAGCCACTCCCCCATATCTCTTGCTTCAATTTAAAGCAGTTTAGAGTAGAAGAATTTCAGAGACAAAACTGCCAGAATTTTAGAGACAAAATTGCCTTTTGCTGCTAATTATTAATTATATCATATGTAATAGTGATACTTGACTGTACTTGAATGACCTTTTAATGCCTTACACACCACGTCATAACCTGCGTTCTTCTCAGAGTGGTCTTTTAGTTGTTCCCAAGACACGCTTCGTTCTAGGGGTGATTGAGCATTTTCCTCTTATGCTCCTAAGCCTTGAAATTATAAATAAACTGTAACACCAATGGTTGTTTTATACTATTCCCAGCAGGCACCAGACGTCTATGTAACGTCAGGTTGACGTTGGACATGACGTCAGACAGATGTTGGATTTTGGTTGAAAATGAAAATCGGGTTGACGTCAATATTTGACGTCAATTTGACGTTGGCTTAACGTTGGATTTTGGTTACACAACCTAGAAACAACCAAATCTCAACGTCAGCTGACGTCGGTATTGGACATCAATTTAACATTGACATTAGATGTTGGATTTACATTGGATTTTGGTCACCCGACGTCGCAACCAAAATTTAACCAAATACCAACGTCTTATGACGTTGTGTGCCTGTTTTGTGCCTGCTGGGTTGGCTTGTATTCAGGTTCATTAAAGATTCATTCAAGTGTAATATTAATATAATTATACAAAATGATTTTATAGACTTATTGCATCATTGATATTTATATTCTGCTGATATATTTTCTATTACTTTCTGATCTTTTCATAGATATGTGTCAACAAGTGCAGTACCTGAGTTGGATAAAGGTTGGCACCCGGGCCGCAATGGAGACCTGTGCACCATCTACCTGGACCACGATGGAGGCCCGCTTAGCCTCTACCTGGACCACGATGGGGGCCCGCTTAGCCTCTACCTGGACCACGATGGGGGCCCGCTTAGCCTCTACCTGGACCACGATGGGGGCCCGCTTAGCCTCTACCTGGACCACGATGGAGGCCCGCTTAGCCTCTACCTGGACCACGATGGGGGCCCGCTTAGCCTCTACCTGGACCACGATGGGGGCCCGCTTAGCCTCTACCTGGACCACGATGGGGGCCCGCTTAGCCTCTACCTGGACCACGATGGGGGCCCGCTTAGCCTCTACCTGGACCACGATGGGGGCCCGCTTAGCCTCTACCTGGACCACGATGGGGGCCCACTTAGCCTCTACCTGGACCACGATGGGGGCCCGCTTAGCCTCTACCTGGACCACGATGGGGGCCCGCTTAGCCTCTACCTGGACCACGATGGGGGCCCGCTTAGCCTCTACCTGGACCACGATGGGGGCCCGCTTAGCCTCTACCTGGACCACGATGGGGGCCCGCTTAGCCTCTACCTGGACCACGATGGGGGCCCACTTAGCCTCTACCTGGACCACGATGGGGGCCCGCTTAGCCCCTACCTGGACCGCAAGACAACAAGATGGTATCTGAGGTATGTTTATTCTAATATTTAAAGCTCTAAAATGCTATTTGCAGTAGCTAATAATTTTGAGACCCATGTCTTTTTGATTATCAGTTTTTCTCAAGGCAAACTTACTGCTTTAGATAAATTATTTATATTTAGATAAAGACCCCCTCAATGCTCTTATGTGATTTTTATTTGAAACAAAACAAACAGAAATGTCTCTCCACCACGGATCTATTATAGAGAACTGAATTACACACTTTCCCCCATTATTCCCACACTTTCTATTCAGTTAATAGGGAATCATCTGATTTAAATGAGAAAACATTACCTAACGAGTTACTGTTTTTATATCTGAAGTCTTCCTGAACATTTTTAAAACACAAACGTCTTATGTATGCACATGGTTATTTGTTTAGAGTTGGGAATCATTACAATAGTGAACTTCAGCTTGACGAGATGCTCAACATATTTATTATAAACGTCAAAATGCTCCTTCTGCTCATTCAACAATGATTTTGTTAACAACGTGTATTTTGAAGCAGTTAAGATAATGAAATTAATTTATTAAAATTAATAATTAATTCAACAAATACATGCATCATAGCATCATTCAGAGGAATAACGCTGATTACATACAGTACAGACTGAAACACATGAAGCTTTATATCACTTCTCCTGTCTGAAAATAGTGTAAACATTATAGATGACATCTAAAGTAACAATTAGTTTACATAATTATATCTTAAGAATAATCCTGTGCAACTGATACACTGTAAATTACATGATTTTACCTCAAGGATTTACCCAGCGGTAGCTGCATGGATCACAGGCTGCCTGCACATCTCAAAAGATCATCTCCTGCAGCTCAACCTGGCAAAGACTGAGCTTCTGGACTTCCCTGCGACTGCAACAGTAGCGCTCCGACAGCGCTTTCAGCCAGCAGGAGACCAAAGAAATGGACAATGCCAAAACCCAGTGTTTCGCACACCATGTTTTAGCTGGCCAGATGAGTCATGGGTCTACAGAGATCAACAGTTTCTCATCAAGATGCGTGTGGATTTGAGTGTGCGGGAAAGAGCTGTCAGAAAGACACTAATACGAATTCATGCTTTAAAGGCTATCGATAATAATTTGTTTTCTAAATACTCCAATATTCCTATAGATCATACTCTGTCTTTAAAGCTATTCAAGTATTTAAATTATTTTAGAAGGGATTTTGAGAAGGTTAACTTTACTAAACAGCTTTCATTTGTTATAATTGTGTTTAAAATGGGACCGCCTAAATTAATCGGACCCATTATAATAAAAGAAAAAGAAAAAAGAAACAACAACAACAAAAGAAAAAAAGTTAAACACTGCCCAGATCATACTGAACAACAAATTATTTGTGCGACAAAAGAATACATTACTAAAAATAAGAAGATTATAGAGGAGCTACAGATAGAGTTTATTATAAATAATACTACTAATAATCCCTGTATAGGCATAAAATGTCATGATCCTTGTATTATTCAGTTATCTAATTTCTGTGAGGAAATGAACAAAACTTATAATATAAAGGTTTACAATATCTTTCAGGACATTTATGGTGCGACAGGGGAGAATATAATTAATGAAGTAAAGGATCATCTAACGGATCCTAGTACTCCTAGTAGTGATCCTCTAATTAAAAATCCTAGTAGTGATCCTCTAATTAGACATATATTACAATGGTTAAAAGAAATGATTAACAAAGAACATAATACATCAAAATTTATATTTTCACAGATAAACCAAGTCCAAAAAAAGAAAAAAACTATCTTACATTATATTTCAACAGAAGTTAAGAACATAACAGAAAGTAAACATCAAGAATTCCTCTCTTCTCTACACAATTTTAAAATTGAATTTCCAGGTGATCCAAAGACATTAGATGAGCTGAAGAGCTTTGGAGGACAACAGGCAGATAAAATGAAAGAACATGTGAAACAAATCTTTAAAGATGAAATGAAAACTAAAATTAGTGAAGAATTTAGTGAGGAAATTAGTGGAAAAGTTCGTTTGTTTTTCTATCGTAAGTGGTGTGAACTAGTAGATAATGAATATTTATTTAATGAAGAATATTTAGAAGTAAAAGAAAAATATAAAGTCAAAGAGCTTCAGTTTAAATATCTGAAGCTCTGTGATGTCATCAAGACATTTACTGTCAACTTTGCTTATAATGATATAAAAGTCTTTACAAAAACATTTATTCTCAAAAGAGTAGAAGAGCCAAAGTTAGAGTACAATTGTTAGTTTTCTGCTCATTTATATTATTTAAGAGACTATTTATCTGTAATCATCTCCATAATCCATGTGTTTCGTGGACTTTTAGTTTGTATTTCTTTTGTTATCTGGTTTACTTTGCTCCATTTTCCCGCCAGCCCTTTATTGCTATGGTTTTTCATTAATCGGCTCACACCTGATTGTGTCTTAGTTAATCACGGTGTGTATTTAAGCTCTTCAGATTGATTTGTTTCTAGTGTGTCATGCTGTGAATTCTGTCATTACTTGAGTTTACTTTGTTTTTCTTTTGGTTTAATAAATATACTTTTATCTTCTTCGTTTCTCCCTCGCCTTCATTGGACCCTAAATGTTACACCATGTGATATATTCAATAAATGTTTGCTTATTTCCCTTTGTAGCATTGTGAAATTAGTATGATTTATAATATTGTTTGTATTGCTGTCGGCCAGTAATGCTCATCACAGCAGGACTACATAAACTCACAATCACATCACATCTTCAGACTACAGAGAGTCAATTTAAAGGCAGTATTTACTAACTCTTATCATTCTCAGATACAGTGTCCTGTGGTTATTCTTTGATCTGAATGCAGAGATATCATTAATAAAGTGACTGTTTGTCCACCATAAGCTGTAATGATACATCAAGCTACAGAAAAACAGAGAAAACAAGACAGAAACAATGATTTCTAGATTAGATTGAGAATGCAAAAATTGAATTGTCATAATGTTTGAAGTTTTACATTCAATTTGTCATCTAAAAAGGCTACAAATTAGTACCTTAAAGTACATGTTATTGGGCTGTTGTCTAATCTTGGTTAAAGTGACTCTGGTATCTGTCGTGTTATAAAGGCTGGTTCCTAACTGAGGTTCAGAAACAAGTTTTGACTGATGTGACTGCTGTCCGATTAAAGATGCACATTTACACTGGAGCACATTAGCGTTGAATGGACATAATGACAATCTACTGTTTGCTATCTGCAAATTTGAGTTTGTTTATGTGATGGTGTTAGAGTGTAAATATGAAGGTGTTATTTTTTCCCCAAAGAAAACTTGATTTCTCATGATATACAAGCTCTCTGTCTCTGATGCAGTAGGATCCATAAGCAGAGCTTAGTTTTTAATGTTTTTCAAAACTGGAGCAGAGTAGAGTTAATACAGGAGGAGATCAAAATCAAAAGGAAACAAGAGTCCAAACAATTAATCCAAAACGCAAACCTAAAGACATAAACCCAAAGCAGACAGGTGGTCAAAACACAGAGAAAAGGCTCAGAAATTGAGCGTTCGCGTTAGTTCTGGCAGGTCACGTGAGTCAAGCTTGCATCAGCTGATTCTCAGCTGATCACATCTACCTATAGGAATACGACACCTATCGCGGCATTCCTATATAAGCTCTATTCAGTATTAATCAGCAGCTTTTCCCGCTTGCTCAGGAGCAAATCACCCAACTCCTCCTTTCACGCAGTCAGGACTTGGCTTTCTGATATTCCTTGCTAAATCAGACTCTTTTGTTGAATAATTATACACTTAAATTTCATTAAGTACATTAATGATATCTGCTTTGTTCTGTTCTGTTAACCCTCGGGGGGTTATTATTATTGCTGCTCTCCCTGCTCATTCATGACGGGCTGTATGGTTGGGCAGGGAGTTTTTGCACAGAACAGAACCATACCGCCAAACCAAACTTTATGCTAAGTATCTATCATTTTGACGATAGTGGTCCTGACAGAACTGCAATAGAAATATCAAAATAAGACTTGGCAAGGAATGAAATCACCACAGAGTGGGCCTCATTTATGAAACGAACGTACGACCGAAATTTGGGCGTACGGTAGTTTCTACGCAAAACTTGGAATTTATCAACATGGACGTGAGCGGTGGCTACGATCAAATCTCACGTCAGGTCTGAGCTCGTGTACGCAAGTTTTTGAGTTAGCCTGAACTTGCGTGCAGCATAGAGAATTTCGGAGAATTGTATAATGACAGCATTTTGTTTTTCCTAAACCGAAAAACAAGTTTTTTTTGTTTGTTTTTTCTCCTTTCAGGGTTTTAGCTTTATGCGCAAATAGCAGCATAAACAACAGATGTGAGGAATCACACATCGTCGTATCACGCACCTGCAGCGCTTCTGTGAATGGAGAAAAACAGAAATTATAAAAGGAATAAAATAAATAGGGCTACTGGAAATATATTTCTCTTAATTAACAGATTAACAAAAGAAAAAAAAACAGTGCGACAAGTATAGGCCACTTTCGTTTTTGTGACACTCTTAATGCATTTTATTTGTTTTCTGTAACTTTATTTTTTTAAGATTTAACTGCTTGGTGATCACGCAGGTGCCTCACGCGCACACACACACACACACACAAACACACACACACACACACACACACACACACAACATTTCAGCGTTACTAACTTGACATTCAGCCATTAATCAAACTAAAATGCAGTCAACCAAACAAAAATGTTACACTGCACAGTTTACAAGGTCCACTGTAAAATCAGCATGCAGCGCAGAAACAAACATTTATTGCGCATGTGAAGGGTGATATTTTACATGGATATTGGAACTCAAGTGAAGTACAAAGCCTTTTTTACATCATAGATAATAGTTTAGCAACCAAATGTTACATGGCAAAAATGGAAACATTTGGATGTCGAATGAGAGGCTCGTGAGCCCAATGCGTTTAGTTTCGCTTTAATTCATTCATTTTAGCTTGACGTTGTATTACGTTTATAATGAATGCCACTATAGCCTAATTTGTGTTTTACTTCATAGTTTGATATAAAATTTTATAGCTACTCATTTTTTCATTCTTGTTCTGTAATAACGTTAAATTTAAAGGGTTTGTTGTGGATTAAGGAGAACTAAATAATCTATATAGTGTTTATAATGTTTATAAATGTTTCGTTATATTTATTGGTATTTAATATACATATAAATTAATGCCATTGTTTGCAATTATAAGGTTAACGGGTGTTTTTGGAGTAAGATCAATTTCTCTTTCATGAGATTACTTCCTCTTTTTGGCCGGGTTATGTTTCTCTGTGTCGTAAACTTTAGGGGCGAGGCTTCTAAACCGGGGTGTTTTTAGGGGCGTGATATTCAAATGACGATTATTTTTTTCCGCCACATTTATCAACGTACGATCTTTCGTACGATGAGATTGGCGTCATACGAATGTTTCATAAATCACACGTGAGCTCTGTCGTAAGTTGATTTGTGCGCTTGGATCTGCGCTCGTTTCTACGTTAGATTGATAAATGAGGCCCAGTGTGTTTATAGTGTGAGATGGTGAAAGATGAGCTTTAGGTGTGCAGAAAGTCAGAATTCAGAAGAGGGCTCCTCATGTGGAGTAGCAGGTTCAGGCATGAATGCGACAGATTGATTTCAGATCTGCCATCAGAGGGCAGTCATGATCTTACCTGAGGAATCTGGGAAATAAACCACTGTCTGAATGTAACCCTGCATCCCAATGTTCATACTATCCATCCTAAATAGTATGTGAGATTAGAATAAGTGCAGAGCCGGCCCAAGCCTTTATGGGGCCCTAAGCAGAATTTTTTTGGGGGCCCCTCGGTGCCGCCAATATGACTGGTTATTGTCAAAGCTTGATTATTCACACACTATAAATCTAACACATCCATTTTCAGTTTTGTTTGTTGTAGCTGTGTTGCTTACATCATACCATTGTCTGTTCGGCATGTTTTTACCCTTCTGTGATTTTTAATTGTAACAGTTGCAAACCTACTAAGTGGCATACTTAATGTGGTGTGCTGAAAAGTAGCTAGATAAACCAGCAGACGATGCATTTACAAAACAGCACGTTATTTTAACAACATAAATATTAATTGAAGTTGTACTTTTATTACAAGTCATACTTTCTTATAATAAATATTAAACACAGCAGAGAGCATCTGTACATATAAAACAACAACTCTTAATCTATATCTAGCTAATTGAGGCATAATGATATTGGAATATAATAGCAAAGACCCAAAAGGTAGGCTAAGGTAAATAATGTTAAGCTTTTATCAGTTTATGCTTATTTTTATTACAAAAATATATACCCAGGAAAGTTATTTTTACGCAGAAGACAAAAACTTTAATCTAATACTAAGTAAAATGTTATATTATAATATATTAATATGTCAAGGCTATTTGCTGATGTTTTGATGTTCAAACATTAACTTCCCTAAAATAAAAAGATGATCAGGGGTGCGTTTCCCAAAAGCAACTATGGTCGCGAGTTCTATCGTTACCAATAGAGTTCAATGAAAATAACGGCTATAGTTACTGATAAAATATACTGATATAACATGTATAGCTGGCGCTGAGCCAGAGAAAGACGAGCCCAGAAAAAAAAGAAAATGATAAAAGAAAGACGCGCTCAGTGCTTTTCATATTTCATAACTGTTCAGCGTTTTCAACCGAATAAAGTTTATTTTTGGTTTCAGACATTTAAATACACTTCAATTAAGTAAAAAATACATTTAGTTCGTTAAATACACACTGATTTCTATGGAAAGCAGCAATAAAAATCCTTTCAATTAATGGATGACATGTTTTATTCCTATCAAATACACATTGTGTAGGTTACTATAAAGTTTACTTTCTCCCAGCTAACTGGCCACTTACTTTCATGTATTTTGGGAGAAATAGGTGAATTCACGTGATGTTAATCCGACAGATCCACACGGCAGCGGCCAGCGCATATTACCAACATGTTCATAATTGTGCCTGCATGACGTCACTATGAAAATAATAAAATGATATGTATAGATTATTTATTTAATATTGCGCTTTTGTATAATTACCATTGTCCATTGACATAATATATCACCAATTAAAATAATAATAATAATAATAAAATATAAAATAAACTGCCATTTCATGTAGGCTAATCTTGGGGCCCTCTGGTGGCCGCGGTTGTTCAGTTGTTGCTTGAAGATTGACAGGGATCCAGCATTCCGGATAGGGGTGGGAAGATTATTCCACCATCCAGGAATGGTGAATGAGAAAGTTCTGGAGAGTGATTTTGAGCCTCTCTGTGATGGTACCACAAGGCATCGCTCACTAGCAGATCTCAGACTTCTGGAGGGGATGTAGATTCGTAATAGCGAGTGGAAGTAGGATGGTGCTGAGCCTGTGGTCGTTCTGTATGCAAGCATCAGTGTCTTGAACTTGATGCGAGCTGCCACTGGTAGCCAGTGCAGTGAGATGAAGAGAGGTGTAACATGGGTTCTTTTGAGCTCATTGAAGACCAGTCGTGCCGCAGCATTCTGAATCATTTGTAGAGGTTTGATTGTGTTTGATGGAAGTCCAGCCAGAAGAGCATTGCAGTAGTCCAGCCTAGAAACGACAAGGGCCTGGACAAGAAGTTGTGCAGCATGCTCTGTCAGGAAGGGCCTGATTTTTCTGATGTTGTGTAGCGCAAACCTGCAAGATCGAGCAGTCTTTGCAATGTGCTCTTTGAAGGTCAGCTGGTCATCAAAGATTACACCAAGATTTCTGACCGAAGTTGATGGGGTAATTATTGATGTGCCTAACTGAATCGAGAAGTCATGCTGTAGGGTCGGAGTGGCAGGGACGACAAGAAGCTCAGTCTTTGCCAGGTTGAGCTGTAGGTGATGTTCTTTCATCCATGCCGAGATGTCCGCCAGGCAGCCTGAGATCCGTGCAGCTACCGTTGGATCATCTGGTTGAAAAGAGAGATAGAGCTGTGTGTCATCGGCATATCAATGGTAGGAGAAGCCATGTGCCTGTATGATGGGTCTCAGTGATGTAGTGTATGTGGAGAAGAGGAGGGTTCCAAGAACCGATCCCTGAGGAACCCCAGTGACCAGTTGATGTGCTTTGGATACCTCCCCTCCCCAGGCCACCCTGAAGGACCTACCGGTGAGATAGGATTCAAACCAGCGAAGTGGAATCCCAGTGATGCCCAGCGATGAGAGGGTGGACAGGAGGATCTGATGATTGACAGTGTCAAAAGCAGCAGAAAGATCCAGCAGAATGAGGACTGATGATTTGGAATCGGCCTTTGCGGCTCGCAGGGCTTCAGTGACTGAGAGTAGCGCAGTCTCTGTTGAATGGCCACTCCCGAAACCTGACTGTTTTGCATCCAGTTTGTTGCACTGTGAAAGAAACAGTGAGAGCTGGTTGAAGACAACTCGTTTGAGTGTTTTCGCTACGAATGGAAGGAGAGAGACAGGTCTGTAGTTTTCTAAAGGAGACATGTGGCCAAGGATGGTGACCCATACTCGGAATTCATGCTCTGCATTTAACCCATCCAAAGTGCACACACACAACGTGAACACACACCTGGAGCAGTGGGCAGCCAATGCTGTTGCGTCCGGGGAGCAGTTGGGGGTTCTGTTCTTGCTCAAGAGCATCTCAGTCAAGGTATTGAGGGTGAAGAGAGAGTGCTGAACATTCAATCCCCCCACCTACAATCCCTGCCGGCCCGAGACTCGAACCCACAACCTTTGGGTTACGAGTCCGACTCTCTAACCATTAGGCCACGACTTCCCCTATGTGAACCATGTATAGCCATATATTGATACATATAAAATATATATTTAGCAATAAGACAGAAACAATACAGTAATACATAGCTTTATTGAAACATTCATTCCTTTTTTTAACACATGGGTTTACATACAAAATTAAATGTCTCAAAAATACATTCCCAATATGCCTACAAAGGTCCCCAATTCTATACAGATTCAGGCAAATTAACATCCACATTTAGTCATTCAGCAGACACTTTTATCCGAAGCGACTTAAATGAGGACAATAGCAATCAAACCAACAAAAGAGCAATAATTTGTAAGTGCTGTGACAAGTCTTGGTTAGTCATAGCAAGTTTTATATATATTATATATATATATATATATATATATATATGTGTGTGTGTGTGTGTGTATTTGTGAATCCATACACACTTTAATGGCTGATATTGCCCACAATCCACTGCGCTTTGGTGAAGGATTCGGGTTCAGAACTTCACACACCAATTAAAAGCATTAAAAAACTACAAACGTGGCTGATGTGTGTGACCGAGTGTTAAGTATAGAGGTTTAGAGAAAGGGGGTTGAGTCACTAATAAACAAAAACTAACCTGGGCTGCGTTTCCCAAAAGCATTGTAAGCTTAAGAACATCGTAGACCCATTGAAACCAAAGGAGCTACGATCCCTGGTAAAGAAATATATAATGTTATCTGTGTTATATTTCATCTGCAACAACAATGTGAACTTTTAAAAGCATCATTATGCTAAAATATGATATATATTTCTCTCTGATGTGGTAAGTTAAATGAAATGTGGAGGATGTGAACTGTGAGAAGATGATTGACAGGCCAGTTTTCAGTGACAGGGTGCATGCTTCAGGTGCGACAGAGCAGTCTGTTAAAGACCCAGATCTATGACGTGATAGTCTGTCCCAAAGCTCGCCTACTCTTCTACTACACACTCAATCAAATGCAATCAAATATAAAATAAAACATAAAATCAAAACCAATTAGAGACCAAATATCGCAAAAAATTAATAACAGCCAAACTGTACTGTTTAAAAGCTTGTCCAAAAATGTGTGTCTTTAGGTGTTTTTTAACATCAAACTGCTTCTGTTTCACACAAATGCTGGCACAGACGTGCATGTTCGGCTAGAATCACCCAGAACTCGTGCATCTTCGGAAGCGGAGCTGTGCGGAAAGTTACAAAAAATGTCGTGCACACCGCCATGCGAAACGATGTTGCGGGCACCAAAAGTAAACTTCCGCCAACACCGCGATGACGTCATATTTGGCACGCGCACCCAAGCAAACTTGCGGACGTGTCGAGTATAATCAGCCTTTATGCATGGAGCAGAACAGACGTTTTGAAGCATTGCAGACCATGCACTGGCACAAATGCGCCAACGTCAAATTTGAACTCGCACATAACTATTGGTATCGGCATCGGTATCGGCCGATATCATTCAGAATAATCGGATATCGGTATCGTCAGAGAAATTCACTATCGGTGCATCTCTAGTAAAAACATACCTGTATGTTTATTTGTGCTGTACTTTATAGCCTTTATATTTGTGCTGTCCTTAATATAGCTCATTTTATATCTTCTGTACATTAGCATTGATCATTATTTAGAAGATTTCTGCAGAGCTCAAGGAAATTACAAAATAGGTATATCAATCTTTTACATTCTGATACTGTAGTACTTTTCCATTGATTGATTTAGCATTCATTGTTCATTGATGTTAGAGGGTCAAAGAAGATTCAGGTCAAAACATGGCCAACACTGTAAACACCTGCAGATCTACAGGAAGCACTTCATCAAAGATCGGGAAGTAGGTTCTTCATTGAATTCAGTACATACTGTGATAGTACAGGAACACAGATTGGGTCGTTGTCTAATCTTGGTTAAAATGACTCTCTAGTTCCTGCTATGGTTATAATGACTGGTTACTAACTTATTAAATTGTAACCAATCAAGCTTCAGAAACTAGAGCTTTGACTGATCTGTTTGCAGTCTGATTAAAGATGCACATATACACTGTGCATCTTTCATATAAAGCCGATCTACTGTTTGCTATCTGCAAATATGATGTGAATATTATAGGAAAACTTGATTCCTCATGATATACAAGCTGCTATTCTCTGATTGATTTATGTCAGGTCTGCCATCAAAGGGCAGTGTTGATCTTACCTGCGACGCTGAGGAATCTGGCAAATAATGAGACTCTCAACCGATGAATGTAAGTCAAGAAGAGTTACTCAACACTGCGCTAACAGAGCTCGACATTAAGCATGTTGATGTACTTTATTCCAACTTTAGCTGGAAAATGACTCTTTGTTATTGTCCTCTTGCATTATTGACAAACTATGTTCCTGTTTAATACTGTAAAGCTGCTTTGACACAATCTGTATTGTATAAAGTGCCGTAGGAATAAAGGTGACTTGACTGACTCATTGAATTCTCATCGTTTTATCAGCTCTTACTTCAATAAGCATATCAACTGGCACCACCTTGTTATTGTCAATTCATTATCCATTATCAATCTCTGTTTACACAATGTAATAAAATCAGAATATATTTTGTTATTGATGTTTTAATCAGGCTAATTGTCTGGTCGGGTGAGTAAAATTCTCTTTTATTTAATAATTTGTTACATTTATAATTTGTTACCTGACTTATGTGAGGATCCTGTTTGTAGACTTCAGCTCTGCTTTTAACACCATCATCCCGGACACCCTTCAGAATAAACTGACACAGCTCTCCGTCCCTACCTCCGTCTGTCAGTGGATCAACAGCTTCCTGACAGACAGGCAGCAGCTTGTGAGGCTGGGAAAATACACATCCAGCACCCGCACCACCAGCACTGGAGCCCCTCAGGGCTGTGTTCTCTCCCCACTGCTCTTCTCCCTCTACACCAACGACTGCACCTCTAAAGACCCCTCTGTCAAGCTCCTGAAGTTTGCAGACGACACCACACTGATCGGCCTCATCCAGGACAGTGACGAGTCTGCTTACAGACAGGAGGTTAAGGAGCTGGCTGTCTGGTGCAGTCTTAACAACCTGGAGCTTAACACGCTCAAAACAGTGGAGATGATTGTGGACTTCAGGAGAAACCCCCCTGCTCTCCCCCCACTCACCATCATGAACAGCACGGTGACTGCAGTGGAGTCATTCAGGTTCCTGGGCACCACCATCTCCCAGGACCTGAAGTGGGACAATCACATAGACTCCATTGTGAGAAAGGCACAGCAGAGGTTGTACTTCCTTCGCCAGCTGAGGAAGTTCAACCTACCACAGGAGCTGCTGAAACAGTTCTACTCCGCCATCATTGAATCCATCCTCTGCACATCAATAACTGTCTGGTTCAGCTCAGCTACCCAATCTGACCTCAGAAGACTACGGAGGGTAGTCCGGACTGCTGAGCGAATAGTTGGTACAACCCTCCCTACTCTCCAAGAACTGTACTTATCCAGAGTGAGCAAAAGGGCTGGCAAAATCACTCTGGACCCCTCACATCCAGCACACTCCCTCTTTGAACTGTTACCGTCTGGTCGACGCTACAGAGCACTGAGCACCAGAACGACCAGACACAGGAACAGTTTCTTCCCCCAAGCAATCCATCTCATGAACACCTGACATTAACGTGGAACACACAACACTATTTTACAACTATTTATTCACCGCACATACATTTATAATAGTTTTTATTTAAATTTTTTCCATTTCAAATTTGCACGTCAGACCTGTACACACATGATTGTCTGTATTGCATAGTGTGTTTTTTTTTTTTTTTTTTTTTTTTTTTTTTTTTTTTTTTTTACATTGCCTATTTGTATATTTGTATAGTGTTCTTTTGTTGTCTGTGTCCTGTCCCGTTGCTGTCATTCTGTTGCACTGTGGAGCTTTGTCACTATAACAAATTCCTCGTATGTGTAAACATACCTGGCCAATAAAGCTCATTCTGATTCTGATTCTGATTCTGATCATTCTGATTTATATAGCGCTTTACATACAAGGGGGGGATCTCCTCAACCACCACCAGTGTGCAGCATCCACCTGGATGATGCGACGGCAGCCATACTGCACCAGAACAGCTTACTGGTGGAGAGGAGACAGTAATGAAGCCAATCAGTAGATACGGGGATGATTAGGTAATGATTACGCCATGATGGTAAAAGGCCAATGGGCAAATTTGGCCAGAATGCCGAGGTCACACCTCTACTCTTTTTCGAAGGACATCCTGTGATTTTTAACAACCACAGAGAGTCAGGACCTCGGTTTAACGTCTCATCTGAAGGACGGTGCTTTTTACAGTATAGTGTCCCCGTCACTATACTGGGGTGTTAGGACCCACACAGACCACAGGGTGAGCACCCCCTGCTGTCCTCACTAACACCTCTTCCAACAGCAACCTAGTTTTCTCAAGTATATATCGCTGCAGCCCGGAGACCTCAAAGTGGGAGGAACTTATGCCGCAAGTAGGTTGGGTAGCTCCAAGAGGGAGGGTAGGTTTAGGGTTGGGTTTGGTGTAGGGCATATTAACAAGGCCCAACCCATTTGGAGCTGACCCGCCCATTTGAAGCTGTCTCCGACCTCCATTTTTACCTATCTCAGTTTTCTCAGGAGGTCTCCCATCCAGGTACTGACCAGGCTCAACCCTGGTTAGCTTCAGTGGGCAACCAGTCTTGGGCTACAGGTTGATATGGATGGGGCATTTGCCCCATCAACAAGTGCACTTGTCCCAGACAAACATTCTTGTCAAGCCCTGCATGACGTGTCGTTTCCAGGTGTCATAGCAAATTAGTGTCGTTTTACAATAACACAAAACTGCATTGTTGTGAGAGGTTCTGTTTCTTTTCTGTTTTGTCTGATTTTTATTTGATATTTTCAAACTTGTGTTGAAAATTTGGTTCTCAGATGAGTTTTTCATAATTTTGGAAAACATTTCTTTCAGTAAACATTTCTTGCTGTAAGACTTCTCAAGCTGACAATCAGGTTTGATCAGTTACATATTTGATCAGTGCTCTGGGTGATGGAAACTGATTCTGGTTCTTCCAGAAGAGTTCAGGTCATTGTGGTCGGACTGGTTCTTCCACCAGAATCAGTCAATCCTATCTGTATGGACGTCTCTCTTGTCCCTAAACACAAGCATCATCTATTTGTGGTTTGAGTCTAGTGTTTCTGTGTCAGAACAGAACCAAGATTCCAACTCGTCTTTCGGTCGTTTCTCAAAATGTATTCAAATCACGTGTCATCTGGTGAACAGTACAACCGCTTAATAAAATTCCACAGATTCTTTCATTATGTTCTCAGATTCTCAAATATGTTTAGTGTCAGTAAGAGTTTCACAAGCGTGTCATGTGTAGTGTTGTGTCCAGACCGACCAAGGAACTTATATACTGTATCACCAACCCAAACCTCATTCAGGTGTATGTCATCAGTGTATGACTTTCTAATTTGCTTTAAATGCTGTAAAGCTGATGTCAGTTAATATAAAATAATCATTCAGTTTTTTTAGTTTTTTTTGTTTAAAGTGGAATAAGTTTCTGTCATGTTAGGAATGAGGAAGCAAGTTTGCGAGTGACTTGGTACTTTATTAAGTAACCAGACAGTGAAATAAACAATAACACGATGGTGATGAGTGGCGCAGGGACTTGATGAACAACACAGATGAATGGTGGTGAAGAGTGAAGAATCCAGACATAGAACGAGGAACACAGCAACGCTGAACGGAACACCGACTCACAACACCAAACAGCAGCAATGGTCAGGAACGCCAACTGGAACAGGGAACTCGAGACTGCACATGAAGACATCAACAACGATCTGACAATGGAAAGGAGAAACAGGTGAGTATTTGAAGGTGCCTGAATGAGCTGCAGCTGGCACTGTTAACGAGGTTCAGCTGAGGCGCTGATCAGCGGTGATGGCTCGGTCACGCCCACACACATCTACACACACATACACACATCACAACAGTAACACGAGACGAGAAGGAAGCAATGAATTAGTGAACCGTGACAGTACCCCTCTCCTAAGAACGCCTCCTGGCGTTCCCAGGTTCCCCTACCTGTCGATTGTAATCATCGATAAGAGAGTGATCCAGTATGTCTCCAGCAGGCACCCAACTTCTCTCCTCCGGACCGTAACCCTCCCAGTCCACCAAGTACTGAAATCCGCGTCCCCTCCGTCTTGAGTCCAGAATACGATTTACCGAAAATGTGGGTTCCCCGTCTACGAGTCGCGGCGGGGGGGGAACCGGGGCTGGCGGATTAATAGGAGAATGAAACACAGGTTTAATTTTAGATACGTGAAAGACGGGATGAATCCTCCTGTACACTGGAGGAAGGTTGAGGCGGACTGCCACCGGACTAATGATCTTGGTGACAGTGAACGGGCCAATGAATTTGGGAGCAAGTTTATTAGAAACGGAGCGGAGAGGAATGTTCTTGGTTGAAAGCCACACTTTTTGACCCACGACGTAAACGGGAGGCTTAGACCGGTGGCGATCGGCTTTAGCCTTGGTGCGCGCCCCCACTTGGAGTAGAGTCTCACGGGCTCTAGTCCAAGTGCGGTGACACCTCTGGACAAAGGCGTGAGCGGAGGGAACCGCGACTTCGGATTCCAGACTGGGAAAAATTGGTGGCTGGTAACCTAAACTACATTCAAACGGAGATAGGCCCGTGGATGACACTGGTAACGCATTGTGGGCGTACTCCACCATAGGCAGTTGTTGGCTCCAAGAGGAAGGATTCTTGGAGACCAGACATCGCAACACCCTTTCCAAATCTTGGTTGGATCTCTCGGTCTGGCCATTGCTCTGGGGATGAAACCCTGAGGACAGACTGACAGTCGCTCCCAGCAATTTACAAAATTCTCGCCAAAATTTGGACACAAACTGGGGTCCCCTGTCGGAAACCACGTCCACCGGAAGGCCATGTAAGCGAAAGACGTGGTTTATGACTGTCAACGCTGTCTCCTTGGCTGAGGGTAATTTGGGCAAGGGAATGAAATGGGTCGCCTTCGAGAACCGGTCCACCACGGTCAAAACTACCGTGTTGCCCTGAGAGGGCGGGAGGGAGGTGATAAAATCTAGTGCAATGTGGGACCAGGGTCTCGAAGGGACAGGCAGCGGTTGAAGTAACCCATCTGGGGGTCGATTGGAAGTCTTACCAGTGGCACAAACCGAGCAAGCCAAAACAAAACTGTGAATGTCGCGAGCCATGCGTGGCCACCAGAATCGTTGCTTAACCAAAAAACTAGTGCGCTTGACTCCTGGATGACAAGCCACGTTGGAACAATGTCCCCACTGAATAACATCGGACCGTAATCCCTCCGGCACAAATAACCGATTCGGTGGGCAACCGGGCGGAGGCATTACCCCTTCTAAGGCCGCCTTGACCTTCGATTCGACCTCCCATGTGAGAGTGGAGACAAAAAGAGTCTCGGGTAAAATGCACTCGGGAGTAGACGGGCGCTCGGAATGGTCAAAAATGCGCGATAAAGAGTCGGGTTTAATGTTCTTGGAACCCGGGCGGTACGAGAGGGAAAAATCAAAACGACCGAAAAAAAGTGCCCACCGAGCCTGCCTGGAGTTCAATCTTTTAGCAGTTCTGATATATTCTAGGTTCTTGTGATCGGTCCAGACGATAAAAGGTACCCCCGACCCTTCCAACCAATGACACCATTCTTCCAACGCTAACTTGACTGCCAACAACTCCCTGTTACCAATGTCGTAATTACGTTCGGCCAGTGATAAACGATGGGACAAAAACGCGCAGGGATGCATCTTGCCGTCCGCGGAAGAACGCTGGGATAACACTGCGCCTACCCCCACCTCCGATGCGTCGACCTCCACCACAAACTGACGTGAGGAATCAGGGGCTATAAGGATGGGGGCTGAAACAAAGCGGCCCTTAAGTTTGGTAAACACAGCCTCGGCTGTGTTAGACCACCTGAACGTTGTTCTGGGGGAGGTCAAGGCAGTCAGAGGCGCGGCTAGTTGGCTGAAGTTGCGAATAAAACGCCGGTAGAAGTTAGCGAACCCCAGAAACCTCTGTAGGGCCTTATGGGAATCTGGACTTGGCCACTCCACCACAGCCTTAACTTTCTCAGGATCCATACACACTCCCTCGGACGACACAATGTACCCTAGAAAGGGAACAGACTGTGCGTGAAAAGCGCATTTCTCCGCCTTGACAAAAAGCCCATTCTCTAGCAACCGCTGAAGCACTCGCCGGACGTGCTGCACATGTTCCTGGAGAGAAGAAGAAAAAATCAATATGTCATCCAGGTAGACATATATGAACTGATCTACCATATCTCGCAGCACGTCATTGACGAGTGCCTGGAAGACCGCCGGGGAGTTGGACAGCCCGAAGGGCATGACCAAATATTCAAAGTGCCCCCTGGGGGTGTTAAAAGCAGTCTTCCACTCATCCCCCTTCCTTATGCGAACCAAATGATAGGCATTACGTAAGTCCAGTTTTGTGAAAATTGACGCTCCCTGCAACCTCTCGAAAGCTGAAGACATCAACGGCAACGGATAAGTATTCTTTACCGTGATGTTATTCAACCCTCGGTAATCAATGCAAGGACGCAGAGACCCGTCCTTCTTCCCCACAAAAAAGAACCCCGCCCCCGCTGGAGAAGAGGAAGGACGGATGAACTTAGATGCTAGAGAATCAGAAATATATTTCTCCATAGCCTCCCTTTCTGGAACAGAAAGTGAATATAACTTGCCCTTAGGCGGAGATTTACCTGGCAGTAAATCTATGGCACAGTCGTAAGGACGATGCGGAGGAAGAGAAGCTGCTCGAGACTTACTGAACACTTCCCTCAGGTCCCGGTACTCCGTGGGCACGTTAGACAAATCCACTGCCTCCTCCTGAAAAACAGAAACAGAAATCAACGGACAGGCAGACACTAGACAGGACTCATAACATTTATTGCTCCAAGCCACAATGGATTTCTGGTGCCAGTCTATTTTGGGATTGTGACTGATGAGCCAGGGGTGACCGAGAACGACAGGTGCAAGGGGAGACTCCATGATCAAGAAGGAGATAGTCTCTGTATGATTGCCTGATGTGATAAGAGTGACGGGTCCAGTAGTAAAGGAAATGGTGGGTAGTTCATGACCGTTGAGAGCGTGGACAGAAATCTTGTGTGTGAGTGGTTTGATGGGGATCTGAAGCTTGTGTGCAAACGTGCTGTCCTGGAAATTACCTTCCGCCCCGGAATCCAGTAGTGCATGACAGTCAAATGAATGTGTTGTCCATCTCAGTCTTACCGGGAGGAGGGTCGATGATGGTGATGAGGTCTTCTCGGCGGAGATCCCACCCGATAGTAGCCTCACAGTTACTATCGGGCTTGGTCTTTTACTGGACACTTCTTCAGATAGTGTCCTGCCCCCCCACAATATAGGCAGAGTCCCTGGGATCTCCATCTCTCCTTCTCCTCCCGGGAAAGCCGGGCTCGCCCTACCTGCATGGGCTCGTGATCGTAGGTGGAACTGACCGCGTCCCCGCCGCTGAACCGCTGACTCTCAGCTCCTCCAGGCACTCAGCTGGAAGGGACGCGTCGCTCGACTCTTGCCAGTCGTGCATCTACCCTTAGCGCCAGATCAATGAGTCCATTGAGAGTAGAAGGGAGGTCCAGGACGTAGATCTCCTTCTGGACGCGGTCAGCCAGCCCATGCAAGAACATGTCCCACTGTGCCTCCTCGTTCCAGCGACACTCTGCCGCTAAGGTCCGGAACTCGATGGAATAATCAGAGACCGATCTCTCCCCCTGACGAAGGTCGGCGAGTATTCTGGCCGCCTCCCTCCCGGCGACGGCACGATCGAACACCCGCCTCATCTCACCGGAGAGTGCCTGGAACGAGGCGCAGCATGGATCTTGGTTCTCCCACACCACTGTTCCCCATAATGCCGCTCTTCCTGTCAATAACGTCAGAACAAATGCAACTTTGGTTTGTTCATTATTGAACGTTCTGGGTTGTAGAGAAAAGTGCATGGAACACCGTGTGAGGAAGGCTCTGCAAAAACTGGGTTCACCGGAGTAAGATTCGGGAACGGGCAGACGAGGTTCTGACTGGAAAAGGGTCTCAGGTGGGGTGGAGGAGACTGGCGGTGTGAGCGGCGCAGTGGGGACTCGCAGATGTTGAAATTGCTGGGTGAGCTCGGACACCTGCGCCACTAGAGCCTGAACAGCACGACCCGTGTTGCTCAGACTCGCTTCCTGAGAATCCATCCTGTTAATACTCTGGGTGATGAACGCCTCCAGGGAATTCGCTGAGGCACTCGCTGCTTCCATTGACTGGTCAGATCGTTCTGTCATGTTAGGAATGAGGAAGCAAGTTTGCGAGTGACTTGGTACTTTATTAAGTAACCAGACAGTGAAATAAACAATAACACGATGGTGATGAGTGGCGCAGGGACCTTGATGAACAACACAGATGAATGGTGGTGAAGAGTGAAGAATCCAGACATAGAACGAGGAACACAGCAACGCTGAACGGAACACCGACTCACAACACCAAACAGCAGCAATGGTCAGGAACGCCAACCGGAACAGGGAACTCGAGACTGCACATGAAGACATCAACAACGATCTGACAATGGAAAGGAGAAACTGGTGAGTATTTGAAGGTGTCTGAATGAGCTGCAGCTGGCACTGTTAACGAGGTTCAGCTGAGGCGCTGATCAGCGGTGATGGCTCGGTCACGCCCACACACATCTACACACACATACACACATCACAACAGTAACACGAGACGAGAAGGAAGCAATGAATTAGTGAACCGTGACAGTTTCACATAACTCTACCACAGCAAAATCCAGCTTAATCAGTTGCATCTTATGCCCTTTATTTCTTCATCCATTCACAGTATTTATTTAGTTGTTGCGTTAATTATTCTTGTCTATTTGTTAATAAAATGTGTTACATTTGTGCCTTTTTTATGTTGATAATACAGTAAGAAGCTCTACAATGATCCAGTTCCTCACAAATCCTTCAGATTAGTCAGATGACAATACTTTACATATTTTTTATTTTATTTATTGAAGAATCCTCCTTGAAATTCCTAAGGTGTCTTAAGGTAAAGGAGTCATCTGATCTGACGCTCACCTGTGACGTGATGCATGAGGGGCAGGTTATCGGTTGCTATTTTGGAAATCCTTTAAAAGGTTGGGCACATTAAAAAAAGCTCTAAAGCAAAGATGAGCAAACAATCGACTGCTAATGAAGATTTGATGGTGGAAATGGACTCTCTGGTTCCATCGGTTGAGGGAAACCGTACGGTAGACCTAGGTATCGACCGTGTTTCTGCCCCAGGTGCTTCTGACTTAAGAGCCAGGGTGAGTTATTACTGTACTCTGTTTGAATTAAAGATCACAGTTACTGTTAAACTCATACAAATGATTGGCTCTCGCTCTTCTTTTCCATTATACTGTAGATGAGAAGAAAGCTAGATGTGATGAGAAGAAAGAGACTGAAGATGAACATAAAGCGCTATAAAGCAAAAAGGTAAAAACAACATATGTAAAAACGTATGTAAGAAAAACAAAGAACATGTTTGTAAAACTGGGCAAAACACAAATCGGATGAAAGAAACTTTTGATTTTATTTTCTTCTAAACACTTAGATGGCTTCAAAAGGTGCGTGTCTTCACATCTGCTGTTCACCTGCACCCGGAAATGTGGCTGACGTTTGATGAAATCACGAGCGGCAAGACAAAGTCAGTTCTGAGATAAGATGATCTCAATTTTTGATGTACAGCTAATGAGAATAGATAAAATTGGCAAAATGTGTTTTGAGATCAGTATTTATGGTATTTAGGGTAGAGCTTTGAACTTGTATACTACTATTGTTTTGGCTAAAGTTTTTGTGTTGCTACTGGGCTTAAGTGTTAAGTGAATGATCTCATCTACAATCATTGGTGTGTTTATTCATTAGTTTTCACTCTGAATGTTTTGTCAGGTTTTTGAAGCCGTGGATCAGCAGAGATGAAAATGGTAACATCAAGATTATTGATTTGAGTAAGAAGACGAAAGGTTTTAAAATTATAATTGAACGAATTTATTCTTTTTTAAATAATCATGCTAGTAATTCCTTTTCTACATATCCTATTTTTTCTGTAAATCAGATTATGTCTTCTAAGATTTCTGAATTTATAAGGTATTTTGACATTGATAATTTTGACAATCAGTCTGGATTCGCAGTGATTGAATTTAAAACAGGACCGCCTATATTAATCGGACCCTTTAAACCAGAAAAGCTTCCAAAACCAGACTCCAATACAAAATGTATTGATAAAATTCACAGTGAAGATCAATGTATTTGTGGAATAGAAGAACAAATTAAAGGAAAAGAGAAAATGATAAAGGCTATTTATATATTTACAAAAAATAATCCCTGTTTAGGCAGAAAAGTTCATGATCCTTGTATGATCCAGTTAGCTAATTTCTCTGAAAACATGTTTAATACATTTAATATTGATATTTACATTACCTTCCAGGACATTTATGGTGCAACAGGGAATAATACTAAGGAAGTAAATGTACTAAAGAAACTGAGCAGTGAAAAGGGTACTTTACATATAAACAAATTTTTGTGGTTTAAAAAAATGCTTAAAAAACAACACTGTAGATCAAAATTTGAATATTTAAAGGTAGTCAAAGACCAAAATTCAGTTATCAAAAACTATATCACAACAGAAATTAAGAAACAAATAAGTGAAAAAAGTAGGAAATTCCTCTCTTTTATTTATAAGGTTGAAATAGATTTTCCAAGTAATCCAATGACGTCAGATGAGTTCAAGACCTGTGGAAAACAACAGGCAGATGAAATGAAAAAACAGCTGAAAAAATATAATGTCACTGAGGAATTCAGTGAAAGAGTTTATTCACTTTTTTACTATAAGTGGTGTCACTTAGTTGATGAAGTATATGAAGAGTTTATATATGAGAAGCTCAGTGATTATATTAGTTCAGTTGCTGTTAGATTTATTTATAAAGACATAAAAGCCATTTCACCGCATTTTAATCTGATAAGAGTTAAAGTTACCCAAATTAATTCTCCGAACTACTAATCTCGAGCATTAAGCACAGAAAAACTTAGTTTTATAATAAAGTTTTTATTGTTATCATTAGGGCTTCGAGCATAAAGCATCGAAACTTTAATGTAATGTTAAACTTATTTTGTAATAAAGTTTTTATTGTTATCATTAGGGCTTCGAGCGTAAAGCATCGAAACTTTAATGTAATGTTAAACTTATTTTGTAATAAAGTTTTTATTGTTATCATTAGGGCTTCGAGCGTAAAGCATCGAAACTTTAATGTAATGTTAAGCTTATTTTGTAATAAAGTTTTTATTGTTATCATTAGGGCTTCGAGCGTAAAGCATCGAAACTTTAATGTAATGTTAAACTTATTTTGTAATAAAGTTTTTATTGTTATCATTAGGGCTTCGAGCGTAAAGCATCGAAACTTTAATGTAATGTTAAGCTTATTTTGTAATAAAGTTTTTATTGTTATCATTAGGGCTTCGAGCGTAAAGCATCGAAACTTTAATGTAATGTTAAACTTATTTTGTAATAAAGTTTTTATTGTTATCATTAGGGCTTCGAGCGTAAAGCATCGAAACTTTAATGTAATGTTAAGCTTATTTTGTAATAAAGTTTTTATTGTTATCATTAGGGCTTCGAGCGTAAAGCATCGAAACTTTAATGTAATGTTAAACTTATTTTGTAATAAAGTTTTTATTGTTATCATTAGGGCTTCGAGCGTAAAGCATCGAAACTTTAATGTAATGTTAAACTTATTTTGTAATAAAGTTTTTATTGTTATCATTAAGGCTTTGAGTGTAAAGCATCGAAACTTTAATGTAATGTTAAACTTATTTTGTAATAAAGTTTTTATTGTTATCATTAAGGCTTTGAGTGTAAAGCATCGAAACTTTAATGTAATGTTAAGCTTATTTTGTAATAAAGTTTTTATTGTTATCATTAGGGCTTCGAGCGTTAAGCATCGAAACTTTAATGTAATGCTAAACTTATTTTGTAACGATAAAATTTTATAATTATCATTAGGGCTTCGAGCGTAAAGCATCGAAACTTTAATGTAAAACAAGTTTTATTGTAAAAAATCTTTTTATTATTATTATTATTATTATTATTATTATTACTACTACTAATTATTATTATTATTATTATACTAAATATAATAGAAACGTATGTGTCTTCCACTGGAATTGTAACTGTAACCTGTTCAGTGTGTTCCTGTTGATGAACAGTGTTGTGGTGTTACATGGTTACAGCAAAGTACTATTTTGTTTATTCTTTGTTGAGATACTTCTAATGTATTGAAGCTATAGGGAGAGGGTGCCACTTTCTTTTACATTGATTGACGTTTATCCCTGTTTTTGGCTAGTAAGGGAGTCGAGGAAAGCATGTGTTGTTGATTTATATTCTTTTACATGGACAGGTTATTTAATATTCCTCATATCAGTAAGACACTCTTTTGTTTGTTGTTTTGGTCAGGCCCTCTCCTGAAGACATTTATTGCTTCCCCTGTTCTTTGTTGAATTAAATAAACTGTTTATACAGTAATTTCACTGTAAGTGGTTGTCAGTTTATGTTATCATTCTTAGGTCTAATTAAACAAGCCAAGACTGAGGAGGTTCGAAACATTAATATTCCAATAGGTTACAGTACCAGATAATTCTAGAATTTTTCCAAACATAGAGTTCTATTCTGTTGTGAATGATGGAGAGACTAGTCATTTGAACCAGAAAGGAACTAACTTGATGACATACAATAATAAACAACAGATCACTTAAGTGACGTGACGTGTAGCCAAGCATTGTAACTCATACTCAGAATTTGTGCCCTGCATTTCACCCATCCATCCAGTTAAACCTGTTTGTGTGTCATGCAAGAGTTTCACTTTATAGGAAACAGAAACACATCATACCTGCGGCGTCTTCATGCACTATCCATCCAAATAAACAAATGTGTATAAAAACATTTAAATTAAGTTTTAAAGAAATGTTGGTCCCACTTTATTTTAGGTGGCCTTAACTACTATGTATTTACATCAACAAATAAGTACAATGGGCATATTGGATTGCATATTATTATTACTTTATTTCTATTTCTTTTTCTTTGTTTTTCTAACATATGTTTTATATAAAGGAAGGAACTGTTTTGTTGTTACTTTTTCCCTCCCTCTCTCTCCCCCCTTTGATTGGACTTTTAAAATATGGAGTATGTGTCTGTTGTTTTGTTTTGAGTGGATGTTGTGTTGTGGTGTTGTGCGTGAAAAAAAATAAAAAAATGTTGTTGATAAAAAAAATAAAAATAATTACAATGTATTTATTGTGTCCTTATTGTATTGCAAAACACTTCTGCTGTTATTGAGGTGGGATATGGGTAGGTTAGGGACAGGTTTGGTGGTATGGGTAGGTTTTGTCATGAGTGTGGAAGAGAGATGAGGCGAGGACTCAAGTGCAGGAGAATGGTGGGTCTTTAATAAGAAAATGAAACAAAAATGAACAAAAACCACCCCGAGGGGGAAAAATAGACGGGGGAAGATAACTGCAGTATGTGCAGACATAACACTCACATGACGAAAAACAACAGATCAGCACAGGACTGGAGACACCTGGAGAATATATGGGGAGACAAACGAGGAGGACACAGGTAAAACGACTGAAACACTAACGAGATAACAAGGAGGGCGGGGTCAGACAATAGACAGGAGAGCACATGGCACTAACAACAAACAATAAGCCATGTGCTCAAACAAATAAACAGTGACATCTGGTGGCCCTGGGCACCGCCGCCTCGGGAGGAAAGTGAGCGGGCACCGCCGCCTCAGGGGGATCCTGAGCAGTCACCGCCGCCTCGGAAGCATTGTGAGCGGACACCGCCACCTCGGGAACACTGTGAGCGGGCACCGCCGCCTAAGGAGCATCCTGAGCGGGCACCGCCGCCTCGGGAGCTTTGCGAGCAGGCACCACCACCTCGGTAAGACCACGAGCAGACCATGCCGCTCGCACCGACATCAGCGGGGGATCCTGCACGCTGTGTATCAGCCCGAGACGCTCCGGAAATGGACGCGAATTACTGGGTGCGGCAGCTTCGGCAAGCCCTGCCTGAGGCACACCAGCCGTCCTAGCTGGGGAACATGCCAGAAACTCCACAAACTCACCAAACGTCAGGTGGTCCAGCCCCCTCATCCTCCATATGCTGAGGGGCTCCTCAAGGGCACTGTTGAAGAGATCCTTGAGGGCTGCATCATTGTACCCCAAGCCTTCTGCTGCCCCACAGAACATCAGGGCAAACCTCCTCACGTCGGTGCCCTGCTGACGGATAAGACTCAGGGCCTGAAACTGGAGGATGCGTTGGTAGAGGGGGCTGCTGATGTTAGAGGCTGGTGGCTGGTGTGAGCCCATTCTCCGCTGAGTCCTCATTTGGCTGATCTGTTCTGTCATGAGTGTGGAAGAGAGATGAGGCGAGGACTCAAGTGCAGGAGAATGGTGGGTTTTTAATAATAAAATGAAACAAAAATGAACAAAAACCACGCCGAGGGGGAAAAATAGACCGACAGGAAGATGACTGCAGTACGTGCAGACATAACACTCACACGACGAAAAACAACAGATCAGCACAGGACTGGAGACACCTGGGGCCCGTTTCAATAAGGAGGTTCAACCAACTCTGAGTTTAAACTTGTACTCTGAGTTGATTTACTCTGAGATGGGAAACTCAGAGTTTTCGGTTACAGAACAGCTGAATTGTGTTAGTTTACTCAACTCTAAGTAGGTTGACTCTGAGCTTAGCGCGTGCACCACGACTATGAAAAATCATGATCAGCGGAGCGCCGAAATTACGATTCACCATGGCAACAGCTCCTGCCAAAAAGACGTCAGCACGTGTACTTCCATCAATGCGTAACTTTAACCTTATTAATAACTGTCAAAAACTTGTTATAATATCAGAGGTGAAAACTGTAAATTATTGAACTAATATTAATTTTAATGGTTTATCATGGCCACAAAAAAATAAAAATAGGAAAAAGACAGAAAGAAGAAACAAGAACGTGGCAGCAGCTAAAAATTAAGTATAAAAACACAATTCAATCAAGGTAAAGCTTTAAGCATAAAAGGTTCATGGGTGTGGGCTAAATGACTTGACAAACATTTGACATTAAATATCATTCAGTGTCTATTTCAACGCGCTGCAGCTTTTTCCACATTGTCTAACACTCTTTTCACATAATTCAATATTCTCTAATCCAACCGGTTACATTTCTTAATTAGAGTAATAAAATTAACGACTGACTTGTGACAGCAAGAAGGCAGATGGAGAACCTGCAGCAGCACTGACAGATGAAGAGGAGATGGTCAAGTATTGGAAGATTTCTCAAATCCAAAAGTAAAAAGAATAACTTGTGCTTTTGAATTAGGAAATAAAGATGACCAAAAAAATTGTGAATAATTAGTTTATTTAACAGCTGTGGTGGTGGTTACGGCTCGTACTACCGATCTGGCATCCTTCCATTCCATACAGTAATCAGTTTTATTTTCAGAAGGTGCGATGCAAGAGATATGCTTGTCATCAATGCATCCAACCACACTGGAAATCCTGAAGGAAATTCTGATTATTGGGTTACTTCCAGAGGTCACAGAAAGATGTTATCAAGTGAAAGTCATTTATCAGATTAGCCTCATTTAAACTGATTTCTACACCACTGACCTACAGTCCTGTGATACTCCTCTTTGACGGATTTGTGCCCAGGAAAAAAATCTCAAAGAGTGTAAGAGCGATGCACACTTTCCATAAAATCTGCATAAAGGACTTATAATGTGCTCTGCAGAGACTACCATTTTAAATGGTACTGCTCAAATAAATATGCACATGAATACGGTGTAAAAACATTTTTTTATAATAAAATAAATAATATAAGGTATTTAGTCTTGTTTCCATGAAGGGAAAAAAATAATTTTATTTTGCAAATTATCTGGCAATGGGGTAAGAAATTAAAAATAGCCTATTCTTATTTCCGTTTGCATTAAGATTATTTTTCTTACCCTATGGAGAACAATTTTATATTTTAACAAGACTAAATATCTAGATCATTTTTCATCTATAGAAAACGCATCTTAACTTAAGAATTGTTAAACGTTTGTACTTGAAATAAGACAAAAATACTAACGTGAATTAATGAATGAGGTATTAAAACATCACTTACACTTTAAAAATTATAGAAATTAATTACCTGATGTAATTGCTTGCAGGTATTTTTAAAATATAAAAACAATGTAAAAACATGTACAGTATGTACACAATAAGTGCAGTGTACCAAATGATTAATTTAAATGTAAGTACATAATAGTTAAGGCCACTCTATAAAGTGGGACCAAAATGTTTATATATTTATTTGTTATTCAGTGAGAGCAGAAGATACAAAGAACAGTTTATCTGTGTCTAGGCCTGTCACAATAATCAATATATCCACTTATCACACAATATATGTACATGACCTCAATAATTTTTGGTGACACAATATATCGCCCATTATATTTACTTAAAAATGAATGTCACCATGTTTTTTGTTTTTTGCACCTGTGTCTTTTGCAGCTTCTTGTACACAACGTCATGAGGTGCTAGTTCAGATTTAAAAAGTGCTTATATAAAAAAATGTAATCTGCAGATATGGTCTTGTTTAGGGATCTGACGGACATCTGACTGATAAGTAGTGACTGTGTTTTTCAGCAATAGTGTGCACCCTTAATTTACAGAAAAAAGGGAAAAATCTGTAAATGGAAAAATCTCCATACACGTTCTTTGTGCATTTTTCTTTTTTCTACATCTTACTTTGCACTTTTTTGGTTAGAAAATGTTTATATACTATTTATTCAAGTTTTTTAAGGTATCTAATATTTTGATACTTAATATCCATAGTCTAAATACTCTTAAGAATTAAAAAAGTTTATTGTCATTTGAAAGTGTGTAGGCCTTCTTGCATTATTACGCCATTGTGTTATGGTTATATATTCATTGGCATAAAATGGTCTTAAAATGACAATAGTATGGCTTATTGCAATTATTTCTGGGGCAATATATATAACGAAAACTTGTTATCGTTACAGGCCTATCTGTGTCACCTTTCACTGATGATCTGAATTGCCGAAAAGTCGTTTAATGCTTTGAAATGGACAAAGCCCTTTTTTCCAGAGTATGTTCAAATGGGTA
Organism: Aspiorhynchus laticeps; assembly: GCA_023376895.1. Taxonomy (NCBI): domain Eukaryota; kingdom Metazoa; phylum Chordata; class Actinopteri; order Cypriniformes; family Cyprinidae; genus Aspiorhynchus; species Aspiorhynchus laticeps. Next base: position 646,814 of record JALXFT010001666.1, read on the forward strand.
ATCATGAGTATCATTTTATCCCATTGTGATTCTCAGCTAGGACCGTATATTTTATTTTTTAGTATAATTATTTTTGCAACAAATTTTCAAATTTCATTTTTTTTTCATTTACTAACAACAGCAATACATTAATGACCTCATGATTTCCTCATAACAGATCAACCCTGATGATCAGCACAGATTCTTTCCATCATCAGTAGTGAAATGTGTTCAGAGTAACATGGTGTGTCATGTGTAAGTTTCACTTTATAGGAAACAGAAATGCTCAGCGTATCTGAGGCCTCTGGAGAAACATGAGAACACTAGTACAGAACCGTACAGAACAACTCTTCATTTATTGGCATGTATGACTTACTTGATGGATTTTATGAACAGTTTTAGTTCAGAACCAGCTAACAGGGAATGTTCAGGGATGCCACAATCAATTAGAGAACATCATTTACATCATTTTAAGAAATGGCTTCTTCATAAACAACAATATGAACAATAATGATGGTTATTTATCGTGATATGCTGTTTTTTATTTTTATTTTTTATTACTTATTTATTTTTATTGTCATTTTGTATAATTTGTTGTTTAACTGTATTTTTAGAGAATTATTTATAATTTTTGGTTGAATTTCGTTGTTATTGTTTTTCCATTTTTTATTTTCTTTCTCTAATTTTTTTGGCCTAATAACATCTGGCAAAGGCTGACTACCAATGAAAACTAGCCTTCGGGCTAATTTGGGTACATTTACATTCATGAATGTTGATTAATGTACACTGTCCCTATTTTTTTGTGAAATAAATAAATAAAACAGGGAACATTCTTTAGCTGACGTTCTGGCAAGGTTCTCTCAAAGTTATGAACAAATGTTCATTAAAAATGATCTGGTCTTTAAAAATGTTCTTAAAACATTATATTATTTATACATTGTTCATGGAACGTTATTTCTGAAACTACTACTGCTACTTGTTTCAGAATGTTTCCGAGGACATTTAAAAGTAACATTCTCATAATACTCACAAATTGATAAAATAGAGATAACATTCACACAGCCAAGACAAAAACAAAACAAAAAACATTAGTATATTTGTGTTAGCTGGTTTGCACTCAGAAGAACAGGTTGACTGACTTTGAGTAAAGCAGCTGTTGTTCAGGGTTGTGAAATCAGGCACTTTAAGAAAGTGGTTTAATCTTTCTCCACTCTTGGCAGGAGTTCTGGCCATTGTTCATACAATAACTGACATCTGAATGCACATGTAAATCGAGATGGACAGCAGTTACGTGTCATGATTCGCATCGTCATCACATAAAGGGTTGGGTCTGATCAGACTATTCTGTAAATGAGCAACCAGTTACCAGCTTTTCACTTTCCGAGATCCTTCAAACCCACTTCTTTAAGAAAAGCAGGTTTTATACCAGTACAAAAAAGGTCCTGAACCAGGAGTTCATCTGACAGACAGGTCTACTGGTCTGAGAGATATAAATGTAGGTCTGCATACAGATCCTCTCCAACAAAGAGAAAGTGGTGTCTTAGTGGCTCCTGCCCCAGGAACTACTAAAAATAATAAAACCATGGTGAGTTATTCTTCTCTGATTGCATTAGTTTGGATCACAGTGCTTATGATTTTCTGCTAATGTCTCGTTGTTCTGATTCCTTGTTTCCATAATAGAGTTCTTCACCAGAAGACTCTGACCTTATTCCACCGAGCCCTGACCAGATTCATACGTAAGTATATTTAAGCTGATGTTTTATTGAATTTTTTAATACTGTACACTGCTTTAGATGCAGCTTCAGCATGTTCTTGCTGTATTTATTATGTTTTAAAGCAGTGATTCTTAAGTTTTTTTGTGAATGTGACCCCGTTTGAGGAGGAAATGAATGCAGTGCATGTGTCACAAATCCAAGCCATGAACTTCTGGTCATTCACCTCTAGAGGTCACTCACCCATCACATGGACTTTCACACCACACAGTCAGTCACAGATCACTCAAGGACTACATTTCCCATCATCCACTGCACCAACACAGCTGTCTGCACTGATCACGCACACACCTGAATACAATCTCACATCACCATCACCCAATCACACACACTATATAAACTCTGGACTTTCTCTTACACTCTGCCGAGTATTGTTAGCCCAGCTACATACCAAGCGTATCCCAAGTTAGATTTCCTGTGTTCCCAGTATCCCGAGTTAGATTTCCTGTGTTCCCAGTATCCCGAGTTAGATTTCCTGTGTTCCCAGTATCCCGAGTTAGATTTCCTGTGTCCTGATTCTTGCACGTGCTCCTGCAGAAGCTTGCAGATGGATCCGCATGTCTCACGTCTCGTCAACCCCATAACAGAATACTCAGCCCCACAAGGATCCAGTGGCTTTTCAAGTGAACCATGGCCAGGTATGGATATTGCAAGACTGTTATTATCCCTCAAACAGGGCACACATTCGCTCGAGGACTACATTCAAGAGTATTTGAGCGTTGCTTCTTACTCTGATCTGCCAGACTGTGTGCTCATAGATTTTTTCGGTGAGGGCATTAACCAGCCGCTCAAATCCCGATTAACCCTTGAAGGTCCCCATTCGTCTCTAAGTGACTTTATGGATTATGCGTTATTGACTGTTGGTTCAGCGTTCACCGTGGGTGTCGCGGAGGAACGCGACACCGCACTCAAGTGTGCTATCACAGAGCACGCTCACAAGATGGTGGCGACAGCAGAACCCGTTCACAAAATGGCGGCCACAACAACACCCCGTCATGTCAGTGCTGCCAGCAAAGAGCTAAGTCAAGTCCCAGCTGATGTTAAAGAGCCAAGTCAAGTCCCAGCTGATGTTAAAGAGCCAAGTCAAGTCCCAGCTGATGTTAAAGAGCCAAGTCAAGTCCCAGCTGATGTTAAAGAGCCAAGTCAAGTCCCAGCTGATGTTAAAGAGCCAAGTCAAGTCCCAGCTGATGTTAAAGAGCCAAGTCAAGTCCCAGCTGATGTTAAAGAACCAAGTCAAGTCCCAGCTGATGTTAAAAAGCCAAGTCAAGTCGCCGCTGACGTTAAAGAACCAAGTCGGTCCGCCCTGGTGTGGTCGGCTGCCGGTGGAGCCTGCGGGCTTGCCGTCACGGCACCCTGGGGCGTCTACACTGTGGCTGTCGGAGGTCCCACCTTCGGGCTCTCCTCTGCCCTTTTCTGGGTGGAGGCCGCGGTTGTCCCTGCGGTGGTTCTCCTGGGGGTCCCGGGCCCTGGGGGGCCTCCGGATGTTTGGGGCCCGGGCCTTTTCCCGTGCCTGCTACATGCCTTGCGGGATGGGGCTGTTGTTCCCCACACACACTATTAAACATTTACATGGAGGAACCTTATGAACACAAGCGCGCTCACACACACAGGTGTACACTCAAGCATTCACATTGGTATAAAAACAGGTGCTCACAGACACACATTGTCTTGATCTGCTGTTGCTTCAAAACTTATTTTGTAATATTAGTTGTGTGCTGCTCAATAACATTTAACATTTAGAATTTATTGTGATTCATACAGATGTTGGTTGTTGCTGCAGTCTCTTTGATGTTGTGTCTTCGGTTGTTTTCTTCTGTTGTTTTCTCTTTTTGTCAGCAGGTATCAAAGCAAATTGTCTGTTTTTTTTTTTGTTTTTTTTTTCCCTTTGTTCTTTCTTCTTTCTCTCTCTTGTTTTCTCTGTCCCCTGGTCTTGTCTGTCACAGTGTGGTTAAGTAAAAGGGTATATAAAGTTTAATTAATTAATAAAAAAAAAAAGAGCCAAGTCAAGTCACAGCCTATGTTAAAAAGCCAAGTCAAGACACAGCCTATGTTAAAAAGCCAAGTCAAGTCGCCGCTGACGTTAAAGAACCAAGTCAAGTCACAGCCTATGTTAAAAAGCCCAGTCAAGCCACAGCCTATGTTAAAAACCCAAGTCAAGTCGCCGCTGATGTTAAAGAACCAAGTCAAGTCACGGCCTGTGTTAAAAAGCCCAGTCAAGCCACAGCCTATGTCAAAAGGTCAAGCCAAGCCACAGTTGATCGTCACGAGTCAAGCCAAAGCACAGTTGATCATCACAAGTCAAGCCAAGCCACCAGTGATCTCCGTGAGTCACGCCAAGCCACAGTTGATCGTCATGAGTCACGCCAAGCCACAGTTGATCGTCACGAGTCCAACCAAAGCACAGCGCTCCAGCCAGAGTCTCTTCGTGCCTCAGCTCTCCAGCCAGAGTCACACCACGTCTCAGCTCTCCAGCCAGAGTCACACCACGTCTCAGCTCTCCAGCCAGAGTCACACCAAGCCACTGTGGATCATCATGAACTCACCCAACTCACAGCTGACCAGCCAGAGTCACGCCACGTCACAGCTGACCAGCCAGAGTCACGCCACGTCACAGCTGACCAGCCAGAGTCACGCCACGTCACAGCTGACCAGCCAGAGTCACGCCACGTCACAGCTGACCAGCCAGAGCCTCTTCACGTCTCCGCTCCTCAGCCAGAGCCTCTTCACGTCTCAGCTCCTCAGGCAGAGCCTATTCCACCCAGAGATTTAAGGTCAGTCCTTCGAGTTTCCTGTTTGATATCCAGCGTGAGGGATGCACCGCTGGTGTCTGTACGCACTGCTGGTATCCCCAAATCCACTCACTTTGGCCCTCCTGTCCCTGAACTGATTTCCCTGTCTGAAGCGCTTCCCATGATAGGGATCGCTTTATGTTGCATTTGGGCCGCATACACCATCACTGAACTGCCCCAGGGGATGGCGTCCGCTGCAGAACCTCCCCAAGCGGTGGTGCTCGCCTCAGCCCCTTGCAAGGTGGTGGCGCCCAGCAATGTACTCTCAGCCGGTCATGTTACCACCGTAGAACCTCCAGAGGTGGCGGCGTTAGCTGCAGAACCTCCAGAGGTGTCGGTGGTATCCTCCTGTGAACTCTCACCCTGTCCTGTCACAGCTAGGAAGGCTGTCTATGAACTCTCGCCCTGTCCTGTCACGGCTATAGAGGCCGCCTGTGATTCCTTGTCCTGCCCAGTCACGGCTATAGAGGCCGCCTGTGATTCCTTGTCCTGCCCAGTCACAGCTGTGAAGGCCGCCTGTGAGTCTTTGTCCTGCCCAGTCACGACTATAGAGGCCGCCTGTGAATTCCTGTCAGGCCCTGTCACGGCTAGGGAGGCCGTCAGTGATTCCCCGTCCAGCCCTGTCACTGCTATGGAGGCCGTCTGGGATTTCCTGTCCTGCCTTGTCACGGCTATGGAGGCCGCCTGTGACTCCCAGACCTGCTCTGCCACGGCCCCTGAGACCAGGAAGGCTCTCCCTGTGTTGTCTGTCTCTACTCTCCCTGTGTTGTCTGTCTCTGCTCTCTCTGTGTTGTCTGTCTCTGTTTCCCCCCCAGATCTCAGACTCAGACATGGTTTCCTGCCTGGTCTACGGTCCTACTCCGGTCTGGTGGTCTCTGGTCCCGTCTGCTCCGCCCTGGGGGGCTCCAGTCCCGTCTGCTCCGCCCTGGTGGGCTCCGGGTCCATCTGCTCCGCCCTGGTGGGCTACAGATCTGCCTGCTCCGCCCTGGTGGGTTCCAGTTCCATCCTCTCCGCCCTGGCTTCCACATGGACCTGGCCCTCCGTCCCTCCCCCTGTTCCGCCTCTGCTCCTCCGCCCTCCTAGGATTGTTTAGGAGTGTCTGGAAGCCGCTCCTTGGGGGGGGCTATGTCACAAATCCAAGCCATGAACTTCCGGTCATTCACCTCTAGAGGTCACTCACCCATCACATGGACTTTCACACCACACAGTCAGTCACATATCACTCAAGGACTACATTTCCCATCATCCACTGCACCAACACAGCTGTCTGCACTGATCACGCACACACCTGAATACAATCTCACATCACAATCACACACACTATATAAACTCTGGACTTTCTCTTACACTCTGCCGAGTATTGTTAGCCCAGCTACATACCAAGCGTATCCCAAGTTAGATTCCCTGTGTTCCCAGTATCCCGAGTTAGATTTCCTGTGTTCCCAGTATCCCGAGTTAGATTTCCTGTGTCCTGATTCTTGCACGTGCTCCTGGATTATTCTCTCTGCCTAGCCCTCTGGATAAAGTTCGCCGATCACCGACCCACGCTTGCCCTTGGATTATTCTCTGCCCTGTCTTTGTCATACCTGTTTGCCACTGTCCGACTCTGCCTGTATTGACCATGTACTATAATAAAAGCTTGCAGATGGATCCGCATGTCTCACGTCTCGTCAACCCCATAACAGAATGTGTATTGATTCAATTTATGTATAGTTTTATTGGATCAGGAACACAGATAATGTAAATGATGAGGGACTTCAGCATACTGTAATTATATTTACATCTGTATACTTTAAAAATATTGTATGATTATTGTATTTATCAAGGTGACAAATAGTGATGAGTGCCCATGAAATAATAATCATAAATCAAATCTTATTGTATATGATAAGACGTTACAGATCTTTTAATGATTTCTTCTGAATCATCTTTTGTTTTCTTACCAATTTATCTTATATAATTTAGATTTGAAGTTGTCAACTCATCTTTATTTCTATAGCGCATTATACAATACAAAGCAGCTTTACAGTATTAAACAGGAAAATTGTGTCGATAATGCAAACCAAGTTCAATTCTATTCTAAAGCAGCTCTAAAAAGAGGGCAATAGTAATTTTTCATTTAAAGTCAGTTCATCTTTCAATTTAATACCTGTTAAAGATAATCAATTATGGAACAACTTCAATTCAGGTCTTAAAAATAATATAAATATAATGGAATTTAATTATTTAATATTATAATAGAATTTTGTGTAATACTTGAGGAAAAAATATATTCCAACTAAAAACATTAACATTTATATAACAAACAAAATTAACATTGGTTTTTAAAATGATTCCTTTATTATCTCCAGAAAAACTTCCAAAAATCCATCTTATTTTCGAAAATACCAACTACTTACAACTAACAGGTACGTTCATATTTAGACACATTTTGCAAGTGTGTAAAATTACAGTAAGACAGTGCTTTTACATATGTATATATATATATGTATATACTGTATGTGTATATACTGTACTGTGTGTGTATGTATATATATATATATATATATATATATATATATGATCTTTTCCCTAAATTTAAAAACTGGTCAGATGATGAAATCTTAGACCTGCTGGTTTAACAATATTTATTATTAGTTTTTTATATACAGTGCCCTCCACTAATATTGGCACCCTTAGTAAATATGACCAAGGGTGGCTGTGAAAATAAATCTGCATTGTTTATCCTTTTTATCTTTCATTAAAAAAATAACAAAATTCCAACCTATCATTGAAGTAGAACAATTGAAAGTGGGGAGAAAAATCTCATTGTGAAATAAATGCTTTCACTATTTCATGTTAGCCACAATTATTGGCACCCAATTATTGCAACGTCCTTTTCCCAGGGTAACAGCTCTGAGTTGTCTCCTATAATGCCTGAAGAGTTTGGAGAACACCTGATAAGAGATCAGAGACCATTTCTTCATACAAAATCTCTCCAGATCCTTCAGATTCACAGCTCCATGTTAGTACTTCTTCTCTTCAGTTCACCCCACTCATTTTCTGTAGGGTTCAGGTCAGAGGACAGAGACAGCCATGGTAAAATGTTCATTTTGTGCTCAGTGACCCATTTTTGTGTTTATTTTGATGTTTGTTTTGGATTGTTGTCCTGGTGGAAGATCCAAACACGGCCCATTATAAGATTTCTAACAGAGGCAGTCAGGTTTTGATTTTTCATCTGTTGGTATTTGATAGAATCCATGATGCCATGCATCTGAACAAGATAGAAAAACAGGCCAAAGATCCAGCAGTATATTTAACCGTGGACATGGGGTACTTTTTTATCCCTGTTTGTACTAAACTCATCTGGTGGGGTTGCTGCCAAAAAGCTATTTTTTTCAGTTTCATCTGACCATAGAAGCCAGTGCCAGTTGAAGTTCCAGTCGTGTCTGACAACTGAATATGCTGGAGTTTGTTTTTGGATGAGTGAGGACAATTTTTCTTGAAACCCTCCCGAACAACATGTGGTGATGTAGGGGATGTTTGATATATTTTTCTTAGGTTTCTGAACCCAAGACTCAACTAATCTCTACAATTCTCCAGCTGTGGTCCTTGGAGAGTCTTTGGCCACTCAAACTCTCCTCCTCACCGTGCATTAGGACGATATAGACACACGTCCTCTTTCAGGCAGATTTGTAACATCTTTAGTTGATTGGAACCTCTTAATTATTACCCTGATGTGGGAATGGGGACTTTCAATGTTTTAACTCTTTTCTTACAGCCACTTTCTATTTTGTGATGCTCAACAATCTTGTTCTTCACATCAGAAATATATTTTTTGTTTTTTCTCATTGTGATGGATGATTAAGGGAATTTGGTCTTTGTGTTCCTCATATTTATAGTCCTGTGGAACAGAAAGTCATGGCTGGACAATTTCATGCTCCTAGTCACCCTGGTGTGCTAAAAAATGTAAATATGAATGGGAATATACTTCAGAGATATTTTACTCATAAGAATTTCTAGGGGTGCCAATAATTGTGGCCAACATTCATTGGCGAAAAACATTTATTTCATCATGAGATTTTCTCCCCACTTTCAATTGTTTTACTTCAATGACAGGATAGAATTTTGTGAATTTATTGAGTGAAAGATCAAAAGGATAAACAACGCAGATTTATTTTCACAGCTGCCTTTGCTCATATTTATCAAGGGTGCCAATATTAGTGGAGGGCACTGTATATACTGTATATATATATATATATATATATATATATATATATATATATATACATTTACATTTATGCATTTAGCAGACGCTTTTATCCAAAGCGGCTTACAGTGCATTCAGGCTACACATGTTTTAACAGTATGTGTGTTCCCTGGGAATCAAACCCACAACCTTTTGCGCTGCTAACGCAATGCTCTACCACTGAGCCACAGGAACACCATTTATATATATATAAACATATATATATATACATTGTAATAGGGAAAATGTTAAAAGAATGATTAAGTATGACATGCCTGCATGTTTGTATATAAACATATTTTGCTGTTTATTATTTTGTGTATTTTCTTTTTAATAGATCTGTTTCAAGAACAGCATCTTGTGAGGAGATGGATGAAGATTTTATTCTAAAAATTACTAATTTGGGAATCTTTTATAAAGACTATTGTAACAGAAAAACATCCTTGGAATATTTAATATATACAATCAATGATCAAAATCAAGATATTATAAATTATAAAAATATCTCAATATCTCAAAATCTCAAAAATGGCAAAAAAGAAATTAATGATCATTTTAATACATTTTTCAATTATCTTGATAAAAAATATAACATTTACATTTACATTTAGTCATTTGGCAGACGCTTTTATCCAAAGCGACTTACAATTGGGGAGTACATAAAGCGATTCATCTTGAAGAGGCAATCAGACAGAGGAAGTGCTCGTAACACCAAGTCTCAGTCATTGTTCAAATAAGTACAAGATAGCAAGGGAAGGAGGGAAAGATAGAGGGAAAGTTTTTTTTTTTTTTTTTTTTTTTGTTGAACAAGTTTAGGATGAAGTCAAGTAGTGCCGAAAGAGATGAGTCTTCAGTTGATGCTTGAAGATTGACAGGGATCCAGCATTCCGGATAGGGGTGGGAAGATTATTCCACCATCCAGGAATGGTGAATGAGAATGTTCTGGAGAGTGATTTTGAGCCTCTCTGTGATGGTACCACAAGGCGTCGCTCACTAGCAGATCTCAGACTTCTGGAGGGGATGTAGATTCGTAATAGTGAGTGGAAGTAGGAGGGTGCTGAGCCTGTGGTCGTTCTGTATGCAAGCATCAGTGTCTTGAACTTGATGCGAGCTGCCACTGGTAGCCAGTGCAGTGAGATGAAGAGAGGTGTAACATGGGTTCTTTTGGGCTCATTGAAGACCAGTCGTGCCGCAGCATTCTGAATCATTTGTAGAGGTTTGATTGTGTTTGATGGAAGACCAGCCAGAAGAGCATTGCAGTAGTCTAGCCTAGAAATGACAAGGGCCTGGACAAGAAGTTGCGCAGCATGCTCTGTCAGGAAGGGCCTGATTTTTCTGATGTTGTGTAGCGCAAACCTGCAAGATCGAGCAGTCTTTGCAATGTGCTCTTTGAAGGTCAGCTGGTCATCAAAGATTACACCAAGATTTCTGACTGAAGTTGATGGGGTAATTATTGATGTGCCTAATTGAATCGAGAAGTCATGCTGTAGACTCGGAGTGGCAGGGACGACAAGAAGCTCAGTCTTTGCCAGGTTGAGCTGTAGGTGATGTTCTTTCATCCATGCCGAGATGTCCGCCAGGCAGCCTGAGATCCGTGCAGCTACCGTTGGATCATCTGGTTGAAAAGAGAGATAGAGCTGTGTGTCATCGGCGTAGCAATGGTAGGAGAAGCCATGTGCCTGTATGATGGGTCCCAGTGATGTAGTGTATGTGGAGAAGAGGAGGGGTCCAAGAACCGATCCCTGAGGAACCCCAGTGACCAGTTGATGTGCTTTGGATACCTCCCCACCCCAGGCCACCCTGAAGGACCTACCGGTGAGATAGGATTCAAACCAGCGAAGTGGAATCCCAGTGATGCCCAGCGATGAGAGGGTGGACAGGAGGATCTGATGATTGACAGTGTCAAAAGCAGCAGAAAGATCCAGCAGAATGAGGACTGATGATTTGGAATCGGCCTTTGCAATTCGCAGGGCTTCAGTGACTGAGAGTAGCGCAGTCTTTGTTGAATGGACACTCCTGAAACCTGACTGTTTAGCATCCAGTTTGTTGTACTGTGAAAGAAACAGTGAGAGCTGGTTGAAGACAACTCGTTTGAGTGTTTTTGCTACGATTGGAAGGAGAGAGATGGGTCTGTAGTTTTCTAAAAGAGAAGTGTTTAATGTATGTTTTTTGAGCAGTGGGGTTACCCGAGCCTGCTTGAATGCTGTGGGGAAGATGCCTGTGCGGAGAGATGTGTTGATAATGTGTGTGAGTGCCGGTAAGAGTGTGGGAGAGATTGCTTGGAGAAGGTGAGAGGGGATTGGGTCAAGAGGACATGTTGTAGGATGGCTGGAGAGGAGAAGTTTGGATACTTCCGCCTCGGTGAGGGAACAGAAGGAGAAGATGGGAGTTTGAGCAGTGGATGTGGTTGGTTGGAGGTCCTGTGTGTGTGGAGGTGAGAACTGGTTACTGATTGTTCTAGTTTTGTCTGTGAAAAAATTTCTAGCTAGTCAGTCGATTTATTTATTTAAACAGTTTAACAATCAATGACAAAAAGATACAGAAGGCCAGCCTTTAAAAATAAAATTGGGACAAAAAAGACAAAAGCACTACAACTTTGATTTATAAAAAAAAAAAAAGAAAAACACTTATAAAAATAATTAGCTTCAGGAGTCTAATGTCAGACTACAAGTGGTCCAGTGGCTGAAGTTTTAAAAAGCTTTCTTGCTCATGTTCATGCCACTTACACTTCAAGAAATGTTCTTGGAATTTTAATGTTGTGTCTGCTTATTTTATTTTTGTTTTATGGTTATTGGTTTAATTCTATTACTCTACGTCAGCGAGTTCACGGATGTAGCATTAAGCTTTGTTTACATGCTAACTGACCAAGCCACTGAAACGATAACAATAAGGACATTCTCAAATCAGAAACCGTGGGTGGACAGAACAATCCGCGCTGCGGTTAACCAACGCACTGCCGCATACAACGCTGGTCTTCTGTCAGGAAACATGAACGACTACAAAGCATCATGTTATGCTCTCCGACGGGCAGTTAGAGCTGTTAAACTCCGATACAGAGAGAGAATTGAGTCACACTTTCAGCTCAATGACTCTCGACGCATGTGGCAGGGACTGAAGACCATCTGTTCCTCTGGAAATAACTCCTCCGCCGAGGTGAGAGCAGATCCATCGCTGGCCGAAGAGCTAAACATCTTCTACGGCCGCTTCGAACGCAACGGCGGCGCGACTGTGCCGTTCAACACGTCAGGAAGCGGCAGACAGAGCAGCGATGTTGATCACGTTATCACCGTGACGGAGGACGAGGTCCGGAGAGAATTAAGGAGAGTAAACATCAGAAAAGCCGCCGGACCTGATGGGATTACCGGACGCGTCCTGAGATCGTGCGCCGATCAGCTTGCTGGTTTGCTTACTTCCATCTTTAATGAGTCCCTTGCTACCTCTGTGATTCCCACCTCATTTAAGAAATCTGTCATCATCCCTGTGCCTAAGAACAGTAAACCCTCTTGCCTGAATGACTATCGTCCAGTTGCCCTCACATCAACAGTCATGAAGGTTTTTGAGAGACTTTTAAAGAAGCACATATGCTCCTCCATCCCTGCTTCCTTGGACCCTCTTCAGTTTGCCTATCGCCCAAATAGGTCTACTGATGATGCCATCTCTCAGGTACTGCACTCCTCCCTCACACATATTGACAGCAAAAATGGCAACTATGTCAGACTGCTATTTATTGACTATAGCTCAGCTTTCAATACTATAGTCCCCTCCAAGCTAGCTGTCAAACTCTCAGACCTCGGCCTAAACACTTCACTCTGTGACTGGATCCAAGATTTCCTCACCGGCAGACCTCAAGTGGTGAAAATGGGCCAGTACACCTCCAACTCCATCACCCTGAACGTAGGAGCCCCGCAGGGCTGCGTTCTGAGTCCCCTGCTCTATTCTCTCTACACACACGACTGTGTGTCCTCTCACAGCTCCACTTCTATTGTCAAATTTGCTGATGATACTGTGGTTCTGGGCCTCATTTCCAACAATGATGAGACCGCATACTTGGGTGAGGTAGAGAGACTAACATCATGGTGCCAGGACAACTGTCTCTCTCTGAACGTGAGCAAAACTAAAGAGCTGATTGTAGACTTCAGGAAGAGACAGCAGCGGCCCTACACTGCTCTCATGATCAGCGGGACCCCTGTGGAGAGGGTGAGCAGCTTCAAGTACCTCGGTGTTAACATCTCCGAGGACCTGACTTGGACTGCACACATTTCAACACAGGTCAAGAAAGCCAGGCAAAGACTGTACCATCTGCGACAGCTGAGGAAATTCAGGGTCTCACCAGCAATCCTGAAAACTTTCTATTCAGGGGCCATAGAAAGTGTACTGACTCAGTGCATCTCAGTGTGGTATAGCAATGCCACAAATCAGGACTGCAAAGCTCTGCAGAGAGTCGTGCGCCTAGCTGAGCGCATCTCTGGGTCTGCCCTCCCCTCTCTGCAAGACATCTACCTGAAACGCTGCAGAAGCAGAGCTGCAAAAATAATCAAGGACTCAAATCACCCCGGAAACCGTCTCTTCATCACACTGCCATCTGGCAAGCGCTTCAGAAGTGTGATGGCAAAAACTGAGAGACTGAGGAGGAGCTTCTACCCTCAGGTCATCAGGCTCCTAAACTCAGTCTCATAACATCTTCAGGACTCAGTTAATTAACTGTAACACCCATCATTCTCCATCATCCGCATTGCTGCTATGTGTACATACCCAGTACAACCTGTTTGCACATTCCTCTTGCACATCCCTGTTTATATTAATATTTATTAAATCCACAGTAGGCTGTTTTGCACATTCTAGTTCATTGCACATTTTACTCCTTATTTTATTGTTTGTTTTAGTTTTTGTTTTTTTTGTTTTTTACTTATTATCTTTTTTTTTAATCTTATTCCTACCTATATTTAAATATATGCTCCTGTGTTATGTATCATCTTTTATTTTTTTGCACTGTCCATTGAGCGGACCTGTCCTGACCTCCATTTCACTACTGATTATACCCTGTATGATTGTGTATGTGACAAATAAACTTGAACCTTGAACCTCTGTGCAGCACTTTGGTCGGCTCTGTCGTTTTTAAATGTGCTATATAAATATATTAAACTTAAAAGTGAATCTAATCAATAAATTGTCAGGGTTGGGGTGAAGGGATGAAGCGAGGACTCAATTTTGCAAAGTTATTGGGCTTTTTATTAATAATGAAATAAAACAAAACCTACCCCCAGTCAGGCCAGGCCAGGAACCAACATGGGTATATTCGATGACAAACTGGCACAGGACTGCAAATACAAGGAGAATAAATAGGGAACAAACAAAGAGGGTAACGATGGAGACACAGGTGCAGCAACAGAAGCAATAATCCGATAACAAGAAGGGTGGGTTTAGACAATAGACGTGAGAGCACATGGCACACAGAACGAAATCAAAGCCACACGCTTACATGAAAACAAGGCATGACAGGAGTGTCAGGGCTCTGTCACAAAACCACGAATAAACTAGATTGAAGTGACAGAACCCTGACATGAATTCCTAATGAATATTACAGTTACACTTTATTTTGATGGTCCCCTTTAGACATTCTCTAACGTTGCAACATGTCAGCTAACTCACATTAGAATAGCTGAGTATTAGTATACTGTTACAGTACATTTGGGTTATAGGGTTTGTTTTGGAGTATGACTAAACGGACTATATTTGAGCTTTCCTCTGTTCAGCTCTGATCAGTTTAAAGAGTTTCATTTCTCTTAGCAAAGGATTCATTTGCAACCAAGATGCAAAGCTGCACATGGGCATTACTGCATTGGGCCCGTTTCAATAAGGAGGGTCAACCAACTCTGAGTTGAAACTTGAACAGATGAACTTACCTTTATGGGGAAAAAATTATGGCATATTTTAATCTTCCACTCTTATTAAGAAAAACAAAATGCAAGTGATCTCGCTAGCGCCTCCATGTCCTTCAAAGCGCGCTTCAGCTTCCACTTTTAGCACAAACAATTTGATTTGTATCACATATTTATCTTACATTTTTAAATTTATATTGTGAAATGCATGAAATTGTATGTCTCAAATCGTGTTTATTTGAGAAGGCTAAACTGATCAAACATATGCTCAACTCATTGTCTGGCGCTGGCCGCTTGGTATTTAAAAAAATAAATAAATTGAATTTAACAAACATAAAATATTCCAATCATGTTTCTAAATTAACTTAAAAAGAAACGAAACCAAATATAACCACCTTGCCATTAAAAAACAAAACTGAACTTTTTTAATGACTGCAACAGAAGCTGTGTAAAGGGGAAGAGAGAGAGAGAGAGAAAAAAGACACAGGCTCGGGTCGGACTCGGGCAGGGCTCTATATTCGTTCCCTTGTTTCAATTAAAAGTTCCCCCTCGGCGGGCCCCCAATCTGCCTGGGCCCATGCACCTGCATACCCTGCATACCCAGACGCTATGCCCACGGTTAAAGAGTTCAAATAACCGCGCTGGCGTCTCATGCACACACAACATGATTATCACTTAAGCTATTCCTTAAAATTAACCAATGACATTTTAAACTGTTTAACCGGTCCTGGAGAGCCCCCCAGTCCTGCAGAGTTTAGCTACAACATTAAAAACTCACCTGCCTGGCTTTAACCCTTGATCTTGATTGGCTTGTTCAAGTGTGTTTTATTAGGGATGGAGCTGAAGTTACTGTGGGCTCTCCAGGACCGACTTGGCCACCCCTGGCTTAATCGAATTACAATTCTTACTGTCGGTTTACAGTTAAGCTACACTGCCTATAGCATACCGTATTAGACCCATGCCAAGCTTTGATAGGTGCACTGAGTGTTACGGATTCACTTAGTATAAATAGCTGCTGCCTTAATTTTATTTTGGATATAGGCTATGATAATTACGATGATGCTGATAAATAACACTACTACTATAATAACAATAAAGAAAGGAAGAATATTAGGCTACATGGTATGCGCAGTATGGGTTAATATAATAATTCTTAATTCTGCACTTTCTTAAATTCAAAACAAAATGTTAATGTATTCATAATATCCATTTCTGAATATCCAAGGTTGCTATGGTCACGCAGGTTCGTGCATTAAATAAAATAAAAAGAAGTCATGTTCCCCCGAACATGTCCCCTACCTGCCATCTTTTTGATCATTTTGTCATGAAAATATATATATACAGGTGCTGGTCATATAATTAGAATATCATCAAAAAGTTGATTTATTTCACTAATTCCATTCAAAAAGTGAAACTTGTATAATGTATACATTCATTCCACACAGACTGATATATTTCAAGTGTTTATTTCTTTTAATTTTGATGATTATAACTGACAAATAATGAAAACCCCAAATTCAGTATCTCAGATAATTAGAATATTACTTAAGACCAATACAAAGAAAGGATTTTTAGAAATCTTGGCCAACTGAAAAGTATGAACATGAAAAGTATGAGCATGTACAGCACTCAATACTTAGTTGGGGCTCCTTTTGCCTGAATTACTGCAGCAATGCAGCGTGGCATGGAGTCGATCAGTCTGTGGCACTGCTCAGGTGTTATGAGAGCCCAGGTTGCTCTGATAGTGGCCTTCAGCTCTTCTGCATTGTTGGGTCTGGCATATCGCTTCTTTCTCTTCACAATACCCCATAGATTTTCTATGGGGTTAAGGTCAGGCGAGTTTGCTGGCCAATTAAGAACAGGGATACCATGGTCCTTAAACCAGGTACTGGTAGCTTTGGCACTGTGTGCAGGTGCCAAGTCCTGTTGGAAAATGAAATCTGCATCTCCATAAAGTTGGTCAGCAGCAGGAAGCATGAAGTGCTCTAAAACTTCCTGGTATACGGCTGTGTTGACCTTGGACCTCAGAAAACACAGTGGACCAACACCAGCAGATGACATGGCACCCCAAACCATCACTGACTGTGGAAACTTTACACTGGACCTCAAGCAACGTGGATTCTGTGCCTCTCCTCTCTTCCTCCAGACTCTGGGACCCTGATTTCCAGAGGAAATGCAAAATTTACTTTCATCAGAGAACATAACTTTGGACCACTCAGCAGCAGTCCAGTCGAGACGCTTCTGACGCTGTCTGTTGTTCAAGAGTGGCTTGACACAAGGAATGCGACAGCTGAAACCCATGTCTTGCATACGTCTGTGCGTAGTGGCTCTTGAAGCACCGACTCCAGCTGCAGTCCACTCTTTGTGAATCTCCCCCACATTTTTGAATGGGTTTTGTTTCACAATCCTCTCCAGGGTGCGGTTATCCCTATTGCTTGTACAATTTTTTCTACCACATCTTTTCCTTCCCTTCGCCTCTCTATTAATGTGCTTGGACACAGAGCTCTGTGAACAGCCAGCCTCTTTTGCAATGACCTTTTGTGTCTTCTCCTCCTTGTGCAAGGTGTCAATGGTCGTTTTTTGGACAACTGTCAAGTCAGCAGTCTTCCCCATGATTGTGTAGCCTACAGAACTAGACTGAGAGACCATTTAAAGGCATTTGCAGGTGTTTTGAGTTAATTAGCTGATTAGAGTGTGGCACCAGGTGTCTTCAATATTGAACCTTTTCACAATATTCTAATTTTCTGAGATACTGAATTTGGGGTTTTCATTAGTTGTCACTTATAATCATCAAAATTAAAAGAAATAAACACTTGAAATATATCAGTCTGTGTATAATGAATGCATACATTATACAAGTTTCACTTTTTGAATGGAATTAGTGAAATAAATCAACTTTTTGATGATATTCTAATTATATGACCAGCACCTGTATATATTTTTTAAATAACACATTAGGCCCACATATAATTATCACAGAAACAAATCCACAGCTGAACCGTGGCAACAAGTGGTGTTTTCGTAATCAGCGTAACCTATATGGAAGGAATCAGTTGAAAGGATTGAACTCACTCGTTAAGACAGTGACTTGGCTTAATTGATTGATGGATTTCTGCCTTCAAAATTTAAAACATTAATTTCATAAAATTGTATGCATTTGTAGGCTAACTGCAGTGTAAATGCATTCAGCAATGATGGCTCTGATGGCTTTTGTTGACACACTGATTGGATTTTTTCTAGTAACAGCCCTTTATTATTTTAACTGAATTTTGACCTAATTCTGGATATTTCCAGACTAAAACGTGTGTTTAATCCGTATCTAAAGCCGTGTCTACACCAAGAGAACCCAATATAATCAGATGATGCGGTGACTGTCCACACAGGAAGTGGCGCGAGGTGACAAATCTTCTACAGTAACTGATGCCTCCTTCTATTATGTATCTTGGAAACATGCGTTGTATGCGTTCAAAGTGAAACCTAACAAAACAGTGCGCATAAGAAAGCGATTGCATGCTTTCGAGAGCTTCAGCAAATGCACACAATCGCTTCCCAGCCAAAACAATCCCCCACGTGAAACTGAAATAATAACCGTAATATAAGATTTTGGCCATATCGCCCATCTAAGTCATTCATCCCACACTGTGTGGAAATAAAGAAATTAAGAAATAAATGCGTAAATAAATACATAAATGTGAAAATAAATAAAAGTGGAAATAAATCAATGTA
Source organism: Aspiorhynchus laticeps (assembly GCA_023376895.1). Classification (NCBI taxonomy): domain Eukaryota; kingdom Metazoa; phylum Chordata; class Actinopteri; order Cypriniformes; family Cyprinidae; genus Aspiorhynchus; species Aspiorhynchus laticeps. The sequence goes on from JALXFT010001666.1 coordinate 665,187, forward strand.
TATTTTTTTTTAAATAAATAAATGTGGAAAAAAATACATAAGGAAATAAAATAATAAATAATTATTTATTTTTGCTTTTTTACATTTCTTTGTACATTTATTTATTTATAATTGTGGCAGGTTTGGCATTCCATAGTGAAGAAGTGACAGGTACAAGCAAAAAAGGGAGAGACAGACATATTGGGGGAAATGAAGAAAAGGAAAAGGGAAGTGAATGTTCAGTTCAAGAGAAAACCATTAGTTACTTTTTTAGGGCCCCAGACCAAGGATTTAGACATTTTTATGTGATGGCCATTTAAATAATAGGGGTTATCTGTGGTTTCAGAGACTGTAGTGGGTGTATAAGACTATATTTAGAAAAAAGGGGCCAAATTGTACCTTTTGGGGTACAACAGATTGTCACTGGAGCAGTACCCTTAAAGGGGTCATATGATGCAATTTCAAGTTTTCCTTTCTCTTTGGAGTGTTACAAGCTGTTTGTGCATAGATACGATCCCTGAAGTGGCAAAGACTGAAGTCTCAAAACCAAAGAGATATTTATAAAAGTTAAGACTCTGCCACACCCTCCTAAAACGGCTCATTTAAACACGCCCCCACATATCTACGTCACGGCGTGGGAAGATTAGCAAAACACTGCCCAAATGTATACGCAATGAAAGAAGGCAAAACTATTATTCTCGATGTAGTATTGTTGCTGCCTCCGGCGTCATGTCCTGGGGACACTGTTTTGTTGTGAAAGCGAAAATACTTTGTTTTGGCTTCCAAAAGAGGACACAACTAGAAATCAGTGGTTAAGTTGTATTTACAACACTGTTCCAGAACAGTTCAACTCAAATATTGGAGTGTGTGCAGCGCATTTTACGCAGGACTGTTTCCTGAACCTGGAAGAGTAACCTACAATGCTGGCTGCACAAAGGCTGTTTCTATAAAGTGGGGCAATTCCAACTTTGCAAGGACAGTCTGGCGCTTCTGACTCACAGCCTGTAAGTATGTTTTCATATTTAAAGATGATTCAAATGCGAGTTTTGGGCAGTGTAGGGTAGTGCTTGTTGTTTGTCGTTTCTCTGATCACAAATGCAGACATGGTAATGGTAAAAACAACAACAACGTTTATTTATAGAGCACATTTAAACGCAACGGAAGTTGACCAAAGTGCTTTACAAAGAAAAAAACACATAAAATAAGAATAACAAGGAAATCAACAGACAAATAAAATCAACAGAGTAGAGTAAAAAACCCAGGAAATGTTATAAGCCAGGGTGAAAAAATATGTCTTTAGATAAGATTTAAAAATACTAATAGATGGGGCACGTCTGATAAAGGGAGGAAGGCTATTCCAAAGCTTCGGTCCTGTACAATTTTTAAGTTTAACTTTAAGGTCACACGATCTCAAGGTTCTGGTCGGGGTATACGGAAGCAAAAAAATGGTTAAGTATCGAGGAGCCAGATTATCGAGGGCTTTGTAAACAAATAATACAATTTTAAAATCAATCCTATACTTGACAGGAAGCCAGTGTATGGACATTAAAATAGGTGTAATATGTTCATATTTTCGCTTCCCTTCAAGCAGTCTAGCGGCTGCGTTCTGAACTAACTGAAGACGAGAAATTGAAGACTGAGAAATACCAGAATACAAAGAGTTACAATAATCAAGCTGAGATGTTATAAAGGCATGGATAGCTGTTTCAAGATTTTTCCTAGATAGGAAGGGCTTAACTTTACTGAGAAGGCGAAGTTGATAGAAACATGACTTAACTACAGCTAAAATCTGTTTATTAAAATTTAAACTGGAGTCAGATAAAATGCTCAAGTTCCTGGCACACTGTGTATTATATGGAGTAAGGAAACCAAGATCAAAATTAAAAGCAACATTTTCCCTAAGACCAAACAAAATAATTTCTGATTTGTTTTCTTTCAGGTGTAAAACATTGCTTGAAAGCCATAGCTTAAGTTCGTTTAGGTAATCTAACAATGGTTGAAGAGAATACTTATTATTACGCTGTAGGGGAAGATAAAGCTGGGTATCATCAGCATATAGATGAAAGGAGACACCATCTTTTTTTTTAAAAGGAGGCCAAGGGGAGCAAATACATTGAAAACAACACAGGCCCAAGGATCGAACCTTGCGGAACACCACAACCAAGAGGAATGTCAGTAGAAACGCAATGCCCTATTTGAACAGTAAAACACCTATTTGACAAATAAGAACGAAACCACTTGTAAAACCATACCACGAAGTCCTACACAAGAATCCAGGCGTGACAGAAGAATGTTGTGGTCGACTAAGTCAAATGCAGCGCTTAAGTCTAAGAAGACAAGAGCCATGCGTTTCATGCTGAATCTGTCGTGAGAAATATGTTTAAGACTCGTAACAGAGCCGATTCAGTGCTATGTAGAGCTTTAAAACCTGATTGAAAGACTTAATTAATGGCGTTTTCTGACAAGAAAGACTGTAGTTGAGCCAGTACAACTTTCTCCATAATCTTAGAAATAAAAGGAAGATTTGAGATGGGCCGAAAATTGGAAAGAGATGTAGTATCGAGGTTCGTTTTTTTAAGATATGGTGTTACAGTAGCCTGTTTAAGGCAGACTGGAACAGTACCAGTTTGTAAGCATTTATTAATTACTGATAACAGACTTGGGCCAACTGCATTCATAATTTGTTTAAGAAAAAATGGAGGAACTATATCTTGTGGACATGATGTAAGCTTGAGATGATCCACAATTTCCTTACAGGAGTGCACGTTGAGTGGCTCAAACACAGACCATGTGGACACCAAAGTATAACCATTATGAGACGTCTGTGATCTAATAGCCATAACCTTGCTTGTGAAAATCTTTCCAAAACTCTCACAAAGGAAAACAGAGGGCTCAGGGAAGAGTTTGAAAAGGGGAGTCAATGGTGAAAAAAAGGACACAAGATTTATGCCAGTTTTTAGTGATCAGATCGGAGAAGTATGTATTTGCACTTAGCAGCCTTAGCTGCCCTTTGGAACATGGTAAGAAAATTTCTCATGATCTCATATGAAACCTGCAATTTATCCTTTTTCCATTTGCGCTCGGCTTGTCTACAAGCCTGTCTGAGAGAACGCGTTGTTTCATTATGCCAGAACACTTGTGCAATACTGTTCAAAATGAAGGCACAAGTAGAATTGAAGTAACTGAGATGTTCATCAGCATCCGAGTTGTGCAATATAGATTCCATTTCTGAGTAATCCCATATCTCATAATATGCTGCAATGAACTTTTCACTGGAGCGTGTAGTGAAAATACGAGACATATACGCTCCATGGGCTGATTTCTATCAGAGAAGGTTGCATTGCTAATTGTAATGTCCAATACAGAAAGTCCATGAGTTAAAATCAAGTCCAGTGAATGGCCCTGTGAATGTGGGCCAGATAACCACTGAACAAAGTCAAATGACTCAATTAGATTTAAAACCTCCATGGATAAGATTTTGGATGCACAACATATATGAATATTAATATCCCCCAACAGCAGAATTTTATCATGAGCAGTAACGAGATCCCACACAAATGCGGCAAATTCATTAAGAAATTCCATGTTTTGTTTGGGAGGACGATACACCAACGCAATAGTGACAGGATTTGGTGGCAAATTTCAGTCGAGCAGCGAGGCCGCCCCGTTTGCTGCACCTCCTATGGTGCTTTCTTCTGGGTAGATCCATACACAGGTGGATCATGAATGGTGGAGAGAATAGGCTGGGTACACTAACATCACTCTTAATAAAATCAGCAACCGCACTGCGGATGTTAAGCAGTGTTATGTGGTCATAAACCAAGGTAGAATTACAGTTTGTGATTAAAAACAAAATAAATAAGAGAACAACCTGGTTCAAAAAGACAGTATAAGTCAATATAATCAGTAATTATGTCCCCACTGGATGCAACAAATGCCTCGTTTATAATGGATTTATTGTTTTTGTCTCATCGCACCAGAACACGGCATCACAATACGGTAACATTTCCATCTCACGCTTGAGGTATTCGGCCAATCACAAAGCACTGGATAGCTGGCCAATCAGAGCACACCTCGCTTCTCGGAGTGATGAGCTTTGTATAAATTGATACGTTTCAGAGAGGCAGAGCATAGAGGAGCAACAATAATGTACAGTGTGGAAAATAATGTGTTTTTTGAACATTAAACCACGTAAACACATTGCATTACACCAAATAAACAAAATAATGTTCTTTTTAGCAACGTCATATAAACGCTTTAAAAAGGATGTATTTTTGCCCTTTTTTTTACCCCTAATAGATAAATATTAGTACCTTATGTGTACAAATTACTATAAGGTACTAATATGTACCTATTAGGGGTAAAAAAAAAAAGGTACAAAGATGTTCTTTTAAGGGTACTGCTCCAGTGACAAGCTCTTGTACCCCAAAAGGTACCACTTTGGCCTCTTTATTCTGTGTGGCCTGGATGAGTGTGAGATTTCCCAGCCTGAAATTGCGTCCCAGTCCGGCCCTGCTTCAGACTTATGTGCCTCTAGAAGCTTGCGTTCTGCAAATGAACGTCGCTTTATTGTTCATCCCAAAGAGGCACAAAATCACTTTCACTGACTTTTACATTAACTGTTCCCTCCTGACCAACTCAATCCCAGCAGCTGAGTCCTTAACCATCTTCAAGAATCAGCTAAAAACACATCTCTTCCATCTTTATTTGACCCTCGAACTCTAGCACTCTCTAATTCAATTCTTTAAAAAATACTTGCCCCTTTTAGACTTGCACTCTATTCATTTACTAACTGCTTTTCTTTATATATATAAAATAACTAACACTAGCTTTTGTAATCTTTTTTGTATTCTATTTGTTTTCTTTTTATTAATAATACAATTAACAAAAAGCAAATAAAAAAGGCCTCTAACACTAGCTTGCTCTATTCTATCTGTTTTCTTTTTATTTATTATATATTTAAAAATAAAACTTGCTAAGTGTGCTGCTTAGCAGATCTTAAGTCACTTTGAATAAAAGCGTCTGCTAAATGAATAAATGTAAATACATTGTAATGACTGGTCAGAGGCGTGTGGATCCATTTGCAGTATAATTTATTAGACAGAGGCAGAATCAAACAGGCAATGGTCAGCGGGCAAAAACAGGAATATCAGAGGCAGGGCAGAGACGTAAAAAATACCAGGCAGGAGTCGGGGTCACAAGCACAGGTTCAGAGTTCCAAGGTAAGGCAGTCCGGGGTCAAACACAGAAGTAACAATCAGAAGGACAGGTAACGCTCAGAAATGTCAGCTGGGGCAAGAACAAGACTTCGCAGTGAGTGTGACTGAGGACGCTGGTTAAATAGGACAGGTGATGAGCCACACTTGGGCAGGTAATCAGCAGCAGAGAGGGTATGGGGAATGAAGTCCGTGAAGGAGTCAGTACTCCGGTGAGGGTGCCCTCCGGTGGCCATTGGAGAGAGCCACAGAGGTCTGATTCATGACATACATACAGTCAAACCAAAAATTATTCAGACACCAGATATAATTTTAGATTTGTTTTTTTACTAGTGGGTGCAGGACACTATAGTTCAGGGATGCCCGATAGATCGATCGCAAAGGCAATGCTGGAAGTTCGCACATATGGATAACTTAAGATAAAGATAGATAACTTAAAACTAAAATATAATAAATTCACTAATTTTATTATTAATGTGTTAAATAATTTAAATATAGGCCTAAACATAAATAAATAACAGCACCACCTCTCTACGTATTCTGTGTTTCGGAGCAGCTCAAGCTGTTTCTCATCTCATGTGTCTGTTATTATTGATGCACAAACCAATGTGCGCTTTCAGTGCACTGATCACTATAACATATTTCTGATCGAACACAGTTCAGTATATTCATGTAGTTTTATACAGTGAGTGTTTTATAATGGATGCTCATGTGTTTTGGGGAAGTTTGTGAGGATCAGAGATGTTTATGTATATCAGAAACCCAAACAGAACATCTAGGAATTAATTTGTGAGACAGTCTGACAGAAGGATCATGACATTATCAAGATGAATTTGTTCTGTCATATTTTATTACCATTTTCTAAACTACAGTTAATAAACTGTGATATAATGTGAAAAATGTTGAAGGTGTCTGAATCAATTTTGGTTTGACTGTATATATATAAGTTTGAATAAGTGTTTTGTTTGGTATCTAATATTTGTTGCATCAGGCTTTTACGTTTCATATAGTCTGATATAGTGAGAATATGGAGGAAAAACACCTCAGTTTTATACAGAAACTCAAACTGATCAAAAATATGCAATTTGCTGCAGATGCAGATATTTATATGATGAAATTCTGATGCTTGTGATGTCAATCAGTGAGATACATTGGTCATTGGTGCTTGGACTTGTTTAAATTGACTTAAATTTAAGTTTAGTTGTTTAAATTATTTATTTAAATTTAATTGACTTTGAATAATCAATGCCTCCACAATTGTACGTTTAGTTCTTCATTTCCCACTGTTCATTGTGTGTGCTTCCCAAGTTCAAGTTCAAGATTTATTTGTCACATACACGATTATATAGAGAGTATATAACCAGCAGTGAAATGTGAGTCAGGTCCGCTCCATGGACAGTGCAAATATTATAGAATACAACACAGAGGAAATATACATAAAATGAAAAGAATAAAAAATAAGATATAAAGAACAAAATATAAAATATAGAATATAAAATAATGTGCATGATAGTATACTGTAGACTTAAATATTAAGATAAGCGTGACTGTACAAGAGAGGAATGTGCAAACAGGTTGTACATGGTTGACATGTAGCAGCAATCTAAAAAAAAATTAAAAACATAATAATTGTCCTTTGAGTTTTGAAACAATAAAATTAATAATAGCAAGGATGCCAGTGCCAGTAAGAATGTTTATTTTAATTATTTAAATGTAATCAAATGAACCACATTTACTGACTTTAAAGAATCAAAAGACTCCACAACTGTACTTTTATTTCTTCATTTCCCATTTCTATGTTCATAGATCATCCTCCTCCTCATCCTCTAGTTTTTTTAATAAAATTGCATAAACACTGAATTCAAAGACACTTCCTGCATGCATAAGACGAACAATAAGAATATTCTTTGCATGGTCATAAAGATTCTTCTTTGCTTTTTCCACCTATAAGAATAAACAAAGTATTTATTTTTTTATGTCACTGTGTGAAAACTTGTTGCTATTATGAACTTAATCCTAATATTAAATTAATTTCAAACATTTTGGCATAATATATTCTGTAATCCTGTGATTTTGAGACATTTATGAGTACAATATAATTCTGTATGTGAGGTCATGCCAAACTGTACCTGCTTGGATTGTGGCTTTCCGTATCTCAACAGCGTAGCAAAGTGCTCACAGTTGCTTGTTACCACATTATATGAAAATTCCTTTCCCACAAAACTGTTTGCGTCCCGTAGAATATCTTGAATGGGACGTGGCTCATATAGGTTATCCAGATGATTGTTGATACGGTATGTATCATTGCCAGCCACTTCCTGCAGTTTTTGTTTCTTCACTGTGACCTTGCCATCTTTTCCTGATGTCACACTGCTGGTCCCAGAGTGGCCGTGCTCAGCTATAGAGGAAGAAATGGAAAATTAAAACAATCATAACTCATGAGACCTAAATGGAAAGTTTCAGATACAATACAAGGTCAGCTCAATTGGTGGCATGTGAAGCATGAAACAAACAAACAAACAAACAAACAAACTCACAGGCTGTGACCACGTGAATCACATATTCATCTCCAACATAAATCGCCCAGTGCTGATATCCATAATATCTGGTGATTTCAATGAGGTCTCCAGGCTTCGGCTTCCTATTCTTTAGGAGACAATATCAGGTGTAATATATATAAATTTATATATATATATATATATATAAATTACAGTCATTTAAATTAGTCCAACAATAATATAATACTATTTAATCTAAAATAACACAATATCATCGTGCTTGTGAATAGATAAAAACAAGAAAGTGAAACTGTTAGCTTTGCCTAAAAATAGCTAATGTACATAAAGACATATACTCGTTTCAGAGATAATTATATCTAAGTTTAGCTATTTCTGTTGCCTTTGAGAACAGCTTGCGTAGTTTTTAAACTTTTTAAAATTTTCTCTATTACCATAAAAAATTGCTTTTGTCTTTCTGTATGTGATGTTATCTTTTATTATACACAGTTGTTTGAGTTAATTAAATGATATTTACCTGGCTCATGGCAACTTCCAACTGCTCTTCTGCTTTTCACTCGAATCCTGTTAGAAACACAAAACATTTATACCCTGTTTTCATCCGGGGAGTGTCCAGAATTGTATACTTTGGATGGCAAGAAGGAATTGGGGGCGGCCACAGGTCTGATGTGTTTCTGCCACCCCCTGATTCCTCTAAACATATTTGACTGATGATGATGATGATGATGATGAGAAGAATCAGATTTGATCAGTTGTGAGGAAAACACAAACTCAGTGTAGTTCGTTTCAAAGCACTTTCTCTTGAATGTCATTGTGTGTAGCATTATGCTTTGACATCACTGGTTTAACCATTATAGTCAATACATTATCACTTCTCAAGCACTCAAACTACAGCTGAACATGAAACCCTAAACTGTACGATCGTATCTGTGTTTTGTGTGTCAGAACAGAACAGACAGCAGCCCATCTTTTGGTTGGTTTCCAGCATGTGTTCAGATGGTGTTTCTCGTTGAGGAGAGGTGTGCTGTTCCTGAATGATCAGACTTTCAATGGTCGACAAAATAAAATCCCACAGGTTCATCATCTTTAGTACTGAGTTTATATACCGTTTGAAAATCGAAAAAAATCCTGTAATTCACATCTCTACCATACATAAGCCAAATCAATAGATTCGCACTTACCTCTGATATGGGAAGATGTGGTCAGATGTTTCCGAAATCCTTCAACGTTGTGTTACGATCCCTGGTCTAGGTCAGAATCAGGACATAAATAACACAACCACGTTATCTTAATTGCTCATTTGTATTCTTTTTTCTTGTTCTCATGTTCATTTTCAATGCAATTGTATCTTTTTCTCATAATATATACAAAAGCAATGTATTCAAAACAAAATAATTCAGAAGCAAAATCTCCAGGGGTGAGCTAATGCCAAAATAATAAACAAACAGAAACTACCTTCCCCACAAAAGAGCAACCTTCCCTACAGATCAAAATAAAAGAAACAAGACATACAATCAACTTCCCTATCTCCTTATCTGCCCAATAAACATAATGGCCTACAAAAGAAACAAGGCACTCACCCCCTACGGTCAACAAGACATCAATGTCCTAAAAGTAAGGTTCACACAGTATCAAAGACGGCACACAACACTCGGTTGGAACAGAAAACACCCTCTGTCGCAGCACATATTCACCAGCTAGCACAGATATGGCAAGCCGTTTTAGCCTAAAATATACTAAGTGTTACTCGTCGTAATTGCATTTTTACTAGTAACAATTAAATTATAGAGCTCTCTAATTAAATTAAAGAGCTCTGCAATTGCATTCTTACTAGTAATAATTACATTTAGAGAGCTCTTTAATTAAATTCTTACTAGTAACAATTCAATTAGAGAGCTCTCTATTTCATTTCTCACTAGCAAAAAATGTAATTACAGAGCTCTCTAATTCAATTCTTACTAGTAAGAAATCCAGTTACAGAGCTCCACTATTGCATTCTTACTAGTAAAAACCTGTATTAATTAGATGCAAAATGGATTTTCGATTACACCCACTGCCTTACCAAATCCCGCCTGTGATGATACACTTCAAAATAAAAGCCCCATGAATTAATAGCATAGTACATTTATATTTCTGGCTTAAGTAAATTTTTCATCTGAGTTTTTATTACTTATATAAAATCAGACAAATCTGCTATTATTTTAATCTCCAATCTGTTATTTATCGGTTTAGATCATTTTTTAATGCTTCAATAACTAGCAGAAGACACTAAAGGGTTTTAAATTCCAGCTGCGCGTGATGGGGTATGTTGTAACAACACTGTGTTACATTGTGCCCTGCCGTGCTAATCTATGAGGTTAGGTTAGCGATGTAATTCACACTATTTACTTTAATACATTTTAATGAGAAACGACGAGAAACAAGTGAATAAAGACTGACAGTCCATGATTAATGTTCAGAAATTATTATTTCAAGACATGTAAAGCATTTTGGCTCGTTATGTGGGCTGGTCCCACGCATGGTTGCGATGTGTTCATTGTCAAACTCAAAAATCTGATTATTTTTAATTCTTAAAAAATGTCATTATTTTATTTTAAATAAATTATTTTATTTTATTGACAAAATATTTTAATTTGTCTTGTATATTTTTTTCATGAGATCAGATAACCTTTTAAGCTGACATATGGTCATGTTACAATGTGCCCCTCAGCTGTTACAATTTACCCTACCTACGGGGCATGTTGTCACATTTCATTTCCAATTTTTGATGGCAAAAAAAGAAAAATGTATACACTGTAAATATGAAACAAAGCGGCATATTTGTACTAGACAAGTGTGAAATTACTGTGAATAAAAAATTATAAATTATAAAAAATTATATAACCCCATGTGGATTTACACAATTTGAGAAAGTCAAACAGTGTTACTTTGTGCCCCGCTCTCCCTAACTAAAATCAAATGAGTGGAAGCTTGTGAACTGCTTGTGTTAAAATGCTGGTTTACTGTACTAAGTGATGATAAAAAACAAACGTACGAGACCAGAATATTAACACAATAATGTTTTCCTCCCTTTCGAAAATGGCAATAAACGCTTATGCATTAAGACAGACAGTTAAAGTTCATATTTTGGGTTCGTCAGTTTTTTAGCCTTATTAGTAAGGTGTGTACAGAATGTAATCTTTAATACTGTATCGGTGCATGAGAGGGAAACGCGCTGCGTGTTGTTTTGTTTTGGGTTTATGTGAATCTGCACATAGTATGCTTTACAATTTTGTCTAATCACTATTGGTACCTTAAGCAATATTTGTATTAAGCTTTATGTCCCTGTTCAAGTTCCTAATTCACAAGCCGAGTGAGAATCATACTAGCAAAATAATGTTAATTATTAAACCAAACAAAATCAAAACTTTCAAAAACATGCAGCAATATGATTATTTTATTAAGTGACAGATAGTGGGTTTAATCAGTGACATTATTAATAGATTTACTCTCAGGTGTCTTCTTGTCATCTCCTCGAAGGTGAAAAAAAATACTGCACTGTCCAGTTTTCTCTGGACGAGTACTGGAGTTACTTTTGCAATTTCCGTTGCAGCATGAATGACATAATATGGTGACATTTTCCACAATCACGACAGAAAATCAAATACTGCCCTGAACTCAATAGTGGAGAGGTGTCGCGATTTTCCCAGTTAGGCGAAAAAAAAAAAACAGCTTCCCAGAACTCAACACAGCATGATGTCAGCTTCACATTCTCAGCCAGATGAATATGCACGAGGCTAATTATCATAATGAGGTCGCATTAAATAGAGAGCTCTACAATGCAATTCTTGCTAGTAAGAATGCAATTACACAGCACTACAACTGTGGCTCGTTATTACAATGATAATGGTACGTACTGCTTTTTTATTCTGCACGTTTTGATGTGTACTGCCTACACAAATGTAGCAAATACATTTCGCTGTTTCGCCACCTAGTGGTAAACCTAGTGGTAAACCTAGTGGTAAACTTCTCATTCTCCTTCAGGGCATCGTGCTGATGACTCATACCAAGTTTCATAACGATACATTAATTTGTTCGTAAAATATAGCATTTTACTTCAAAATTCAACATGGCCGATGCCCAAAATGGCTGACATGGGAAAGTTGGATATGGTTGGACTCGGCATGATGCACCGAATATGAAGAGACCATTTTATGTACATTCACAAGTTATAAGCAAAAATATGCATTTTTCATATCTCCTGCCCACTATAGGTGGCACAGCGCCGAAACACTGCAGGTAGCCTCAGGTCATGCTTGTCCTGCAGCACAAGGGAACAGAGAGTCAGATAAAGAAGCGTGAGTCTCACACAGAACACTAGCAAGGACAAAACAATCTACTCACATCGAGGAACAGGAAAGTAGGGACATATAAGAGAGAGGGGGAATGAGCGACAGGTGGGGGCGAGTCAGCTGGTGATCCGTGCCCTCCCGCTGCACCATCAGCCCAGACCACGAGCTGCCGAACCTGACAGGACAACACAGACAGCAAGTGTATCAAACACTGAGTGACTTTCATTACTCAAATATGTTTAGAAGATGTTTAGTGTCACTTAAGAGTTTCACAAGCCTGTCATGTGTAGTGTTGTGTCCAGACCGACCACAGAACTTGCATATCACCAACCCAAACATCATTCAGGAGAGTGTATGTCATCAGTGTATGACTTTCTAATTTGCATTAAATGCTGTAAAGCTGATGTCAGTTAATATAAAATAATCATTCTTTTTTTTTTCTTTTTTTTTTGAAGTGGAATAAGGTTCTTCACCTTATTAGTTTCAGATCAACAACAACAACAAAAAAACTTCCAGGTTAATCAGTTGCATCTTATGCACTTTATTTCTTCATCCATTCACTCTTATCTATTGATTTGTTAATACAATGTGTTACATCTGTGCCTTTTTTATGCTGATAATACAGTAAGAAGCTCTACAGTGATGCAGTTCCTCACAAATCTTTCAGATTAGTCACATGACAAATACATGTTTTTTATTTCATTTATTAAACAATCCTCCTTGAAATGCCTTAGCTGGTGCCTTGTGGTACAGAAGTCACATGTGACGTGATGGTTTTTCTGTCTATATGACTCTTTTGTATTGTAATCAAAAACATTTTCTGTTTTAATTGTTTTATTAAAAAAAGTGGTTTATTAAGTAAAAGACCACACTTGTTTTTTAAATCATATAAACCTTGAGTTTCCCTCTTATATCTTATTCGTGAAGACAAACATCCCTTGAAACACAGTCATAAGACTAAACAACAATGGAAAAATAATATAAAAAAACAATAAATCAATTAAATGAGTATATAAATGGCTTAAATGATTAATAGACATGATAAATGAATAATAAAATGAATAAATTATCAGTGATAGATGAATGAATGAATGAATGAATGAATGAAGAATAAATGAAAGAAAGTAACACACAGCACTGATGTATGGTTGCACTCTTGAAGCAAAACACAGTTTGCATTTGAGGATCTTCACACTTGAATGTTTTAAAATCAAGTACATTGAGTCCACTTGGTTAATTATCTCTATATTGTAAATCTGTACCTGCTTAAGATACAATCCCTTAAGATAATCAATCCCTAGATGGCAACATTACTCCATTTTCTAATATTTCCTTGAAAACATAAACGAAAAAAAAAATCTGAGATATCATCTTTGATTTCTTTGTAAAATTAACATGTCAAACCATAATTACCTGCTGCTTTATTATCTTTATTAATACCTTTATGAATTTCTTCAATATTTATATATTGTTCACACATAGGCTATTTTTACAATTGTTTTAAGTGGATCTAGAAAAAGGACAGTGTTGCCTATATTTCTGTATATGACTTTTTATAACACAATTAGGTATTCATTTTGGGTTCATTGTAAAAGAATAATTAATATTACATTTCTTTAAAAAGGAAAACTCTCCAAATACTTACAAGTTATTTCATCCATCTCTAACCACTTTCTTCTTGATTTTATAAATTCTCCCAGATTTTTATTCAGAGATTTATTCTAATTTAATTTGCAGTTTTATTAAATACGGTTTTGTTGTTGTTGTTGTTGTTTCACTTACTGTCTATCATAAATATTGCATTTCTAATTAAAATGTCTTCTATATCTTTCGTCGTTGGCTATTTTCATCTTACAATTGCACATTTTCTAATTTCATATTTCATAATTTCCCAATTTGTTCCATATAAACCTGATATTTTCTCTTTATAAGTTTAACCCTTACATTGAATATCATCACAAGGTTAACTGTTTAATTTCCAGTAGTTTAGTAATTTCTTGTATCTGCAAGGCTGATAACTATATGAATCATTTTATGATCACTAAATACTGAAGGCACAATGTCGATCTCCCAAACTTGATTTCCAAGTTCCTCAGAAATTAACCAAAAGTCAATTTTAGATTATTTGGATCTATAATTATTACTTTTATTAGGGTTTCTGTGCCTTCATTCATCAGGACAATTTAATTGGGAATTTAAATTGTACAAAATCAGTGTACTGGAACTGCCTAAACCTGGGAGGAAAACAATAAAGAAGGGTAATTAATGGTGTTCCAATCACCGCCTAAAATCAACTGGGCACTACTGTAACGAGGAGTCAGTGGCATTAGGATCCATGTGCAGCTTTATTAAAACAGAATGCAAGTCAAACAGGCAGAGTTCAATCACAAGCTTCAAACACAATGTAGACAAGGCAGAAATACTGAGTACAGAAGTACAAGGCAGAATCAGAGTTCAGGCTTAGGATCAGGGCTGGCGGCAAACACTCAGGGTAATCAGATAACAAGGCAGGTTGGATCAAAGTAGGCAGGCAGCAGAGAATCAGAGTCCAGTAAACAGTCCAGGTCATAAACGGGGAATCCACTCAGAAATCATGGCATGGCATGACAAGACTGCGCAATGAGGTGATTGGAAGAACAGCTTAAATAGACCAGAGTCAATATGAAACACCTGTGCAGGTAATCAGCCACAGGTACGGGGTATATGGGAAATGGAGTTCGTGACTGTTAATACTCAGGTGACGGTTCCCTCTGGTGGCGATCGGAGGGAGTAGAGTGTATTTTTTAAAAATTACATAATTCTCAAAAATATTGTAATAACAACCTGTTTTGTAAAATATGATTGTTACCATAAATGTTCCTCAAAATTAGAACATTATTTTATTCTTTTATATCCAAAATCAACCACTTCCAGAAGAGTGAGCGTTATTTATTTATTTTTATTTATTTTAGAATTTAAATTTTATAGTTTCCTTTTACAAATGCAATCTCTGCTGAATTATTACTCCATATACCAATCGTTTATCACTACCTCATTGATTTTTCCAAAAAGCAAAATCAGACATTACTGCATGAGTTTCCTGGAAAAAATTAAAATCAGCCTGAAAAAAATAATTATAATAATTTTTCCTCAAGTCATGAATACCCTTCACACTGAACGAATTAAGACATTCTCTTGAAAAACTACTTAAACCAAGTGCTTTTCACCTACCCGAGAATAACATTTACGGTATTAACCTGTATAAACGGGTGTCATTTTATAATATAACATGGCATTACATAACATTTTTCAACTGGACGTAAAAGAAAAAATCATAAACCTAACAAATAAAATAGCCTACTATCCAGAATGAATTCACAAATCAACATGAGTACTAGAGTAAGCTATTGATCCACTTATTATTACATTTTACCTTTGATTTGAAAGGATATCTTTCATATCTTTTTATCTCAATAGACATCAGCATCAATTAGAGTCTATTCACGGATTTCTTTGCCATCGATTATAGCTGTGGCACCAGCGAAATATGCAATTTTCCCTTCTTTGCGTGCAGCTTCAATTACAGGCCAAAGCCTGTTACGCGTGTCTTTGTCTTGCAGTGTCAGGTCCTCTGCAAATTTTAAACTACTGGAACGATGAAATTCGGAACTCTTTGAAGTTTTCCACAGAAGCTCCTTGGTTGATCTCGCTATAAACCTGATGATGACTGGTCGAACTTTCCCTTCGCCTTTCTTCCCGATGCGCTGAACAGTGTCAATATGAAGAGGAAATATATATGCAGCCCCCGGAACCACAGTGCGGCAGATATCAATCACACGCCTTTTGACATTCTCTCCTTCTTCTTCTTGTAGACCGTAAAGCCATAGATTCATTTTTCGTTCAGCTTCATTTACTTTTTCTTCCAGCTCTGAGATTCTTTTCTGTTGATTTTCACTTACTTTATTTACTTTTTCTTCCAGATTTGAGATTCTTTTCTGTTGATTTTCGTTTACTTTTACTTTTTCTTCCAGCTCCGAGATTGTTTTCTGTTGATTTTCGTTTACTTCTCCTTCCAGCTCTGAGATTATTTTCTGTTGATTTTCACTTACTTTATTTACTTTTTCTTCCAGATCTGAGATTCTTTTCTGTTGATTTTCGTTTACTTTTACTTTTTCTTCCAGCTCTGAGATTATTTTCTGTTGATTTTCATTTACTTTATTTACTTCTTCTTCCAGCTCTGAGATTGTTTTCTGTTGATTTTTGTTTACTTCTCCTTCCAGCTCTGAGATGCTGTCGGTGCAGGATTGCGTCTCCAAAGCTTGGTCATCAAAACGATCTTTCCCAGAACCAGATTTTCCTTCATCTGTATTTTCCCCTTGTTCCCTTTCTGTTAGCTGACTCATAGTGGAGAAAAGTTTCTGACTGCAATCGAGCTAGTTAACTAATTGAGCTTTCAGTCGAGGATATTCTTCATTTAAATTAGACTAAAAGTCTGTTAAATTGTTTAATGCATGTGGAAAAAAAGAGTACAAACTCTAACCACAAAATCCTCGTCTGAATCAGTTGCCGTCTACAAACTTCAGGTGTGTTGGGCTTGAAGCGGAGCTGCTCAGACCGATCGGTGTTTGAGATCAAGGTACCGAGAGAGCGATTACAGCAGAGTTGCTTTGGAATCACTCTCGCTGTACTTGAATGTCATGAGGCTCGTTTAAGACACGCCTAGCCTCGCCTGGAATGTAGGCGTCTGCAGTGAGGGGAGGAGTCGAGACAGACAGTTCTGAGCTCTGAAGTAGGCTACCTACCAGACCAGAATCAGAATGAGCTTTATTGCCGGGTATGTTTAAGGGGAATTTTTTTTTGTGACAGAAGCTTCCACATTGGAACAGAATGACAGTGACAAGACAAAACACAGATAATAAAATAAGTAAATAGGGAATAAATAGGGAATAACAATATACAAATTGACAATATTGTATGTACAGGTATATTACATGAATAGACACTTTTGTATGTACGTCTCTGTAGGCGTCTGGAGGGGATGTAGATGCTTAGAAGAGAGTGGAGATGGGAGGGTGCATTCCAGCTGCGGGCGGCATAATAGCTAAAAGCAGATCACCTTGTTTTGTGTGAACCCTTGATATTTCTAACTGACTCGATCCTAATGATCTGAGTGGTCTGTTAGGTTTATATTCAGTGAGCATATCTGCAATGTATTTAGGTCCTGGGCCATTGAGAGATTTATAAATGAGTAAAATAACTTTAAAATCAATCCTAAATGTAACTGGAAGCCTGTGTAAGGACCTGAGGACTGGTGTGATATGCTCAGATTTTCTGGTTCTAGTCAGAATCCTGGCAGCAGTGTTCTGGATGAGCTGCAGATGTCTAATGCTCTTCTTGGGAAGGAGACCATTACAATAATCCACCCTGCTGGTGATGAACAAGTTTCTCCAAGTCTTGACTCGAAACAAAACATCTAATTTGTAATAAATGGAGCCCAGACAATGCTTAACTGAACTGAGAAACTTTACTATCACCTTCTTCCTTGCATCACAAGCATAATGGGGATGTGTTATTCACAACGCGCATACACCCCTTAAAGGGGCAGCATAACATAAACGAGAACCTTTCTTAAAGGAACTATGTGGACGTCCACTTAAGACTTATGCTCTCCTATACTCACATAATAACCTCTCCCTTCTAAGTATGACCACCAGTTTTTCTAGCATCACTATTTTATTTTAAGATAGAAATAATTTTAGAGAGAGATCAGATTTTCTTTTTCATATTTCTTAGTTATTAGATGACACTTTTTATTGATGATCTGAATTGCTGCTAAACTTTTTTAAGGCATTGAAATGGACAACATAAATCATTTTTTTGTTTTTTCAAAGGTGTTCAAATGGATTTGAATCTCATTCATTCATCCTCAGTTTTTAACTAGAGCATGATCATATTTGTGCCTTTAGCACCATTGTGATTCACAACTAGGACAGTGTTATATATGTATATAGCTTGCCCTCTGCCATACGCAAAATTGTCTATTCATGTAATATACATGTACATACAATATTGTCAATTTGTATATTGTTATTCCCTATTTACTTCTTTTATTATCTGTGTTTTGTCTTGTCACTGTCATTCTGTTCCAATGTGGAAGCTTCTGTCACAAAAACAAATTCCCCTTAAACATACCCGGCAATAAAGCTCATTCTGATTCTGGTCTGGTAGGTAGCCTACTTCAGAGCTCAGAACTGTCTGTATCGACTCCTCCCCTCACTGCAGACGCCTACATTTCAGGTGAGGTTAGGTGTGTCTTAAATGACATTAAAGAACCGCGAGAGTGATTCCAAAGCAAGCCTGCTATAATAATCTCTCTCACAGTACTTTGATCTCAAACACCGATTGGTCTGCGCAGCGCCGCTTCAAGCCCAACACACCTGAAGTTTGTAGACGGCAACTGATTCAGATGAGGATTTTGTGGTTAGAGTTTGTACTCTTTTTTTCTACATGCATTAAACAATCTAACAGACTTTTAGTCTAATTTAAATGAAGAATACTCTCGACTGAAAGCTCAATTAGTTAACTAGCTCGGAAACTTTTCTCCAGAATGAGTCAGCAGGCAGAAAGGAGGGAACAAGGGGAAAATACAGATGAAGGAATATCTGCTTCTGAGAAAGATTGTGTTGACCAAGCTTTGGAGGTGCAATCCTGCACCAACAGCAGCAGCTGTACAGATCTAACTGTGCCTTGTTCAGGAGTTATCTCCGAAGAAGATATGCAAGAAGTAAAGAAAGACATTGTGAATATTAAGGAAATAAACGAAGAACATCAGAAAAGAATCTCAGAGCTGGAAGAAAAACTAAATGAAGTAATCGAAAATCAACAGAAAAGAATATCAGAGCTGGAAAAACAAGTAAAACAAGCTGAATGTAATCTATGGCTTTACGGCCTACAAGAAAAAGCAAAAGAGAATCTCAAAGAGCGTGTGATTGCTATCTGTAGCGCTGTGGTTCCGGAGGCTGCAGGTGACTTTACTCAACATATTGAAACTGTTCAACGCATCGGGAAGAAATGCGAAGGGAAAATTCGACCGGTCATCATCAGGTTTACAGAGAAATCAACCAAGGAGCTTCTGTCGAAAACTTCCTGTACTTTAAAGTTTGTAGAGGACCTGACAGCGAAAGACAAAGACAGGCAGCAGGCTTCAGCCTAAAATTTTATCTGCACGCAAAGAAGGGAAAAAGGCATATTTCGCTGGTGTCACAGCTATAATCGATGGCAAAGAAATCAGTGAATAGACTCTAATTGATGCTGATGTCTATTGAGATGAAAAGAGATTAAATATATCCTTTCAAATCAAAGGTAAAATGTATTAATAAGTAGATAAATAACTTAGCCTAGTACTCATGTTGATTTGTGAATTCATTCTGGATAGTAGGCTATATTTTATTTGTTAGGTTTATGATTTTTTCTTTTACGTCCAGTTGAAAAATGATATGTAATGCCATGTTATATTAATGAAACTCGTTTATACAGGTTAATACCGTAAATGTTATTCTTGGGTAGGTGAAAAGCACTTGGTTTAAGTAGTTTTTCAAGAGAATGTCTTAATTCGTTCAGTGTGAAGGGTATTCATGACTTGAGGACAAATTATTATAATTCTTTTTTTCAGGCTGATTTTAATTTTTTTCCAGGAAACTCATGCAGTAATGTCTGATTTTGCTTTTTGGAAAAATCAATGGGGTAGTGATAAACGATTGGTATATGGAGTAATAATTCAGCAGAGATTGCATTTGTAAAAGGAAACTGTAGAATTAAAATTCTAAAATAAAAATAAAATAAATAAATAAAAAATGCTCACTCTTCTGAAAGTGGTTGATTTTGGATGTAAAAGAATAAAATAATGTTCTAATTTTGGGGAACATTTATGGTAACAATCTTAATTTACAAAACTGGTTGTTATTCCAAAATTTTTGAGAATTATGGAATTTTTGAAAATACACTCTAGTGCCCAGTTGATTTTAGGCGGTGATTGGAACACCATTAATTACCCTTTTTTGTTGTTTTCCTCCCAGGTTTAGGCAGTTCCAGTACACTGATATACTTCATTTTAAATTCTCAATTAAATTGTCCTGATGAATGAAGGCACAGAAACCCTAATAAAAGTAATAATGATAGATCCAGATAATCTAAAATTGACTTTTGGTTAATTTCTGAGGAACTTGGAAATCAAGTTTGGGAGATCGACATTGTGCCTTCAGTATTTAGTGATCATACAATGATTCATATAATTATCAGCCTTGGAGATACAAGAAATCAAAGATTCAGTTTCAACTACTGGAAATTAAAAAGATAACTTCTTGATGATATTAAATTTAAGGGTTAAACTTATCATAAAGGGAAAATATCAGGTTTATCTGGAACAAATTGTGAAATTATGAAATTAGAAAATGTGCAATTACAAGTAGTAAGAAAATAGCCAAAGGCAAAAGAAAATTAATTAGAAATACAATATATATGACAGACAAACAGTAAGTGAAAAAAAACATTTAATAAAACTGCAATTGAAATTAGAACAAATCTATGAATAGAAATCTAAGTGTAACGGGGCGAACAAGACGTGAGTCGTGCGGATCCAAGTGCAAGCTTTTATTTATAAACAGTCAATAAACAGGCAGGGTCAAACAATGGCATAATTATAGAATAATTATAGAATATAGAATAATCCTAGGGCAAGCGTGAGTCGACGATCGGCGAACAATATCCAACAAGGCAAGGCAAAGAGATAATCCAGGTACACAAGCAATAATCCAAACGGGCAAACAGAGTCCGAACGGCAAGGCAAAGAGATAATCCAGGTACACAAGCAATAATCCAAACGGGCAAACATAGTCCGAACGGCAAGGCAAAGGGTTAATCCAGAAAACACAGCAAGGCAAGGCAAGACTATGACAACAAAGTGAGTTCCATATCACAGCTAAAACTAGGAGAGTTATAAATGCAGAACAATACTGGCACTAAACAGAAAAACACAGAATAGCTCAGTAAGGCAGCCAACACTAGGGGAGGAAGTCCATGGTTTAAGTAGGGTGTGTGATTGTGTGATAATTCTCAGGTGTGAGCGTGTGATGAGACAGCTGTGTGTACTTAGTGCAATGAATGATGGGAAATGTAGTCCAGGGTAATCTGTAAAAGTTTGTGTGGTGTGAGAGTCAATATGGTGGAAGAGCGACCTCTGATGGTGAGTGGACGGAAGATCACTAACCGGATTCATGACAATAAGGGAGCATTTAAAACATCTAGCATGAAGATCCTCAAATGCAAACTGTGTTTTGCTTCAAGAGCGCAACCATACATCAGTGTTGTGTGTTACTTTCTTTCATTTATTCTTCATTCATTCATTCATTCACAACAAAAAATCCAGAGTGAAATGAACTCACTTGAGAGTACATGTGAGACCACACACAACAGTGTGAAAGTGTTAAAATAAGAGTGTTAAATTAACACTGAAGCAGAGTTAAAGTTAATGAGATAATTAAGAGATTCATTGAGTAATGATTGACCATTATTGAACACACCTGATGTTAATGAGCAGAATCACTACAGAAGAAAATCACTACTTTTATGTCACCATTATAGCGGTCAGTGTTTGCTTTAGTTGGGCTCTTGACCCTTGACTTGTTAATATTACATTTTATTTTTTTCAAAGAACAAAAGTCACCAGGTGGTGATGATTGTGTTCTAACATAATCATTGTTTGACCTGAATCACTGAACTCATTTAGAGTCTCATCTCTGTTAAATTGTCTTTATTGATTACAACAGCCTTGTGTTTCTACAGCGAAAAACTCTGTATTGTCTATAAATTTTGAAAGGATTTCTGACAAATTGATTTAAATCAGAACAATCAATCCTCAATGAATGTCTTAATGATCTCATTAACTTTAACACTGCTTCAGTGTTACTTTTAACACTCTGTAGGATGTACCCATATAAACACCCAGCAGTGTTCATTTAACACCGGGGATTTTGCTGTGCACAGTTTGCATTTGAGGATCCCTAGATCCTTCAGTTTAATTCAAGTAATGTATAATATTTACGTAGGGTTTGACCTCCTTAAACACCCTGATCTCTAATGTTGCTCAGCTCATCTCTACAGAATCCCCCACAGGTGCTCAAGAGTGTTCAGACACAGTGATGTAAAACACCACTCCCTCACACCTTTAGCACTCTTACAGTACATTCCTGACATATTCTACTTGACAGCATTGACAAAACAACACTCCCTCACACCTTTATCACTCATTCCTATCAGTGGCATAGCAAGTCAGCCTCGGGTCCAAATGCAAAATGTTTTTGAGGTAAAAAAAATATAAGGTAAAAAAAGCTGTTTTATTTATGGTATAAATGCATGGAAATCATATTTAACATTTTCAAGTCCATTTATTATTTGTAGCACACCAACAACCAAATAATTGCAATAAGCTTTGTGCTTTGTTATTTTTATAATAACACAAAGTCTCAGCCTATAATTTCTGTCAATTTTATCACAAAATACAAACAATAAATGTGTTTTACATTGTGAGATAACTGTATTCGCCTCAGTTCAAGCGGCATGTGAATCAATCATCTTTTCCACTTTACTATTTACAGCTCGAAATAAAAATGAATGCATATCAGAAGGAAAAAATCAGAACAATTTAATAAAACAAATGTCTCCTGTAATCCATCAATCAGTGTTTCAAAAAAGTCAATAAAACAGCTTGTGAAGTGTCAGTCGTAACATAACATTTAGCCTACCTCAGAAAACAAACAATATAACTTTGCCAACATTGTTTTATCATTCTCATAAATCAGTCAGTTAACCGAGTTGGAGCCTACTTCAATGTAGAACGTTTTTATTCCCGTTTTTCATGTTAATAAATGTGAAGAATGACAGGTTGGATGACTTTTTAGACTTTTTTTTGTGGAGTAGGTGAAATTTTCACATTTACTTCATGCAATATAACATGATTTTATAATCATAATTTTGACTGAAATATTATGACGTTAATCTTATTTATTTTCTTTTTTTTCAACGTGGCAGTAAAACACTGCTGTATTTGTACTGCATGCAAACACAATCTTGGTACAGCGGCCCAAAAAACAAGTCTGTCTGGTCTTGGTCCTGGATTGATGTGAGTTTGTGTTTGTACGTTCTCCTGGTGATTCTGCTGTCCATTGTGTTTAAGATAGAATTAAAGACTATTACTCTTTACTCCATCGTTGTACGCCTTACAGCTACATACCTTTACAGCTGTGTGAAGGGAAGCGGACTGAACTAGTTTCTGTAACCCCATACAGCATGACGTTATAGTTATTCGTAACATCATACAGCATGAGTTCAGTAATATATAATCTGTGTTCCATCAGATGTGCTGCTTCAAAGTCTCAATTTTAAATTGGAAAAAAGGGATCGTAATATTGCTTAGGTGTGCTAATTTAATTAAAAGCCCAGTGTCATGCGCTTGGATCCACCCCATTAGGAGTAGAAATTACTGAAGTCATGGGCACCTCCATGGTGCATGTCCTCGTTTGCCACACAGGCGACATTCCCTGTTATAGTTGCCCTGCCATTTGCCAGGGTTTTGCAGCTCTCTTTCCACCTTGTTTCCTTGTGGCTGAGTAGCTTGAATCAGAGCCAACTGCAATGTGGTCTCTTGCTTTTGTTTTCGCTTGGCTTGTCCCTCCACAATCCTCTCTTGTGCATGTGCTGCGTGTTGGCGGACAATGTCCAGTCTTTCTTCATGCCACCCAATGCAGCTGCTCTTCACAGCCGAACTCAGCTCTGGGCGCAATCCATTCAGGAAAGAGTTGGTCATGTGTACATTTACATTTATGCATTTAGCAGACGCTTTTATCCAAAGCGACTTTCAGTGCATTTAGGCTATACATTTTTTTTTATCACTATGTGTGTTCCCTGGGAATTGAACCCATGACCTTTTGCGCTGCTAACGCAATGCTCTACCACTGAGCCACAGGAACACTGTGTCAATATGTGACTCCCATGTGGTCGCAACGTCTCCTCTGGTGGCCGGCTCTGTCAGGCCGCTGTAGCGTTTAAAAGTCTCACACAGTCTTTCATAATAATCCTGCACCGTTTCCTCTGGTGCTTGGCGGCATCACTGAATCTTGGATGTGTCCACATGTAGTGGAAATGCTCTCCTCATTGCAGCGCAGACTCGTTCGATTTCATCTTTGTATGCCTGGTTATTTGCATTGCCCCAGTCTGCTTCCACTCGCCGTGCCTCGAGTCTGCCCAGCTGACCCGAGATCTTTGACCAGTGTGTGGTCCCCATTTTCATCACCAACAGTCTCTTGATCTCTTGGGCTGAATTCTCTGCAAAACAGTTCAAAAGCTTCTGCAAATTTTTTACCTGAATCAGCAGGGTGTGGCAGGTGTTCCATGTTCTCTTTCATATCTTTCAACGTCCATGGTCTGAAAACCATCATAGGCCCGTCTGGTCCCGACACCTCAATCATAGGTGCTAGAACCTGAACTTCCTCTTCCTCCTCTTTCTCCTCTTTCACCTCCTTCACCTCCTTGTCTTCTTTCTTTGCCTGTGATCTGGTCACTCGCTTTTCAGCACCGGCCCCTTCAGCCCCTTTCTCCTGGCTGGGTGATGAGGGTACATGGTGAACTTGGGCTGGTGATGAAGGTCGAGAACGTGTGAGCCGGGGTTGGTGGTGAAAGTTGAGAGTGGCTTTGGGCTTGCACCGGGCGTCGTGGCGGGGAAGAGTCGAGGTCCAGGTCCAGTTTTAAAGCCTGTAATTCCTCCCCCAGATAGATGAGGTATGGGGGAGGTGGAGCAGAAGAGAGAGATGAGTTATCTGTACTAACTTGATCACAATTTTCAGCCCTTTTTTCCCCTCTCAGGGGCATCTCTTTTTGCAGTTGTTTCCTTTCCCTACGTTCTGCTTCTTCCAACCAACAATTCACTGTATTACTATACTTAAGCAGTCTTTTCATATTTTTCTTACGTTTTGTCTTGCTTATTTGTTTCTGAAGCACCCCCTGTACTTTCTGCAATTTATTCACACTCAAAGTCCCTTCAAGTGGGAAGTTATACTCAGAAACCAAATGTGGGAGACCTCTAACGCATTTGTCTCCATATTTCCTCATCATATAATCATAATTTGAACTGGTATATTCTTGTACAGTCAATTTGCTACTGCAGGAACCCATGATTTTCCCCCCTTTTTCTCTCTCTCGTCAACAAATCCCCTCTCATTCAGGTCTGAGAGCGACCCTTCCAGTGAACTATTCATGTGTTATGAGGGACTCTAACCCCCACAGGGACGGAACTTCTGTTCACCGAGCCTCCAGTAAAACAGTTTACTGAGAGGAACCCTCCCTTGGGTAACCCAATTACCCTTGGGACAACAGAGAGATTTCACTGAGCAGGAGAAACCAGAAATTCCCCATGCATTCATTTACCCCCAAAAATCGTTAAAATTTTATCTGTCTCTCACCGAGTAAAATTCTGCTTGTGGGACCTTTTCCCTCAGTGATGTCAGTGGTGCAGGTCCGGGTCTGGGCGGTTAAGTCTCTCGTCCCATAATACTCTTTTATGCGGGGTAGGGCTAGACTCGCATTGGAGACCAGGATCTCAGTCACCGTCCGCCGTCAGATCCAGACGAAGCACTCAAGACATCCCACTTCTTGACACCAAATTGTTGCAGATATTTTTCTCTTTAATAAAGAACACGTTCGGAGACAGAGTCTTTTGAGATTTTATTCTTGCAAGAAGGTCATACAATACAGCAGTGAACCCTGCAATATGTGTGACAAAAAAAGTAAACATGGTTCTCTGCTTTTATACCCTTTTGCCCCATGTTTTCACTAACTATCTCCCAATATGCCCATATATAGCTAAGCAAGCGTGATAAACACATTTGATATGTTTCATTCCTCCCGTAGCGTCTTCCCCAGAATCCTCATGATATCCTGTTTTCTCCAAGCTAGCAAGAACAAGCAGGTCACCTTGACACATTCTCGTGCAAGGCAGAGACTGGCAGAAGCAGGCCTCACAGGCCCTGTGCTTAAACAGTTATATGATGTTATATGGTTATTTGAGGAATAAAATAATATTGAACATGTGAATATGAAATACATATCTGAGTAAATATGAATAACATGTATATAATAAATATATGTAGGCTAAATATGATAAAAAGAAAATGTCTCACACAGGTGGCCTAGTGGACCATAGAATAACATGCACTTGCAGGAAAAAAGTTTCATTATTGAATAGTAGAAAACAGCCTGGATCTTTCTCTGGATCATTGTTTCTACACTGGTGATTCTTTTTAACTGGAAAAAAAAGTACAGTAAAAGAACAAGAATAAGCATTTTTGTAAAATAGTCAGTCTAAACTGCAAATAATATTTTAAAGTATTTACCCATTCAATTTTAGTTGTGTTCCTAATATGTTGAATACAAAACAGAAAAATGCTGTTGTTGTCACACAGTTGGGCAGTTTCTTTTGGATGTTTTTGTCATTTACTGCGCTGGGTGTGTGTTCAAGGTATGTGTGCATCAGTGTAAAAAAACAGGTATTTGCAACTATTCTGCATTCACTTACATCGTGCCTCGCCCTTTTCACAGAAGCAATCATGCTGGAATTCGTGCTTGAATTTCAACTCATCTCAGTGATTTTGACATTGATGAGCGCTGTTAGAGCACTGAGGCAGACCAGCATAAAATGTCGTTTTTAAAACTGTAAGATCAGAAATTATCTTTTCCTATAAAACCAAAGTTCAGGAACTCTCACAAAACAGATGCAACAAAACAAAACTCACTAATCTGAAGAAAAAATCTGACAGAAAACCATTTGCTCAACTTTTATACTTAAACCACTTCTCTCCCTCTGGGTGTGTGACCTTGTGCTTATACTGCATTTGTTATATCTCATGGATTCATTGCTTTAATGTTTTCATGTTTGGCATCATTTTAAAGGTCTCGTGTGATTTCACAGCAGTCACTTATATTATCTGTTCTTCTGCTGAAGTGTGTGTTGCTGAAAATGTTTTCACTTCTCCGGCCAGGGGCCTGATTACTCTGTCGCTGGAGATCTGCTGATGTTGCTGAGTAAGTTTGCTGATCTTATGCTCAGTTCTACCTGCTGAGATGCTGATGGCCGTTGATTCAGTCCACAGACTCGGTTCTGTGCACAGGTATCTGTACTAACACAGATCAGTTCACCTAAACATGCAAATCATGACAGAATCAAAGATTCAGCTGCCCCACCAAGAAAAAGGCAATTGAAAAAGTGTTTGTTTGCATTTCTTATCTCCTTATGCCACTAGTTACCCCACACAATGTATTTTTTTCAACATCCCATAATTTTTAAAATATCGGTCTCTACCAAATGGTTAATATGTCACTTAATGGTAAAATTACCGGAATTCATACACATACAATGAAAATCAGAAAATATGAAATATAATACTAATTTATAAAAAAATAAATAATCAAAATAAAATATTTTTGTATATTGATTCTTCTTTATTTATGCTATACATTATTTCAGGTTTTCATTTTAACACAGGGAATTATAGGTTTTCTTGTTTTTTTTAAGAATAAACAAAAATAAATAACACATAAAAGTAACAAAACCAAAGACATTACACTCTTTCTTCATTCAAAAAAAAAGCAAAATATAGTAATATAATGGCATTTTAGGCTTTTATGTTTCAAGAAAACTTTGGCTCCTAAAGGAAGCATCTGCTCCTCCTCACTGAGGGTGATATTGAAGGATGTGGATGCCCCCTGATACAGCAGCAAGTCATGGATGATGCCAGTTGAACTGGCTCTGCAGAAAACTTTAAAGCCCCACTTATCTGGTTTATTGCCAATATATTGGCGGAGGATGCCAGCTCTCGTGTCTTTATATCTTATCATGACCTCATCCACAAAATCTTGTTCAAATCTTGTTTCTGTGAAGAGGTGTGTGAACTTGCAAGTACAGTGTCAGACACTGTAATATGTTCTGGCCCCCTCCCTGCTTTCTGTTATGGAGCTGACGAGACGTGAGACAGGCGGATCCATTTGCAAGGCTTTATTATTAAACATGGTCAATACAGGCAGGGTCGGGCAGTAGCAAACAGGTATGGCAGGGGCAAGGCACAAGAATAATCCAAGGGCACGCGAGGGTCGACGATCGGCGAACTATATCCAAAGGGCTAGGCGGAGAGAATAAACCAGGAACACGGGCAGGAATCAGAACACAGGAAATCAAACTCGGGATACTAGGAAAACGCTTTGATTGTAGCTAGGCTAAACAATACTCAGCAGTGAGTGGCAGAGAGTCCAGAGTTTATATAGTGTGTGTGTATGTGTGTGTGTGATTGGGTGATGGTGATTGTGAGATTGTTTTCAGGTGTGTGCGTGATCAGTGCAGACAGCTGTGTTAGTGCAGTGGATGATGGGAAATGTAGTCCTTGAGTGATCTGTGACTGACTGTGTGATGGGTGAGTGACCTCTAGAGGTGAATGAAGAGAAGTTCATGGCTTGGATTTGTGACATAGCCCCCCCCCCAAGGAGCGGCTTCCAGACGCTCCTAAACAGTCCTAGGTGGGCGGTGGAGCAGAGGCGGAACAGGGGGAGGGACGGAGGGCCAGGTCCATGTGGAAGCCAGGGCGGAGAGGATGGAACTGGAACCCACCAGGGTGGAGCAGGCAGATCTGGAGCCCACCAGGGCGGAGCAAATGGACCCGGAGCCCACCAGGTCGGAGCAGACAGAACTGGAGCTCCCCAGGGCGGAGCAGACGGACCTGGAGCCCACCAGGGCAGAGTGGACGGGACTGGAGCCCCCCAGGGCGGAGCGGACGGACCTGGAGCCCACCAGGGCGGAGCGGATGGGACTGGAGCCCCCCCAGGGCGGAGCAGACGGGACCAGAGCTCCCCGCAGGGAAGCAGACTGGGCAGGTAAGCCTGACAGGACCTGGAAGCAGAGGAGAATAAGGACAAACAACACAGGGAGAGCAGAGACAGACAACACTGGGAGAACAGAGACAGACAACACAGGGAGAGCCTTCACGATCTCAGGGGCCGTGCCAGGGCAGGACAGGAAATCCCAGATGGCCTCCGTAGCCATGACAGGGCCGGACAGGGAATCACCGACGGCCTCCTTAGCCGTGTCAGGACAGGGCGAGAGTTCATAGACGGCCTCCGTAGCCATGACAGGGCCGGACAGGGAATCACAGACGGCCTCCTTAGCCGTGTCAGGACAGGGCGAGAGTTCATAGACCGCCTTCCTAGCTGTGACAGGACAGGGTGAGAGTTCATAGACGGCCTCCATAGCCGTGACAGGACAGGATGAGAGCTCACAGACGGCCTTCATAGCCGTGACAGGACAGGGCGAGAGTTCACAGACGGCCTCCATGGCCGGGACAGGACAGGGTGAGAGTTCATAGACGGCCTCCATAGCCGTGACAGGACAGGATGAGAGCTCACAGACGGCCTTCTTAGCCGTGACAGGACAGGGCGAGAGTTCACAGACGGCCTCCATGGCCGGGACAGGACAGGGTGAGAGTTCATAG
Source organism: Aspiorhynchus laticeps (assembly GCA_023376895.1). NCBI lineage: Eukaryota > Metazoa > Chordata > Actinopteri > Cypriniformes > Cyprinidae > Aspiorhynchus > Aspiorhynchus laticeps. The sequence goes on from JALXFT010001666.1 coordinate 694,790, forward strand.
ACGGCCTCCATAGCCGTGGCAGGACAGGATGAGAGCTCACAGACGGCCTTCTTAGCCGTGACAGGACAGGGCGAGAGTTTACAGGAGGATACCACCGACACCTCTGGAGGTTCTGCAGCTAACGCCGCCACCTCTGCAGGTTCTACGGTGGTAACCTCTCCAGAAGTCTGAGATCTGCTAGTGAGCGACGCCTTGTGGTACCATCACAGAGAGGCTCAAAATCACTCTCCAGAACATTCTCATTCACCATTCCTGGATGGTGGAATAATCTTCCCCCCCCTATCCGGAATGCTGGATCCCTGTCAATCTTCAAGCATCAACTGAAGACTCATCTCTTTCGGCACTACTTGACTTCATCCTAAACTTGTTATAAAAAAAAATAAAAAAAATAAAAATAAAAACTTTCCCTCTATCTTTCTCTCCTTCCCTTGCTAGCTTGTACTTATTTGAACAATGACTGAGACTTGGTGTTACGAGCACTTCCTCTGTCTGATTGCCTCTTCAAGATGAATCGCTTTATGTACTCCCCAATTGTAAGTCGCTTTGGATAAAAGCGTCTGCCAAATGACTAAATGTAAATGTAAATGTAACCTGACCGGGTGAGAGTATATTGCTGGGCACCACCACCTTGCCAGGGGCTGAGGCTCGCACCACCGCTTGGGGAGGTTCTGCAGCAGATGCCTTCCCCTGGGGCAGTACAGTGGTGGTGTATGTGGCCCAAATGCAACATAGTGCGATCCCTATCATGGGAAGCGCCTCAGACAGGGAAATCAGTTCAGAAACAGGAGGACCGAAGTGAGTGGGTTTGGGGATACCAGCAGTGCGTACAGACACCAGCTGTGCATCCCTCACGCTGGATATCAACCGGAGAACTTGAAGGACTGACCTTGAGTCTCTGGGTGGGATAGGTGCTGGCTGAGGAGCTGAGACGTGAAGAGGTTCTGGCTGAGGAGCTGAGACGTGAAGAGGCTCTGACTGAGGAGCTGAGACGTGAATAGGCTCTGGCTGAGAAGCTGAGACGTGAAGGGGTTCTGGTTGAGGAGCTGAGACGTGAAGAGGCTCTGACTGAGGAGCTGAGACGTGAAGAGGCTCTGACTGAGGAGCTGAGACGTGAAGAGGCTCTGGCTGAGGAGCTGAGACGTGAAGAGGCTCTGGCTGAGGAGCTGAGACGTGAAGTGACTCTGGCTGGTCAGCTGTGACGTGGCGTGACTCTGGCTGGTCAGCTGTGACGTGGCGTGACTCTGGCTGGTCAGCTGTGACGTGGCATGACTCTGGCTGGAGAGCTGAGACGTGGTGGGACTCTTGACGATCAACTGTGGCTTGGTTTGACTCACGGAGATCACAGGTGGCTTGGCTTGACTCACGGAGATCACAGGTGGCTTGGCTTGACACGTGATGATCAACTGTGGCTTGGCTTGACTCACGGAGATCACTGGTGGCTTGGCTTGACTTGTGACGATCAACTGTGCTTTGGTTGGACTTGTGACGATCAACTGTGGCTTGGCTTGACTTGTGATGATCAACTGTGCTGTGGCTTGACTTGTGATGATCAACTGTGGCTTGGCTTGACTCACGGAGATCACTGGTGGCTTGGCTTGACTTGTGACGATCAACTGTGCTTTGGTTGGACTTGTGACGATCAACTGTGGCTTGGCTTGACTTGTGATGATCAACTGTGCTTTGGCTTAACTTGTGACGATCAACTGTGGCTTGGCTTGACTCACGGAGATCACTGGTGGCTTGGCTTGACTTGTGACGATCAACTGTGCTTTGGTTGGACTTGTGACGATCAACTGTGGCTTGACTTGACCTTTTAACATAGGCTGTGACTTGACTTGGTTCTTCAACATCAGCGGTGACCTGACTTGACTCTTTAACATCAGCGGTGACTTGACTTGACTCCTTAACATCAGCGGTGACGTGACCTGGCTTTTTAATATCAGCGGTGACTTGACTTGACTCTTTAACATCAGCGGTGACTTGACTTGACTCTTTAACATCAGCGGTGACTTGACTTGACTCTTTAACATCAGCCGGGAACTGACCTGGCTTGTGATTGGCCGCAATGACGCTACGGGGTGTTGTTGTTGCCGCCATTTTGTGAGCGTGATCTAGCGTGGCTGTGTCCACACAATTGGGTGCGGTGTCTCGTTCCTCCGCGACCCCCACAGTGAACGAAGAGCCAACACATAGCAAAGCATAGTCCAGGAACTGACTGAGAGATGAATGGGGACCCTCACGGATTAGCTGAGACTTCAGCGGTTGATTAATGCCCTCACAAAAGAAGTCTATGAGTACACAGTCCGGCAGATCAGAGAAATGGGCGAGGTCTAAATAGTCTTGTACATAGTCCTCGAGTGGTAGCGAGCCCTGCTCGAGGTGTAACAACATCCGTGCAATGTCCGTACCTGGCCAATATCTACATGAAAAGCCGCTGGATCCTTTTGTGGCCGAGTATTCTGTTATGGAGCTGACGAGACGTGAGACAGGCGGATCCATTTGCAAGGCTTTATTATTAAACATGGTCAATACAGGCAGGGTCGGGCAGTAGCAAACAGGTATGGCAGGGGCAAGACACAAGAATAATCCAAGGGCAAGCGAGGGTCGACGATCGGCGAACTATATCCAAAGGGCTAGGCGGAGAGAATAAACCAGGAACACGGGCAGGAATCAGAACACAGGAAATCAAACTCGGGATACTAGGAAAACGCTTTGATTGTAGCTAGGCTAAACAATACTCGGCAGTGAGTGGCAGAAAGTCCAGAGTTTATATAGTGTGTGTGTGTGTGATTGGGTGATGGTGATTGTGAGATTGTTTTCAGGTGTGTGCGTGATCAGTGCAGACAGCTGTGTTAGTGCAGTGGATGATGGGAAATGTAGTCCTTGAGTGATCTGTGACTGACTGTGTGATGGGTGAGTGACCTCTAGAGGTGAATGAAGAGAAGTTCATGGCTTGGATTTGTGACACTTACCGGGGTGATGAGATTCATAGCAGACTGTCATCATTAAATGACTGGATGTCTAAGTGGTGCCCGCAAAACGACATAGGTTTTATAGACAATTGGATGAGTTTTTGGGGCAGACCTGACCTGTTGAAAAGAGATGGTGTTCATCCCTCCTAGGGTGGTGCCGCTATTCTCTCTAGAAATTTGGAACATAGTCTTAGAGTTCATACTTGACTAACTGGAGCCCAGGTCAGGAAGCAGACAGACTGGCTAAACCGACCGTCTGCTAGCCGCCTCACGTCACAGAAGTCAGTTAATTCTCAGCACATAGAGACTCCTTCACCTAGATATCACACTATAGAGACTGTGTCTGTTCCCCGAACTAGAAAATACAGAAAACGTCAAAAACTATTTATGAGTAACCATTTAATTGATGTTCAACAAATAAAAAATGTTTACAATACACAGAAACAATTGATAAAACTTGGTTTACTGAATATCAGGTCCCTTTCTACAAAAGCACTTTTTGTAAATGATTTGATTAATGATCATAACCTAGATTTGCTCTGTTTGACAGAAACATGGCTAAAACCAGATGAATACATTATTTTAAATGAGTCTACCCCCCAAGATTACTGTTACAAAAATGAGCCGTGTCCAAAAGGCAAAGGGGGAAGTGTTGCTACAATTTATAACAATATTCTCAGTATTTCTCAGAAGACAGGCTTTAAGTATAACTCCTTTGAAGTAATGGTGCTTCATATAAAATTATCTAGAGAAAAAAGTATTAATGATAAATCCCCCGTAACGTTTGTACTGGCTACTGTATACAGGCCACCAGGGCACCATACAGACTTTATTAAAGAATTTGCTGATTTTCTATCAGAGTCAGTGCTGGCTGCAGATAGAGTCCTAATTGTGGGTGATTTTAATATCCATGTTGATAATGAAAAAGATGCATTAGGATCAGCATTCATAGACATTCTGAACTCTATTGGGGTTAGACAACACGTTTCAGGACCTACTCATAGTCGAAATCATACTCTAGATTTAATACTGTCACATGGAATTGATGTTAATGGTGTTGAAATTCTGCAGCAAAGGATCATTATCTAGTCTTGTGTAAACTCCATATAGTTAAAGCTGTAAATTCAACTCCTTCTTATAAATATGGTAGAACCATCACTTCTACCACAAAAGACTGCTTTGTAAGTAATCTTCCTGATTTATCTCAATTCCTTAGCATATCCAGCAGCTCAGAAAAACTTGATGATGTAACAGAAACTATGAACTCTCTCTTTTCTAGCACTTTAGATACAATTGCTCCTTTACGTTTAAGGAAGATTAAGGAAAAGAGTCCAACACCGTGGTATAATGAGCACACTCACACTCTAAAGAGAGCAGCCTGGAAAATGGAGTGCAGCTGGAGGAAAACAAAACTAGAGGTATTTCGTTTAGCTTGGCGGGAAAGTACCCTATCCTACAGAAAAGCTTTAAAAACTGCTAGATCTGATTACTTTTCGTCTCTTTTAGAACAAAACAAACATAACCCTAGGTATTTATTAAATACAGTGGCAAAATTAACAAAAAATAAAGCATCAACAGGTGTTGACATTTCCCAACAGCACAGCAGTAATGACTTTCTGAACTATTTTACTTCCAAAATTGATACTATTAGAGATCAAATTGTAACCATGCAGCCGTCAGCTATATCATCACATCAAATAGTGTACTATAGATCCCCTGAGGAACAATTTCACTCATTCTCTACTATAGGAGAGGAAGAATTGTATAAACTTGTTCAGATTTCAGATGATTCTGAAATCATCTAAACCAACAACATGTATGTTAGACCCTATTCCATCTAAACTACTAAAAGAGGTGCTTCCAGAAGTCATAGATCCTCTTTTGGCTATTATTAATTCGTCATTGACATTAGGATATGTCCCAAAAAACTTTAAATTGGCTGTTATTAAGCCTCTCATTAAAAAACCACAACTTGACCCCAAAGTGGAAGTGCATTAGCATGGTTTAAATCGTACTTATCTGACCGCCATCAATTCGTAGCAGTGAATGAAGAGGTATCATATCGATCACAAGTGCAGTATGGAGTTCCTCAAGGCTCAGTACTAGGGCCGTTACTTTTCACGCTTTATATGTTACCCTTGGGAAATATCATTAGGAAACACGGGGTTAGCTTTCACTGTTATGCTGATGATACTCAGCTCTATATTTCTTCACGGCCTGGTGAAACACACCAAATTGAGAAACTTATGGAATGCATAGTCGATACAAAAAACTGGATGACGAGTAATTTCAGACCTAAAACCCCCACAAGTAATAACCTAGAACACTGTCTAACACTTGATGGCTGCTCTGTAAATTCTTCGTCATCAGTCAGGAACCTAGGTGTGCTATTTAATAGTAATCTCTCCTTTGACAGCCACGTTTCTAGCATTTGTAAAAGTGCATTTTTTCATCTTAAAATATATCTAAACTGAGACCTATGCTCTCAATGTCAAATGCAGAAATATTAATTCATGCGTTTATGACCTCAAGGTTAGATTATTGTAATGCTTTATTGGGTGGTTGTTCTGCACGCTTAATAAACAAATTACAGATGGTTCAAAATGCAGCAGCTAGAGTTCTTACTAGAACCAGGAAGTATGAGAACATTAGCCCGGTTCTGTCAACACTGCACTGGCTCCCTACTAAACATCGTATAGATTTTAAAATCTTGTTAATTACTTATAAAGCCCTGAATGGTTTAGCTCCTCAGTACTTGAGCGAGCTCTTATCGCATTATAGTCCTTCACGTCCGCTGCGTTCTCAAAACTCTGGCCATTTGATAATACCTAGAATATCAAAATCAACTGCGGGCGGCAGATCTTTTTCCTATTTAGCACCCAAACTCTGGAACAATCTACCAAACACTGTTTGGGAGGCAGACACACTCTGTCAGTTTAAATCTAGATTAAAGACCCATCTCTAACCTGGCGTACACATAACACACTAATACACTTCTATTATTCAAATCCATTAAAGGATTGTTAGGCTGCATTAATTAGATCAACCGGAACCGGGAACACTTCCCATAACACATGATGTACTTGTTACATCGTAAAAAGATCAGCACCTAGAGACGACCTCTAATACAGCCCTGAACGTCAGCGGAGACCAGGACACCTTGATGAGCCCCAGAGACAGACCCCCAGTGAGGACCCCGTCACCTAGACAGCCATCAGGAAAAGACCTCGGGAACCAGTTGAGCCATCCAATCTGACTTTGCAGCAGTTGGAATTGAACTGCTGTGTCGTCTGGCCAGAGGAGAAATGGCCCCCCGACTGAGCCTGGTTTTTTTTCTCCGTTCTGTCACCAATGGAGTTTTGGTTCCTTGCCGCTTTCACCTCTGGCTTGCTTAGTTGGGGACACTAGCTATATCCAGCTATATCGTCGACTTGATTGAACAGAAACTTTTTGAACTGAACTGAGCTGGATGATGCCATCACTGAATTCAACAATGAAATGCCTTTAACTGAAAATTGAGTGTTTAATCTTGTCATTTTACATTATTGACACTATTTTCCCATTTTGATATTGTGCAGTTGCTTTGTCACAATTTGTATTGTTAAAAGCGCTATATAAATAAAGGTGACTTGACTTGACCTGGAATTCCTCAATGTCTTCATGCTTCCAGATTCTTCTTGTGCCACTGTGTTGGTCTGAGGGGGAACTTGAGCCAGGTGTATCCTCTGGCTCCTTCAAGGAAACTGTTTTTAGAGTGTGTTTTCCTTTTCTTCTTTTACATGGAAGCTTTTCGTCTGGTCAGAGGAGAACTACCCCCCCGACTGAGCCTGGTTTCTCCCAAGGTTTTTTTCTCCATTCTGTCACCATTCTGTCTGGCTTGCTTAGTTGGGGACATTTAATTTCCAGCTATATCGTCGACTTGGTTGCACAGATACTATTTAAACTGAACTGGGCTGGATGATGACATCATTGAATTCAATAATGAAATGCCTTTAACTGAAAATTGAGTGTTTACTCTTGTCATTTTACATCATTGACACACTATTTTGCTATTTTGATATCGTGAAGTTGCATTGACACAATCTGTATTGTTAAAAGCACTATATAAATACAGGTGACTTGACTTGACTTTGTCGAGGATGTGCTTGTTGAGGGAGAATCATCTTCATCCAGGGACTCAAAAGAACTGTCACCAGCTTCTTGGATGAGGTGATAAAGATCCTCTATTGGGTCATCAACATCACTGAAGAGTGCATGTTCTTGTACCATAGAAACTGTTGACATCCATCTAGTAATAGTAAAAAAACAACAACAAGGATACTGAAGGACTGACCTTGAATAACTGGGGGTGGCAGACAGGATGTGACGAGACTCGGGCTGATCAGCTGTGACGTGACATGGTTCTGGATGGTCAGTGGTGACGTGGCGTGACTCTGGATGATCAGCTGTGACGTGGCGTGACTCTGGATGACCAGCTGTGACGTGGCGTGACTCTGGATGACCAGCTGTGACGTGGCGTGACTCTGGATGACCAGCTGTGACGTGGCGTGACTCTGGATGACCAGCTGTGACGTGGCGTGACTCTGGATGACCAGCTGTGACGGGAAGAGACTCTGGCAGATCACTGGAGACGTGAAGAGACTCTGGCAGATCAGCAGAGACATGAAGAGACTCTGGACGGTCCGCAGAGACGTGACTTGACTCGTAACGATCAGATGTGACTTGGCTTGACTCGTGACGATCAGCTGTCCCTTGGCTTGACTCATGATGATCAGCTGAGACTTGACGAGACTCATGACAATCAACGGTGACTTGACTTAGCTCATGAAGATCAACTGGGACTTGGCTTGTTTCATGAATGGAAGCAAAGACATGACGGGGTGTTGTTGTGGCCGCCATTTTGTGAGTGCGCTCTGGTGCAGCCACCATTTCAGCCATAGATGCGGTGTCGCGTTTCTCATCCGCGACACCCACAGTGAATGGAGAGCCAACACACAACAAAGCATAGTCCATAAACTGACAGAGTGATGAACGTGGACCCTCGCGTCTAAACTTAGACATCAGCAGTTGATTAATGCCTTTGCAAAAAAAACTCTAGCAGTAAACAGTCTGGTAAATTAGAGTAATTGGCAATGGACAAATACTCTAGAATATATGCGTGGGTCGACGATCGGCGAACAATATCCAACAGGGCAAAGCAGAGAGATAATCCAGGTAAATGAGCAATAATCCAAACAGGGTGCAAACAGTACGAACGGCAAGGCAAAGGGTTAATTCAGAAAACACGGGCAGGTATCAAAACATGAGAAAACAGGCAAGGCAAGGCAAGGCAAGACAAGACTATAACAACTAGAGGGCTCCGTAGAGTAGCTATCGCTAGGATATACGCTATACATTACTCGGCAGAAAGGAAGAGGAAGTCCATGGTTTAAGTAAGGCGTGCAAATGGGAATCAGCTGTGTGTGATCAGTGCAATCAGCTGTGTGCGTCGTCAGTGCAATGGATGATGGGAACTGTAGTCCGTGGGTGACGTGCAACAGTTAGTGTGGTGCAAGAGTCAATGTGGTGAGCGAGTGACCTCTGGTGATGAGTAAACAGAAGTTCATGGCCAGGATTCGTGACAGTTACTCTGAACACATTTTACTAACGATGATGGAAATAATCTCTGCTGATCATCAGGTTTAACCTGTTATGTTATGTTCAACAACATCTTTTTTTTAAAGTAATCCACTGTCACAATGGTACTAAAACCACAAGTCTGATCATATTCTAGTTCAAATTTGAGTGTGATAAATGAGACTTGTGTTTATCCATTTTAACATTCTTAATAAACAACAACAGATTTCTGAGGTCTGTTTCAAAGCCTTAAATGACTTAAGCAGCAAATCAGAATTATTTCTCTAAATCATAAAAAGAAAAGAAAACATAGTGAATCTACTAACATGTACTCAGACACCAGTAGAAAAAACTGTTCCTCTGTATCATTTTACTGTATCACTGAATAACAAATAATTTAAATTAAGTTCCTCCTTAGTACGTTTGTCATTTTCAAGTTCAAATATCAAAACCTTTTAAAATAAAGATACATTTACATGAGAAGCGAATTATTTAATATATTAAGTCTTGCTTTCTGAAAAAAATATTTTATAATTGATTTAAAACAAGAAGAAAAAAAAATCTGCCAACGGGGATAGAAAAAAACTTAATTCAAAGGGAAAACAAGATTTTTCTAACCCCAATGAATTTTTTCCCTTGTTTTATATCACAGCATGTGATATTTCTTAAACTTTGCTTTACACATCCCACGGCCCCATCAGGAAGAACCCCCAGAAAAGTCTCACGTTGAAGTAATAATTCATACAATTTACCAAGTCAGCAAATTCATATGATATTGTACAAGCGTACTCATACAAAATTCTACCACTTTTGCATTCTACGACTGCTGACATTGGCCTTTGCCTCAACTCTCATGCAGTTTGTTCTCATAGGAAGTAGTCCGAGTGTTTATATCATAAAGTTTATTTTAAGTCCATTGTAGTCTTTATTAACCTTTACAAATAAATTCTCTTTGTTCCTGTCTTGCAGGATTTCTCACAGACTACTTAGTCATTCTCCATCAGCTCTCTACATTATCAGCCCTTCCAAAAGCTTCTACATCACTCTCTCTCGTGTGGCACATCTGCTCTCAGCCCTTTACTGCCAACTTCCTGGCAGTCTTAGCATGTCTTCTTGTTTTAATTTCTCCTTTACAGTCAACACTCCCATCTTCCATCTCTACTGTGAGCACTCCTGTCACTATATAATGTATATATATATATATATATATATATATATATATATATATATATATATATACATATATATATATATATATATATACATATATATATATACATATATATATATATATATACATATATATATATATATATACAGACACACACACACACACACATATATATATCATAATTGTTAACCATTTTAATTGGTTCTGCACTTAGTCACAATAGAAGCAAACAATGATTACAGGAGAATAATAATTGTAAAATATTACAATATTGATCTTAATCTTTTTTTTACTATTTGTTCATTAAAGGGAAGAAAATATATATATTTTTTCCACCTGAAGCCTCAAAACTCCTGTTCCTCGGTGTTCCTGTGGCTCAGTGGTAGAGCATTGCGTTAGCAGCGCAAACGGTTGTGGGTTCAATTCCCAGGGAACACACATACTGAAAAAAAAAATGTATAGCCTGAATGCACTGTAAGTCGCTTTGGATAAAAGCGTCTGCTAAATGCATAAATGTAAACTCCTGGTTTGTAAAATGTTATTTGGCATTTTCTGTAAACAAATTCTCTTTTTATTTTTTAAATTTAGACCATGTTTTTTTTAAGGGTTCTTTATTGCATATTTTGTAGTTACATATTTATTTCCATGCACCCATTAATTACTTTATCAATCAGTCATTGGTTTAAGTTGTTATGTTTCACTATAACTGTTTTTTTATTTATTTTTTTTCTCTTCATAGTGGCACAAACTGGAGAGAGAGTGCTGTTCTGGGCGCTATGTTTGTCTTGGAAAAGTTTGACATATCAATAAACTTTGGGAAATTTGTAATATGTGTGTTTTTTTGTTAGTTTTTTTATATATTCCCTTAGGTCAACTGGCAGAGCTAAGAATAGCATGTTTGTAGGGTCCATTTCCAGGAAACATAAAAGTGATTCATTGTACCTTTAATATACTATACATACACTTAAAATGTTACAGAAGCAAAATTGAATAGTAGAAAAATACTGCATGTTTGAGTAATTATAAGAGATGTTGTTTTTGTAAGCAAATGAAACATTTTGACATTTATTATTTATTTTCCACAGTATATGCACACTTTTGAGTTTAAATATTGTACATTAATTAATATTAATGTATACAATGGGAACCATTACGTTAACCACACGATGCAATCTGTTGTTGCAGTTTTATATTGAGTGGAGACAAATAAATCTTGAACTGATTTTCTGTACATTCACCACAAGAACCCGGAATATCCTGTGATAAATGACCATATATGGACAAGTAAGTGTGACGCCTCTCCTCAACTGGGTTGCCATTGGCTTTGAAGTTCTCTTGGAACTCGCAGAAGTCGCTGTGATTGGACTATCTTTTAACCCAAATTGAAAAACGCCTAATGTTGCAAAGTACGTTTTGCTGTTATTATTACATCAGTAATGCGTTCAGTTAACAATGCAGTGTTGCAATGTCATGAGAAATTGCCACTTTACCGAGATCATAACCCTAACCCTGAGCATAACTTTATTGACCTACAAATACCAGCACCATGTTTTTGGCGCTTGAATGGCAGAGGCTTATGGGTAATGTAGTTTAAAATGTTTAATAATAAAATGGGGGAAAATACAATCTTTTTTTAACAAAGGTATATCTAAACATGTTCATTGTGCAGACATTTATGACATATTTAAGAGGCAGGCTGAAATTTGGTATTTTACTAAGAGCACTTTTTTAAACACCTATATGCCACCTTTCCATACATGTCTAACAGCTCTGTCCAACGTTATTTAATTAACATAGCATAAGTAGTTGTCCTGACAAATTTCTCCTTAAAACTATAATCAGACTTTGATTTACAGCCATTTGAAATGTCAATTGTTTTTGCTCTTCTAGGGGACTCTACTGGGCCCCTGGGGATGGAAGGGCAGTAAAACATACACAGTTCTATTCTCAGTATCACAACAAATTGTGCTGAGTCACAAATTTTAGATTGTCTTTTCAACAACTTGTCAATATGTAAGTTTCAAGTCATAGTTATCTTAGAATAAGAATAGACCCCAAAAAAATACACATCAGTGCCTACTTGGAATGGGCTCCATTTATTTCATTAGATCAGGAGCAAGAATACAGTGTTGACAGTAAACAAAGACACCAATTTAAACAACCAATACATACTGTGACACTTCATTGTATCCTATCACACAATGTCAATGTGTCATTCAGTAAGACAAGGCACAGACAGTGTGTGGTTTATGATGCAAAAGCCATACATTTCATGCAATTCAAAGAATCATGATATAAAAGACCTAATTTGTATCTCTGTGTCTAAAATGTCCCATCTTTGTCCTCTTCAGGTGCTAAACATCAGTTATGTCTATGCTCATCTTGCTTATAATACAGTACAGGATTCATGTTGATCCTTCCCTGGTGCATCACCCTCAGTGTATAGCATTATAGTCCATGCAGTCTCTTCTAATGCATCTTTCAGCATTCCTTTCATGTAACGGAGTCATTAATGTGACCAAATGTTCATGTCTTAATTAAAACAATCATAGTAATTATAAGTATTGTTTACAAAATGAAATGGTGTATTTACCAAACACCATCCCTACAGAATATTCACCATACTTTATTATCCAACACCATGTACAATACTTTACTGGAGAATACAACATAAAGACAGCTAAAGTAGCATATAAAGACAAATCATATTCAAGAGAAATAAAAATGAGTTATTTAAAACCATATTATTTTAATCAGATGAAGCCACCCAAATACATTTATGGTGAAATGTCTTGAGCATCACAGAATCACGTTCAGTCTCCTTCTCAACAGAGCTCTCCTGGTTTTCTTTCTCTTGCTTGCTTGTCCATGACTCTATTATAAACTTCTTCTTCCATGACTTCAACAATTTTCAGTTGTTATCCAGCACCCTACAGTACAGCTGACGAACAAAAGACATGTGACCAATTCAAATCAAATCACTTTATTGTCACAATACCATGAAAGCAAGTGTACAGGTAGCCAAAGTCTTTTGTGCAAACTCTGCAGCATGACAATATGGATGACAAATATTGAATATATATATACAAACCCGATTCCAAAAAGTTGGGACACTGTACAAATTGTGAATAAAAAAGGAATGCAATAATTTACAAATCTCATAAACTTATATTTTATTCACAATAGAATATAGATAACATATCAAATGTTGAAAGTGAGACATTTTGAAATGTCATGCCAAATATTGGCTCATTTTGGATTTCATGAGAGCAACAAATTCCAAAAAAGTTGGGACAAGTAGCAATAACAGGCCGGAAATGTTAAATGTACATATAAGGAACAGCTGGAGGACCAATTTGCAACTTATTAGGTAAATTGGCAACATGATTGGGTATAAAAAGAGCCTCTCAGAGTGGCAGCGTCTCTCAGAAGTCAAGATGGGAAGAGGATCACCAATTCCCCCAATGCTGCGGTGAAAAATAGTGAAGCAACATCAGAAAGGAGTTTCTCAGAGAAAAATTGCAAAGAGTTTGAAGTTATCATCATCTACAGCGCATAATATCATCCAAAGATTCAGAGAATCTGAAACAATCTCTGTGCGTAAGGGTCAAGGCCGGAAAACCATACTGGATGCCCGTGATCTTCGGGCCCTTAGACGGCACTGCATCACATACAGGAATGCTACTGTAATGGAAATCACAACATGGGCTCAGGAATACTTCCAGAAAACATTGTCGGTGAACACAATCCACCGTGCCATTCGCCGTTGCCGGCTAAAACTCTATAGGTCAAAAAAGAAGCCATATCTAAACATGATCCAGAAGCGCAGGCATTTTCTCTGGGCCAAGGCTCATTTAAAATGGACTGTGGCAAAGTGGAAAACTGTTCTGTGGTCAGACAAATCAACATTTGAAGTTCTTTTTGGAAAACTGGGACGCCATGTCATCCGGACCACAGATGACGTCGGAATTTCACGCATGATGATTGCAACATCTGGATCTCATTTGAGGGGTTCGGGGTCAACATGACGTGGGTGGGCCGCGTGGGGGAGGGGAAAAGCCATAAATCAAGGGTCATAAATCAATTTAGTCATAAGCCATAGGATATTGGCTATTTAAATATACTTTTGTCTTCTTCACTCGTCTTCTTTGGACTCTAAATGTTACATCATGTGATTTGTTTAGTAAATCTTTGCTTATTCTCCTTTGTCTGTTATCTTGTTGGAATGAATCAGAGAATAGAATTAATCGGTCTGAGATTGTTCAGTTATATATAATCTAGGCTAACATTTTTTATGTTTTAGTATATGATAATAATTTGAAACGAAAGCTCTTCAGACTGTTAGTGATTTATTTCAGATTACTCTTGGTGAATTTTGCCATTGTGATTTGTATTTGTGTATGAATTATTCTTCGGATACAGGATGGCTAGCTAACTAAACAACTCAAGAAATGAAAGTAAAAACCTGTGAAAATTCTGAAGAGGAACAAACAATCATACAGTACATTTTGATTCATCGATGCTCAATGACAGATTTTAAATCTGTTGAAGAGAATTGATTGCACTGGATTCATTCACTTCATCTGAATGAATGGTTATTTTCTTTTAACAGCTGTAACAGCTGGTTAGTGTCACACTGTGTGATTTACATGTTAAGTGTAAAGACTGTTGTAGTGGCAGATATTGTGAAAATAGTATGATTTTTAAGCTCATATCATATCAGGACATAACCTGCCCCAGAGCAGGTTAGCTTTGCAGTGTAAGTTACTGGCAATGAACGCAGCTAAAAGCCAAGCCACTTACATGGTACCTAAAACCCAGGATTGGTGCAAACTAAACTAAAACTTACCTGGCTTGCAGCTAAACCGGCTTCATGGTACAGGCCCCTGGCCGGAGAAGGGAAAACATTTTCAGCAACACACACTTCAGCAGCAGAACAGATAATATAAGTGACTGCTATGAAATCACACCGAGACCTTTAAAATGATGCCAAACATGAAAACATTAAAGCAATGAATCCATGAGATATAACAAATGCAGTATAAGCACAGTAACCACACACCCAGAGGGAGAGAAGTGGTTTAAGTATAAAAGGACAGTTGAGCAAATGGTTTTCTTTTAGATCTTTTCTTCAGATTAGTGAGTTTTGTTTTGTTGCATCTGTTTTGTGAGAGTTCCTGAACTTTGGATTTATAGGAAAAGATCATTTCTGATCTTACAGTTTTAAAAACGACATTTTATGCTGGTCTGCCTCAGTGCTCTAACAGCGCTCATCAATGACAAAATCACTGAGATGAGTTGAGATTCAAGCACAAATTCCAGCATGATTGCTTCTGTGAAAAGGGCGAGGCACGATGTAAGTAAATTCAGAATAGTTGCAAATACCTGATTTTTACACTGATGCACACATACCTTGAACACACACCCAGCGCAGTAAATGACAAAAACATCCAAAAAAACCTGCTCAACTGTGTGACAACAACAGCATTTTTCTGTTTTGTATTCAATATATTAGGAACACAACTAAAATTGAATGGGTAAATGTTTTACAATTTTATTTGCAGTTTAGACTGACTACTTTACAAAAATTCTTATTCTTGTTCTTTTACAGTACTTTCTTTCAGTGTAGAAACAATGATCCAGAGACGGATTCAGGCTCTTTTCTACTATTCAATAATGCAACTTTTTTTCCTGCAAGTGCATGTTATTCTATGGTCCACACATAAAAGCATGAGATTGGGCTTTTTTATTTTTTATTTAATTTTACATATATCAGCAGCACTGCAATAAAGCACTGCTTTTAATTAAATTATCACACCTAAGCAATATTACGATCCCTTTTTTCCAATTTAAAATTGAGACTTTGAAATTTCTTCCCTTCACACAGCTGTAAAGGTATGTAGCTGTAAGGTGTACATCGATGGAGTAAAGAGTAATAGTCTTTAATTCTATCTTAAACACAATGGACAGGAGAATCACCAGGAGAACGTACAAACACAAACTCACATCAATCCAGGACCAAGCCCAGACAGACTTGTTTTTTGGGCCGCTGAGCCAAGATTGTGTTTGCATGCAGTAAAAATACAGCAGTGTTTTACTGCCACGTTGAAACAAAAAGAAAATAAATAAGATTAATGTCATAATTACGATTATAAAATCATGTTATATTGCATGAAATAAATGTGAAAATTACACCTACTCCACAAAAAAAAGTCTGAGGCATCCAACCTGTCATTCTTCACATTTATTAACATGAAAAGACTGGACCACATGTAAAAAGCTGCGGTTTTGAAAATAACCGTTGGTGTGGACAGGGCCAATGGGCGCGCGCGTTGAGCATTCAAATCACATTTAAACTGGAGCGGAGGAGGTTACCATGGTAACGGCATCAACTCACTCAGCTGACAAGTAGCGAGAGTCTGTCTCTCTGCTGTTTTCACTGCTTTCAGGTAAGTTTAGTCCCTAAAGTTACACAAATGATACATACAACCGTTCCTGACACTTTCTTACATGTAATTGAC
This sequence comes from Aspiorhynchus laticeps, assembly GCA_023376895.1. Classification (NCBI taxonomy): domain Eukaryota; kingdom Metazoa; phylum Chordata; class Actinopteri; order Cypriniformes; family Cyprinidae; genus Aspiorhynchus; species Aspiorhynchus laticeps. Next base: position 711,070 of record JALXFT010001666.1, read on the forward strand.
ACGTTTGTGTTGAATCTTTACTTTACAGGAATGGTTTAGTGTCTTCAAAAAGACCGTTAGCATCACAACCGTTATCTACAGAGGCTAACTATTAGAGGTAAGCTAACAGATTTGAGCTCTTATTAATGAACGTTTGAGCACATTTTATGTGTAGATGAGCGGTTTTGATAGTTTTTGTAAATGTTTTGCTGGCACTTTGTCAATAGATAAATGGTAGTCACTAAGCTAATTAATTTAACCTAAAAGTCTGCGCTGTGGGGTCAATCGGTGTCGTCACTTACATGGGCTAAAATGAAACTATTTCAAGCACGTTTTTAACTTTCATTGCAAACAATTGTACTGTGATTTCAGGAGCGTCAGAAAAAAAAAACTTAAACAGGGGAAGTTTGTAATGGGAGCTGCCGACAGGGATACAGGAAACACAGGTGATCTGAGAAATCTTATTAAATAACATTTTTCACAATATATTAACTATATCATCATGCATCCACTGGACCCTTACTGGACCCCCTGCAGTTTGCCTACAGAGCAAACAGGTCTGTGGATGATGCAGTCAACATGGGACTGCACTTCACCCTGCAGCATCTGGACAGACCAGGGACTTATGTGAGGATCCTGTTTGTAGACTTCAGCTCTGCTTTTAACACTTTTGACACCCTTCAGAATAAACTGACACAGCTCTCCGTCCCTACCTCCGTCTGTCAGTGGATCAACAGCTTCCTGACAGACAGGCAGCAGCTTGTGAGGCTGGGAAAATACACATCCAACACCCGCACCACCAGCACTGGAGCCCCTCAGGGCTGTGTTCTCTCCCCACTGCTCTTCTCCCTCTACACGAATGACCTCACATCTAAAGACCCCTCTGTCAAGCTCATGAAGTTTGCAGACGACACCACACTGATCGGCCTCATTCAGGACGGTGACGAGTCTGCCTACAGACAGGAGGTTAAGGAGCTGGCTGTCTGGTGCAGTCTTAACAACCTGGAGCTTAACACGCTCAAAACAGTGGAGATGATCGTGGACTTCAGGAGAAACCCCTCTGCTCTCCCCCCACTCACCATCATGAACAGCACGGTGACTGCAGTGGAGTCATTCAGGTTCCTGGGCACCACCATCTCCCAGGACCTGAAGTGGGTCATTCACATAGACTCCATTGTGAGAAAGGCCCAGCAGAGGTTGTACTTCCTTCGCCAGCTGAGGAAGTTCAACCTGCCACAGGAGCTGCTGATACAGTTCTACTCTGCCATCATTGAATCCGTCCTCTGCACATCAATAACTGTCTGGTTCAGCTCAGCTACCAAATCTGACCTCAGAAGACTACAGAGGGAAGTCCGGACTGCTGAGCGAATCGTTGGTACAACCCTCCCTACTCTCCAAGAACTGTATTTATCCAGAGTGAGAAAAAAAAAGGCAAAATCACTCTGGACCCCTCACATCCAGCACACTCCCTCTTTGAACTGCTGCCGTCTGGTCGACGCTACAGAGCTCTGAGCACCAGAACGACCAGACACAGGAACAGTTTCTTCCCCCAAGCAATCCATCTCATGAACACCTGACATTAACGTGGAACACACAACACTATTTTACAACTATTTATTCACCACATATACATATATAATATTTTTAATTTAATTTTTTTTTTTTTTTCATTTCAAATTTGCACATGTCAGACCTGTACACACATGATTGTCTGTATTGCATAGTGTTTTTGCTATTTTGTACATTGCCTATTTGTATATTTGTATATTGTTCTCTTGTTGTCTGTGTCCTGTCCCATTGCTGTCATTCTGTTGCACTGTGGAGCTTTGTCACTATAACAAATTCCTCGTATGTGTAAACATACCTGGCCAATAAAGCTCATTCTGATTCTGATTCTGATTCTGATTCTGATCTGTAAAACCTAAAAATATGAATTGTGGTATCTTAAGATTTTTTGTATGTTTTGTATATTATTATTATTATTATTTCTCTTTTCTGCATTTCACCTCTGCTGTAGTTTGTTTATTTCTAATAATACTGACATTGTATACTACATTTTGTTGGCCATGTGACATATTGTTCCTATATTCTTCCATGCTGATGGCCGTGCTGCAGAGCTGGAACGGATCTCCTGTTGAAGAACATCTCCAAAGCGCCATGAACCATCTGACTAGTATGTAAAACCTCAAACATTCAAAAGTTTATCAAATATTCAAAAAAAAAAAATCGAATAAATATAAAATATTTCCTGTATGTCCTACAAGGCCATCTTGTTTAACTCTGCACTGAGAACACTTCATGCACAACAACCTACAGAGGGGTCCATCATAATTCGAAAACAGACAGATGATAATAAAACAGTTATTTTAAATTATAATTAATAACGGTAAGACAGAAGCAGAGTACTGTGAACGCACCTCACTTCAAACTGTAACGGTCTTTATGTACAGTCTATTATTTTCTAAACTTTAAATGTAGTGAAGTTTTAGTTCAAGTAGGCTTTGTTGTTTGTGGAAACCTCACGCGAGCCTGAAAAGTATTTAAAACTTAAAATCTTATTTGCACTCTTGAAGACTGTTCACCAAAGACTACATTTCAGTCTGGCAGAACTTTCTGCACACTTCACCACCAAGATCAAAATGAGCATTGTGAATGTAAGAGCCTCACACTACATTGTTTGTTTGAATTGTATTTCAGGGCAGTTTGTGAAGACAAATATAACCTGGACAGAAGTCAGATCCAGATCCAGCCTCCACAGCAGACTTCTCACTCACAAGGATTGCTGTCTACTAGATATTATGTGTACTCTTCAGACTTAGCTGCATGCAGATATTATTCAGGGACATGAACCCTTGAATATTGCAAAAATAGAGAAAGTACCTTATTTAAGAATGTTATGTTATTTGCGTAAACATTAATATATATATATATATATATATATATATATATATATATATGTTTTTTTGTTTTTGTTTGTTTTCCAAAGCACCTAAAAGCCAATTCACACTGCCATACCCCAACAGGGTGAACACACTGACCAAGAAAAACAAATAAGCATGTTTTTTTGTTTTTGTTTGTTTTCCAAAGCACCTAAAAGCCAATTCACACTGCCATACCCCAACAGGGTGAACACACTGACCAAGAAAAACAAATAAGCATGTTTTTTTGGGTTTTTTTATAGTTTTTGTGGAAGTGTGAACTGATCATAATGTTGTATGTTAGGTGTGAGATTCATTCAACATTGTTTGCTGATTAAACATTAAATATTTGTTCAGAATATTGTCGTTGTTGTGACTATTCATCTGGGAGGGGTGTGTATCAAGTGGCTTGGTTATGGTTATGGTTTTGTTGAGGATGACATGTGGGACCCATCTGGCCCAGCTCTGGCCCACAAAGCAATTTTTCTCTGGCCCAGCTCCGGCCCACACAATCAGCTTTCACTTGGCCCACATACCGCAATGACTTACGGTCCTAGTGTGGACCAGGTCTGGATTCCAGACAAGGGCCACACATGGGCCATAACTGGCCCACGTCTCAGCCAAGTTAATTACCCATAACTGGCCCTGAATTGGGCCAGTTATGGCCCATGTGTGGCCCTTGTCTGGAATCCAGACCTGGTCCACTCTAGGACCGTAAGTCATTGCGGTATGTGGGCCAAGCGAAAGCTGATTGTGTGGGCCGGAGCTGGGCCAGAGAAAAATTGCTATGTGGGTAAAGAATACTTTTCTCTGGCCCAGCTCCGGCCCACACAATCAGCTTTCGCTTGGCACACATACCGCAATGTATGTGGGCCAAAAGCATTTTTAAACACTCGCTCACTAAAAAATAAATCATTTGTGATCAATGATTTAATAACCACAAACAACCTGGATTGTATGTTTCTAATTGAAACATGGCTAGAAGACAACTGCATTGCAACAGTCCTCACTGAAACAGCCCCTCCTAACTTTAATTTTATAAGTGTCTGCAGGACTGTTAGGAGAGGTGGAGGTGTAGCTGCTCTGTTTAAAGATGTTTATCAATGCAAGCAAGTGTCATTTGGTCAGTACTTGTCTTTTGAATATCTAGGTATAAGTGCAATCTTGATAACACCATGTTGAGCAACTATAGACCAATATGAAATCTTCCTTTCATAGGTAAGATTATTGAAAATGTAGTTTTTAATCAGCTGCACAACTACTTAAACTCAAATGGATACCTGGATAATTTTCAATCTGGTTTCCGCGTGCATCACAGCACAGAGACAGCACTCATTAAGATAATAAATGATATTCGCTTTAATTCTGATTCTGATTCCCCCCCCCCCCCCCCCGTTTGAGGAAAAATATTTACCAAATTATTGAAGAGTTCTACTACATACTATTTAGTCATTATACGTGCCACTGCAGTTTTTCAATTATAAAACAGTAGGCAGAATCTTAGACATCGTATCAGTGATTTATTTGAGCACTAGAAAAATACAATAATAATAATTATTGAGTGATGAAAAAAAAACAATAATAATAAAAAAATAACTTAATTACATACTGATTTCCTGACAAACAGATGCTCTCCTGCTCATACATTAGTAATCACATGCTGAAGATCATTCATTCAGATGCTAATCATACTGATGGCTGCCCAATATAGTCAATATTCACATTATAATGGCCTTTTATATAGACTGCATTCACACTGATATCTGTGAACAGTCAGTAATTACATGCTGATTATCAGCCATAGAGATGTTAATCATACAGATACAGGCAATTCACCACAAAACACGCAAACATATATGAAAACTGTTGAAGAAGAAAAAAAAAGAAAGTTATTTGTGCTAAAAAGATCGCTAAGTTACGCCCCATCAGATGACAGGTGCGTCACAGCGTGTGTCACGCGCCGTCGCGAGGGAGTGCCAGAATTCAAATAATCAATCTTCTGTGTATCTTTGACTTTTTTTTTTTTTGGATGGTCTCATTCTGTTTGGGACATTGTCTGCTACAAAATCGTGCTGTTTTTTTTACCACCAAGACGCTGTTTTTGAGCGTAATTTGTTCCATAACGGACACAAACAATAACTTTCCCTCAAGAGATGAGACGTAAACAAAGGATTAACGATCTAAATTACAACGTTGTTGTTTCTTTGGACTAAAAGTGCTCGATGGAATGTTGTTCAGTGGACTCTTATCTTTCAAACGAAACCAGGATTTACAGCAGTGGATACGTTTGAGAGTCGTTATCAGGATGAATAATGTATGTACTGCGGGGGTTTTTATACATGTTTTGATGTGTACTGCTTACACAAATTTAGCAAATACATTCCGTATAAGCTTTCTATCGAAAAACAGCGATCTGTCGTCGATGCTAGAGGCTTAGACCTTCAAAATGATATATAGTTTGTCAAGATTCATTTTGTCCTGTTTTACTTTATCTGTTTGAAAACAATGACGTGTGCAAACAAAGAGCTTTCAGTGCGCCCGCGTCCTGGTGCATGTTAACAGGTTAAATCCAATATCTTTTTCATACATCACCCATACAGAGAGAGAGCCTTGGAATGCTACCGGACACGTGGTCCGCATGGTTTTCCCCCACCCCCTCACCTTATTTTTTTGTTATCAACAATTTTTTATTTTTATTTTTTCCACAAACAACACAACATAATATCCAAAATAAAACAAAACAAAACAGCAGACACATACTCAACATCTCAAGGTTCAATCAAAAGGGAGGGAATAGAGGGAAGGACAACAAGAACACAAAAGTTACTCCTTTAAATAATCACGTATATTCAACAAAAAACACTGCCAAGCCTCAATGGTTGAAGGCCTGGCCCCACCGACTCGCGCCGTTGTACATTCACATGAGACAATTTGCAGGAGGCTACGGATCCAATATGCCTCTCTACACATGTGTCTCCCTCACCTTATTGTGAAATAAAGAGATTTGAGTTCTGTTCCACCAAATTCCTGCCTGGTGCATCGTCTATGTTGATAACTTGAGCTGATCTCACCAAAACTTGTGTTCAAGGGCTTACATATGGTGGAGAATGTGGGCATGAGAGGAGCCTTGCTCGTGATTCGGACCCTGCACTAGGCGGACAAGAAACAACAAGAAAATGGAGGAGGCCCTGACTGCCATTCTACAGGCCCAGACCACCCTGAATGCAGCCGTCACTGAACTCTGTCAAAGGACAGAGGCCCAGGGAAGGAGGCCTCAAGATTATCTGACCAAGATGAATAAAGATGTTGATGTTGAAACCTACTTTGACCTCTTTGAGAGAACGGCTCAGCGAGAGAGATGGCCAAGGTCTGAATGGGCAAATTTGATACTCCCTTTCCTGACCGGGGATGCACAGAAGGCCTGCCGGGATCTCACCGTCCATGAGGCAGCCAATTATGAGGTGGTCAAGAGACCGGTTCTCGCCCAATATGGGCTTAGCCTACCTGCTAAGGCACAGCGAGTTCATAGCTGGGGATACCTGGTGACCCTTCCAGCACATGCTCAGGTAACCACATTGACTCGGATGGTGAGGAGTTGACTGGAAGAAGGAGATGGGCCACCTTCAGTAGAGAGGGTGGTGATCGACCGTTGCGTACGAGGCCTGCCAGCAGATGCCAAGAAATATGTGGCTCAATAGGGACCACAGAACATAGAGGTGCTAATTGCTCTCCTGGAAAATCACCAGGTGACTGTAAGCTTGCTGAAACCTGATGAAAACAAAGTCACCTCCTGGAAACCAAAACAAGACCGAGAGGCCCCCAAGAAACACCTCGAGGGGACCCAAGCCAAAGCCCTGAAAGCTGAAAGAAATTGGAAGGATGAGAGGCCTCTGCGGACTCTGGTTGCGCTCCGATGTTTTACATGTGGAAGAGAAGGACACCTGGCCCGGGATTGCCCAGGCAGAGAGGAGCTCATGCCCACGGCGAGAGCCACTGACTCTTCAAGACTCCAGTGCCATTTTCTCACCACCTGCTGGGCTAATGATGGGGCAGCTGCCCCTAGGTTCCCTGTCAAGATTGGGGGTAGAGACACCGAAGCCCTTGTTGACTCTGGAAGCATGGTGACTTTAGTCTGGCCAGAGTTTGCAGGGCCGCTCATGGGAAAAGAGATTTATGTGTCCTGTATTCATGGGGACACTAGGGACCACCCCACTGCTGAAATAAGCATGGTTACCCCTCTGGGCCAGTTCCAAGTACGAGCAGGGGTTTTGGAGTGCTTGCCGGTCCCGGTCCTGGTGGGCAGAGACTGCCAGGCCTTTGCCGCCTACTGGACAGACCGAGCTGCAGAAGGGAAGAGACCTCCACGACACCGAAGGCGCCGTTCGTCCAGACACCACCCTAATCCAAACTCTGAAGAGTCTACTGATGCAGAAGCAATCAGCCCAGAGGAGGTTAGAGGTGAGGAAGAACATTTTGACTCCACCGCCACTGCCTCAGAGGGCCTGGGAGGAACGCAGGTACTCAAATACCTAGAATCCCACAAAGTGTTCTCTGAATTTCCCCCAGCAGAGACCCTCCAGGGAGAAAGGTTGGGACGGTTCGGCACTGCCCCGCTGCAAGATCCTGCTTTGACCCAGGCGTGGAGTAATGCACAAATGTTTGAGGGCCAACTACAAGAGGGGGTGAGTAGATTGACGTATCCACATTTCATAATAAAAAATAAATTGTTATATAGAGTGGATCAGCGAAGAGGGGAAATTTGTGAACATTTGTTGGTCCCCAAAGCATATACTTCGAAGGTGTTATACTTGGCACACACTCACTTGTTGGGAGGCCACCTGGGGTCAGAGAAAACCTATGAGCGCATCCTCACAAGGTTCTATTGGCCCGGCATCAAGAAGGCGGTTGAAGACTATTGTCGGCACTGTTCTGTGTGTCAGCTCCATAGCCCCAAGGTAACATATCGAAATCCACTTATTCCTCTGCCTATAATCGAGACCCCTTTCAGCAGGATTGCACTTGATATTGTGGGGCCACTGCCAAAGTCCAGCCAGGGACACAGATATCTTCTGGTCATCCTCGATTATGCCACCCGCTTTCCAGAGGCGATACCACTCCGGTCGGCCACCTCAAAGGCTGTGGCAAGGGAACGGGTACAGCTCTTTAGCTGGGTGGGGATAGCCGATGAGATCCTTATGGACCAAGGCTCAGGCTTCATGTCTACAGTGATGAAAGAGACCTGCCAACAACTGAAGGTGAAATAACTCAAAACCTCCATATACCATCCCCAGACTGATGGGCTTGTCGAGAGATTTAACAAAACTCTTGAACAAATGCTGAGGAAAGTCATTGATGTTGATGGGAAAAATTGGGATCAGTTGTTACCGTATGTCCTGTTTTCTGTCCGAGAAGTCCCACAGAGCTCCACCGAGTTCTCACCTTTCGAGCTCCTCTACGGGCGATGACCTCGAGGGATGTTGGACCTCGTCAAGGAAAGCTGGGAGCAGCAGCCATTACGGTATCACACCATCATCGAGTATGTAGAACAGAAGCACGATCGAATGACAAAGATCTGGCCGGTTGTACGAGAACACATGCAGCAGGCCCAACAACAGCAGGCCCGGGTATACAACCGAGGGGCACAGGTTCGAGAATTTCACCCGGGAGAAAAGGTATTGGATTTAATCCCATCCAGTGAATGCAAATTCCTTGCCAGGTGGCTAGGACCCTATGAAGTTGTAGAACGGACGGGCCCAGTCAACTACAGAGTGCGCCAACCCGGCCGGAGAAAGGGCCAGCAAATTTACCATGTAAATTTGAAGCCGTGGCACGAACCAATTCCCTCTCCAAGTGATGTCTTTGCAGCTGGGGTCAAGATCCCTGTAACTCCCAAGGTAAAGATGGGTAGTCAACTCTCCCCCAGGCAGAAGCAAGAGCTGTGGGAACTGGTATGACGGCACCGTGATGTATTCTCCGAGCTCCCGGGGCAGACTTCTCTGATAACCCATGATATCGTAACAGAACCTGGAAAGATTGTTCGGCTTCCACCTTACTGGATTCCAGAAGCAAAAAGGGAAGCCATCCGAGAGGAGGTAAAGAAAATGCTGGACCTAGGAGAGAAGTGGTTTAAGTATAAAAGGACAGTTGAGCAAATGGTTTTCTTTCAGATTTTTTCTTCAGATTAGTGAGTTTTGTTTTGTTGCATCTGTTTTGTGAGAGTTCCTGAACTTTGGTTTTATAGGAAAAGATCATTTCTGATCTTACAGTTTTAAAAATGACATTTTATGCTGGTCTGCCTCAGTGCTCTAACAGCCCTCATCAATGTCAAAATCACTGAGATGAGTTGAAATTCAAGCACAAATTCCAGCATGATTGCTTCTTTGAAAAGGGCGAGGCACGATGTAAGTAAATGCAGAATAGTTGCAAATACCCGTTTTTTACACTGATGCACACATACCTTGAACACACACCCAGCGCAGTAAATGACAAAAACATAAAAAAAACTGCTCAACTGTGTGACAACAACAGCATTTTTCTGTTTTGTATTCAACATATTAGGAACACAACTAAAATTGAATGGGTAAATGTTTTACAATTTTATTTGCAGTTTAGACTGACTACTTTACAAAAATTCTTATTCTTGTTCTTTTACTGTACTTTTTTTCAGTGTAGAAACAATTATCCAGAGAAAGATTCAGGTTGTTTTCTACTATTCAATAATGCATCTTTTTTTCCTGCAAGTGCATGTTATTATATGGTCCACCCATGAAAGCATGAGATTGGGCTTTTTTATTTATTTTTTTATTTAATTTTACATATATCAGCAGCACTGCAATAAAGCACTACTTTTAATTAAATTATCACACCTAAGCAATATTACGATCACTTTTTCCAATTTAAAATTGAGACTTTGAAATTTCTTCCCTTCACACAGCTGTAAAGGTATGTGGCTGTAAGGCATACAACGATGGAGTAAAGAGTAATAGTCTTTAATTCTATCTTAAACACAATGAACAGCAGAATCACCAGGAGAACGTACAAACACAAACTCACATCAATCCAGGACCAAGACCAGACAGACGTGTTTTTCAGGCCGCTGTGCCAAGATTGTGTTTGCAGGCAGTACAAATACAGCAGTGTTTTACTGCCACGTTGAAAAAAAAGAAAATAAATAAGATTAACGTCATAATATTTCAGTCAATATTACGATTATAAAATCATGTTATATCGCATGAAGTAAATGTGAAAATTTCACCTACTCCACAAAAAAAAGTCTGAGGTATCCAACCTGTCATTCTTCACATTTATTAACATGAAAAACAGGAATAAAAACGTTCTACATTGAAGTATAAATTAATGATAAAACAATGTTGGCAAAGTTATATTGTTTGTTTTCTGAGGTAGGTTAAATGTTATGTAACGACTGACATTTCACAAGCTGTTTTTTTACTTTTTTGAAACACTGATTGATGGATTACAGGAGACATTTGTTTTATTAAATTGTTCTGATTTATTAAAAAGTTCCTTCTGATATGCATTCATTTTTATTTCGAGCTCTAAATAGTAAAGTGGAAAAGATGATTGATTCACATGCCGCTTGAACTGAGGCGAATAGTTATCTCACAACATAAAAATATATTTATTGTTTGTATTTTGTGATAAAATTGACAGAAATTATAGGCTGAGACTTTGTGTTATAATAAAAGTAACAAAGCACAAAGCTTATTGCAATTATTTGGTTGTTGGTGTGCTACAAATAATAAACAGACTTGAAAATGTTAAATATGATTTCCATGCATTTATACCGTAAATAAAACAGCTTTTTTTACCTTAATTTTTTTTTACCTCAAAAACATTTTGCCTATGGATTCCGAGGCTGACTTGCTATGCCACTGATAGGAATGAGTGCTAAAGGTGTGAGGGAGTGTTGTTTTGTCAATGCTGTCAAGTAGAATATGTCAGGAATGTACTGTAAGAGTGCTAAAGGTGTGAGGGAGTGGTGTTTTACATCACTGTGTCTGAACACTCTTGAGCACCTGTGGGGGATTCTGTAGAGATGAGTTGAGCAACATTAGAGATCAGGGTGTTTAAGGAGGTCAAACTGTACGGGAATATTATACATTAGTTGAATTAAACTGAAGGATATAGGGATCCTCAAATGCAAACTGTGTGTTTTGCTTCAAGAGAGCAATCATACAATCTTCACTCATTTATAAGCATTTATTCCTATAATCATGTAATCTTTTATGATAATTAGTCATTAGCCATTTATATAATTGATCATTTGTTTATTATGATCATTTTAATTATATTATTCAGTTACTCTTTAAGATTTTATTTTGCTTATTATTCTCCTTGCTTATTATTTTCATAGTTGTTTAGTCTTATTATGTGTGTTTTAAGGGCTGTTTGTCTTCATGAAAATGAGATACGAGGGAATATTTATGGAAACTCAGGTTTATGGGATGATGTTTGAAGAAGTTTTGTATAACTACCCAGTCAGCAAACAAATTTGGCCCAGATTTGGCATTCATCAGGCACTGGCATACAGCATGTGAGCCAAACATCGCCCAGGCTTGGCAGAGGTGGTACCGGGTTTAAGACGGCACACAAGACATGGGCCAGATGTCAAATGTAGTATTTGGCCCAGATGTCAAAAATAGATATGTGGGCCACATAAGTATGACTGATCTTGACCCACATGTAAAATCCATTTAAAATATTTTTGAGTAAAATGCCAATGTTTTCCCATACAGAAAGGTAATATATTCACATAAATGTGAAACAATGTTAAATATATTTAAATATATTTTGAAAATGCATAACATAAAGCTCATGTTGCATGTTTAATTATTTGTTTACATACATGCAAAATTATATTCATGCCTCATATGATAATATATGATATATGATATTATATTGTATATTATAGAATATAATCCTGTTGTTTCATATATATAATATATATATTCATCTGCCATTCATGTGGCACTGGCATACAGCATGTGGGCCAAACATGGCCCACGTTTGGCAGATGTGATACCGGGTTTAAGACGGCACACAAGACATGGGCCAGATGTCAAATGTAGTATTTGGCCCAGATGTCAAATGTAGATATGTGGGCCACATAAGTATTGCCGATCTTGACCCACATTTAAAATCCATTTCAAATATTTTTTATTAAAATCCCAATGTTTTCCCATACAGAAAAGTAATATATTCACATATATGTGAAACACTGTTAAATATATTGAAATATATTTTTAAAATGCATAACATAAAGCTCATATTGTGTGTTTAGATGTGAAATTATATTCATGCCTCATATGATATTATATGATATAAGATATTATATCTTATTTTATAGAATAGTATATCCTGTTGTTTTATATATATTTATATACAACCCCAAATCAGAAAAAGTTGGGACAGTATGGAAAACGCAAATAAAAAAAGAAAGTAGTGATTTCTAAATTTACTTTGACTTGTATTTCATTGCAGACAATATGAACACAAAATATTTCATGTTTTGTCTGGTCAACTTCATGTCATTTGTAAAAATACATCCTTTCCTGTCATTCAGACCTGCAACACATTCCAAAAAAAAAAAGTTGGGACAGGAGCAATTTAGGGCTAGTAATGAGGTAATTTGGTTAAATAATAATGTGATTTGAAACAGTTGATGTCAACAGGTGATTGTAATTATGATTTGGTACAAAAGCAGCATCCAAGAAAGGTCTAGTCCTTTAGGAGCAAAGATGGGCCGAGGATCGCCAGTTTGTCAACAAATACGTGAGAAAATTATTGAAATGTTTAAAAACAATGTTCCTCAAAGAAAGATAGGAAGAGATTTGGATATTTCACCTTCAACAGTGCATAACATAATTAAAAGATTCAAGGAATCTGGAGGAATTTCAGTGCATAAAGGACAAGGGCGCAAGCCTAAGCTGAACAACCGTGATCTCCGATCCCTCAGGCGGCACTGCATCAAGAATCGTCATTCATCTATAAGCGATATCACCACATGGGCTCAGGACTACTTTGGCAAACCTTTGTCAAGTACCACAATACGTAGTTACATCCACAAATGCCAGTTAAAACTGTACTGTGCCAAAAGGAAGCCCTATGTTAACAGTGTCCAGAAGCGCCGTCGACTTCTCTGGGCTCGGAGGCATCTGGGATGGACCATCACACAGTGGAAACGTATACTGTGGTCAGATGAATCAGTTTTTCAGGTATTTTTTGGGAGGAATGGACGCCGTGTGCTCCGGACCAAAGAAGAAAAGGATCATCCAGACTGTTACCAGCAACAAGTCCAAAAGCCAGGGTCTGTCTTGGTATGGGGTTGTGTCAGTGCCCTTGGCAAAGGTAACTTGCACTTCTGTGATGGCACCATTAATGCTGAAAAGGACATAGAGATTTTGGAGCACAATATGCTGCCTTCAAGAAGACATCTTTTCCAGGGACGTCCATGCATATTTCAACAAGACAATGCAAAACCACATTCTGCACACATTACAAAGTCCTGGCTGTGGAGGAAGAGGGTACGGGTACTTGACTGGCCTGCCTGCAGTCCCGACCTGTCTCCAATAGAGAATGTGTGGCGCATTTTGAAGCGCAAAATGTGACAACGAAGACCCCGTACTGTTGCCCACCTTAAGACTTGTTTGCAGGAAGAATGGGACAAAATTACACCTGAAACACTTCATCACTTGGTGTCTTCAGTCCCTAAACGTCTTTTAAGTGTTGTGAAAAGGAATGGCAACATTACAAAGTGGTAAATGCTTTACTGTCCCAACTTTTTTTGGAATGTGTTGCAGGTCTGAATGACAGGAAAGGATGTATATTTACAAATGACATGAAGTTAACCAGACAAATCAAGAAAAATTTTGTGTTCATATTGTCTGCAATGAAATACAAGTCAAAGTAAATTTAGAAATCACTACTTTCTTTTTTTTATTTGCGTTTTCCATACTGTCCCAACGTTTTCTGATTTGGGGTTGTACAACTGACCTCAAACAATGTTTTGCATTCACATTCTCATTCAATTTACAGTTTGATGTAGGCCTACTATCCACTTAAACAATACATGATGAAGTTTCAGGACATTTTATTTGACTTTTATGTACTATTTATGTAAATGCGTAACTTTGATGTGTTTTAGACCATGTTGGCCAATCAGAAGCCTGAAAAAGTTTCCAGTAGGCGGAGATAACAGCGCAGGCTCCGACGTCACAAGCCAAAAACTCCGGTTTCTGTCTACACGATAACCGGAGTTTTAGAAAATCTTCACCCTGGCAGGAGTTTTCAAAAATGTTGGGTTTCAGTGACTTGGTGCAGAGTTTGCGTGAGGACGAACCGCCAAACCACATATAAAAAGCTGCGGTTTTGAAAATAACCGTTGGTGTGGACAGGGCCAATGGGCGCACACGTTGAGCATTCAAATCACATTTAAACTGGAGCGGAGGAGGTTACCATGGTAACGGCGTCAACTCACTCAGCTGACAAGTAGCGAGAGTCTGTCTCTCTGCTGTTTTCACTGCTTTCAGGTAAGTTTAGTCCCTAAAGTTACAATACTAATAATACTGACATTGTATACTACATTTTGTTGGCCATGTGACATATTGTTCCTATATTCTTCCATGCTGATGGCCGTGCTGCAGAGCTGGAACGGATCTCCTGTTGAAGAACATCTCCAAAGTGCCATGAACCATCTGACTAGTATGTAAAACCTCAAACATTCAAAAGTTTATCAAATATTCAAAAAAAAAAAAAATCGAATAAATATAAAATATTTCCTGTATGTCCTACAAGGCCATCTTGTTTAACTCTGCACTGAGAACACTTCATGCACAACAACCTACAGAGGGGTCCATCATAATTCGAAAACAGACAGATGATAATAAAACAGTTATTTTAAATTAAAATTAATAACGGTAAGACAGAACCAGAGTACTGTGAACGCACCTCACTTCAAACTGTAACGGTCTTTATGTACAGTCTATTATTTTCTAAACTTTAAATGTAGTGAAGTTTTAGTTCAAGTAGGCTTTGTTGTTTGTGGAAACCTCACGCGAGCCTGAAAAGTATTTAAAACTTAAAATCTTATTTGCACTCTTGAAGACTGTTCACCAAAGACTACATTTCAATCTGGCAGAATTTTCTGCACACTTCACCACCAAGATCAAAATGAGCATTGTGAATGTAAGAGCCTCACACTACATTGTTTGTTTGAATTGTATTTCAGGGCAGTTTGTGAAGACAAATATAACCTGGACAGAAGTCAGATCCAGATCCAGCCTCCACAGCAGACTTCTCACTCACAAGGATTGCTGTCTACTAGATATTATGTGTACTCTTCAGACTTAGCTGCATGCAGATATTATTCAGGGACATGAACCCTTGAATATTGCAAAAATAGAGAAAGTACCTTATTTAAGAATGTTATGTTATTTGCGTAAACATTAATATATATATATATATATGTTTTTTTGTTTTTGTTTGTTTTCCAAAGCACCTAAAAGCCAATTCACACTGCCATACCCCAACAGGGTGAACACACTGACCAAGAAAAACAAATAAGCATGTTTTTTTGTTTTTTTTATAGTTTTTGTGGAAGTGTGAACTGATCATAATGTTGTATGTTAGGTGTGAGATTCATTCAACATTGTTTGCTGATTAAACATTAAATATTTGTTCAGAATATTGTCGTTGTTGTGACTATTCATCTGGGAGGGGTGTGTATCAAGTGGCTTGGTTATGGTTATGGTTTTGTTGAGGATGACATGTGGGACCCATCTGGCCCAGCTCTGGCCCACAAAGCAATTTTTCTCTGGCCCAGCTCCGGCCCACACAATCAGCTTTCACTTGGCCCACATACCGCAATGACTTACGGTCCTAGAGTGGACCAGGTCTGGATTCCAGACAAGGGCCACACATGGGCCATAACTGGCCCAAGTCTCAGCCAAGTTAATTACCCATAACTGGCCCTGAATTGGGCCAGTTATGGCCCATGTGTGGCCCTTGTCTGGAATCCAGACCTGGTCCACTCTAGGACCGTAAGTCATTGCGGTATGTGGGCCAAGTGAAAGCTGATTGTGTGGGCCGGAGCTGGGCCAGAGAAAAATTGCTATGTGGGTAAAGAATACTTTTCTCTGGCCCAGCTCCGGCCCACACAATCAGCTTTCGCTTGGCACACATACCGCAATGTATGTGGGCCAAAAGCATTTTTAAACACTCGCTCACTAAAAAATAAATCATTTGTGATCAATGATTTAATAACCACAAACAACCTGGATTGTATGTTTCTAATTGAAACATGGCTAGAAGACAACTGCAGTGCAACAGTCCTCACTGAAACAGCCCCTCCTAACTTTAATGTTATAAGTGTCTGCAGGACTGTTAGGCGAGGTGGAGGTGTAGCTGCTCTGTTTAAAGATGTTTATCAATGCAAGCAAGTGTCATTTGGTCAGTACTTGTCTTTTGAATATCTAGGTATTGTGCTGAAAGGTGCCCCACGCATTCTGTTTATCATAATTTACAGGCCTCCAAAATACTCTCCAGCCTTTGTTGAAGAGTTCACAGAACTGTTATCAATGATTTCCTCATAGTTTGACTGTTTTGCTATTGCAGGGGATTTTAATATTCACATAGATAATGCTAAAATCAAAACTACAAAAGAAATTATAACTGTTTTAAACACTTTTGACCTGATTCAGCATGTGCATGGACCCACACACAATCGTGGACACACTCTAGATTTACTCATCAGTAGAGGTCTAAACATTTCATCCATTGTTATTAAGGATGTAGCTCTGTCTGATCACTTCTGTATTTTCTTTGATATATTGATCTCTGTCACCACTGAATCTAGATCTGTCTCTGTCAGAAAGAGATGCATTAATGAGAACACTAGTGTGCTATTTATGAAGGCAATATCTTTAACATCACGCATTTCTGCAGACTCTGTTGATCCTCTCCTGGATTCATTTAACTCAAAAGTTAAGAATGTTATTGGTGATATTGCACCGATAAAGGTCAGCAAGAAGAATGGCAGACAAAAATTATTTTGGAGAAAATCAACAGCAGTTCAGAATATGAAAAGAAAATGCAGAAAAGCTGAGCGGATGTAGCGGAAGATGAAACTTGAAATTCACTATAGCATCTATAAAGACAGCCTTCATGCTTTCAATTTGGAACTAGCCACAGCTAGACAGACCTTCTTCTCAAACCTTATAAACAGTAACTTAAACAACACTCGCACTCTTTTTGCTACTGTTGAGAGACTGACAAACCCCCCAAGTCAGATTCCCAGTGAAATGCTCTCTGACAGCAAATGCAATGAGTTTGCTTCCTTCTTTTCAGAGAAGATCAGTAATATCAGAAAGGAGATTGGCACATCTTCCTGTAATACAGAGGTCACACAGATTAGACAGCAATCTCAAAAAGAAGTGACTATGTCTGTTTTTAAAACAATTGATAGCAAAATTTTGGAAGAAATAGCATCTTAAATCTTACAGCATCTTAAATCGTCAACCTGCTATCTTGACACACTTCCCACGTCTTTTTTCAAAAGTGTGGTTAACTGTTTAGAAGCAGATCTCTTAGAAGTGGTGAACACTTCACTTCTTTCTGGGACTTTTCCAAACTCCCTGAAAACTGCAGTTGTTAAGCCCCTTCTGAAAAAGTGCAATCTTGATAACACCATGTTGAGCAACTATAGACCAATATGAAATCTTCCTTTCATAGGTAAGATTATTGAAAATGTAGTTTTTAATCAGCTGCACAACTACTTAAACTCAAATGGATACCTGGATCATTTTCAATCTGGTTTCCGCGTGCATCACAGCACAGAGATAGCACTCATTAAGATAATAAATGATATTCGCTTTAATTCTGATTCTGGCAAAATATCAGTGCTGGTACTACTAGATCTTAGTGCTGCGTTTGACACTGTCGATCATAACATACTTCTAGAGAGACTGGAAAACTGGGTCGGGCTTTCTGGGATGGCACTCAAATGGTTCAGGTCATACTTAGAAGGGAGAGGTTATTATGTGAGTATAGGAGAGCATAAGTCTAAGTGGACGTCCATGACATGCGGAGTCCCACAAGGCTCAATACTTGCACCGCTCTTGTTTAGCCTGCATGCTCCCACTAAGTCAGATAATGAGGAAGAACCAAATTGCCTATCACAGCTATGCTGATGATACCCAGCTCTACCTAGCCTTATCTCCAAATGATTATAGCCCCATTGACTCCCTCTGCCAATGCATTGATGAAATTAACAGTTGGATGTGCCAAAACTTTCTTCAGTTAATCAAGGAGAATACTGAAGTCCTTGCATTGCATTGCATTTTTGTTTCCAGTCAAGACTTGGAGAAACTTGTTCATGCCTTTATTCCCAGCAGGTGGATTATTGTAATGGTCTCCTTCCAAAGAAGACCATTAGACAGCTGCAGCTCATCCAGAACGCTGCTGCCAGGATTCTGACTAGAACCAGAAAATCTGAGCATATCACACCAGTCCTCAGGACCTTACACTGGCTTCCAGTTACATTTTTTTACTCGTTTATAAGTCACTCAATGGTCTAGGACCTAAATATATTGCAGATATGCTCACTGAATATAAACAGACCACTCAGATCATTAGGATCGAGTCAGTTAGAAATACCAAGGGTTCACACAAAACAAGGGGAGTCCGCTTTTAGCTATTATGCCGCCCGCAGCTGGAACCAGCTTCCAGAAGAGATCAGATGTGCTAAAACATTAGGCACATTTAAATCCAGTCTCAAAACTCATCTGTTTAGCTGTGCATTTGTTGAATGAACACTGTGCTACGTCCGAACTGACTGCACTGTGTTTTATGTATAATCCTTTTCTATTTAACTGTTTTAAATTTCATTTTAAATCAATTTCTATATCATTTTAAAATTCCTTGTTTTATTATTTTTAATTCCTTGTTTTTATTGCTGTGAATGATTATTTCACTTTCTTTTATGTAAAGCACTTTGAATTACCACTGTGTATGAAATGTGCTATATAAATAAACTTGCCTTGCCTTGCCTTGCCTTAAAACCCAGGATTGGTGCAAACTAAACTAAAACTTACCTGGCTTGCAGCTAAACCGGCTTCATGGTACAGGCCCCTGGCCGGAGAAGGGAAAACATTTTCAGCAACACACACTTCAGCAGCAGAACAGATAATATAAGTGACTGCTGTGAAATCACACCGATACCTTTAAAATGATGCCAAACATGAAAACATTAAAGCAATGAATCCATGAGATATAACAGATGCAGTATAAGCACAGTAACCACACACCCAGAGGGAGAGAAGTGGCTTAAGTATAAAAGGACAGTTGAGCAAATGGTTTTCTGTCAGATCTTTTCTTCAGATTAGTGAGTTTTGTTTTGTTGCATCTGTTTTGTGAGAGTTCCTGAACTTTGGTTTTATAGGAAAAGATCATTTCTGATCTTACAGTTTTAAAAACGACATTTTATGCTGGTCTGCCTCAGTGCTCTAACAGCGCTCATCAATGTCAAAATCACTGAGGTGAGTTGAAATTCAAGCACGAATTCCAGCATGATTGCTTCTGAGAAAAGGGCGAGGCACGATGTAAGTAAATTCAGAATAGTTGCAAATACCTGTTTTTTACACTGATGCACACATACCTTGAACACACACCCAGCGCAGTAAATGACAAAAACATCCAAAAAAAACTGCTCAACTGTGTGACAACAACAGCATTTTTCTGTTTTCTATTCAATATATTAGGAACACAACTAAAATTGAATGGGTAAATGTTTTACAATTTTATTTGCAGTTTAGACTGACTGCTTTACAAAAATTCTTATTCTTGTTATTTTACTGTACTTTCTTTCAGTGTAGAAACAATGATCCAGAGACGGATTCAGGCTGTTTTCTACTATTCAATAATGCAACTTTTTTTCCTGCAAGTGCATGTTATTCTATGGTCCACCCATAAAAGCATGATTGGGCTTTTTTTATTTTTTTTATTTAATTTTACATATATCAGCAGCACTGCAATAAAGCACTGCTTTTAATTAAATTATCACACCTAAGCAATATTACGATCCCTTTTTTCCAATTTAAAATTGAGACTTTGAAATTTCTTCCCTTCACACAGCTGTAAAGGTATGTAGCTGTAAGGCGTGCAACGTTGGAGTAAAGAGTAATAGTCTTTAATTTTATCTTAAACACAATGGACAGGAAAATCACCAGGAGAACGTACAAACACAAACTCACATCAATCCAGGACCAAGACCAGACAGACTTGTTTTACAGGCCGCTCTACCAAGATTGTGTTTGCAGGCAGTACAAATACAGCAGTGTTTTACTGCCACGTTGAAAAAAAAAGAAAATAAATAAGATTAATGTCATAATTACGATTATAAAATCATGTTATATTGCATGAAATAAATGTGAAAATTACACCTACTCCACAAAAAAAAAGTCTGAGGCATCCAACCTGTCATTCTTCACATTTATTAACATGAAAAACAGGAATAAAAACGTTCTACATTGAAGTATAAATTAATGATAAAACAATGTTGGCAAAGTTATATTGTTTGTTTTCTGAGGTAGGTTAAATGTTATGTTACAACTGACTCTTCACAAGCTGTTTTTTGACTTTTTTGAAACACTGATTGATGGATTACAGGAGACATTTGTTTTATTCAATTGTTCTGATTTATTAAAAAGTTCCTTCTGATATGCTTTAATTTTTATTTTCAGCTCTAAATAGTAAAGTGGAAAAGATGATTGATTCACATGCCGCTTGAACTGAGGCGAATAGTTATCTCACAACATAAAAATATATTTATTGTTTGTATTTTGTGATAAGATTGACAGAAATTATAGGCTGAGACTTTGTGTTATAATAAAAGTAACAAAGCACAAAGCTTATTGCAATTATTTGGTTGTTGGTGTGCTACAAATAATAAATGGACTTGAAAATGTTAAATATGATTTCCAAGCATTTATACCGTAAATAAAACAGCTTTTTTTTTTACCTCAAAAACATTTTGCCTATGGCCCCGAGGCTGACTTGCTATGCCTCTGATAGGAATGAGTGCTAAAGGTGTGAGGGAGTGTTGTTTTGTCAATGCTGTCAAGTAGAATATGTCAGGAATGTACTGTAAGAGTGCTAAAGGTGTGAGAGAGTGGTGTTTTACATCACTGTGTGATAAAATACAAAAACTTAAACAGAAGACACCAATCTGAACACTCTTGAGCACCTGTGGGGGATTCTGTAGAGATGAGTTGAGCAACATTAGAAATCAGGGTGTTTAAGGAGGTCAAACCGTACGGGAATATTATACATTAGTTGAATTAAATTGAAGGATCCTCAAATGCAAACTGTGTGTTTTGCTTCAAGAGGGCAATCATAAGCCCCTTTCACACAGAGATTCCGGAAAATACACGGGTAATGTGTTCCGGCATTTGTTCCCGGATCGTCAGATTTGCTGCATTCACACTGCCAGTGATTTTCCGGAATCTGTGCGTGCATTCACACACAACCCGTAAAGATCCCGTAAAGACACGTGACCTTTCATGTGACGTGTATAATGTGCCGCGCACCATTTCACTAAACTGGAGAATGATTTCAGCTTCAGCGCTGATAGTGAGGAGCTCCCTGTTCGCTGCTTCATTCTAGTTTACACATTTTTCATCGTGTAAACGTTGATATGCCTTCAAAACACCCGGTAAAACTGCCGAACGATAAAGTGCGTCATCACTATCACACACTCGTTACGGCATTGATCCGGCTTTTGTTCACACAGCGCTCGTTCCGGGACTGAACCCGACAATGTTACTAGGTCCCGACCCGGGATCAATCCCGGAATTAATCCCGGGACGTGTTTGCGTTCACACAGAAGGCACTCCGGCAATTTTCTGGCAATTTTCCGGGACCAACGTGCAGTGTGAATGGGGCTTTACAATCTTCACTCATTTATAAGCATTTATTCCTATAATCATGTAATCTTTTATGATAATTAGTCATTAGCCATTTATATAATTTATCATTTGTTTATTATGATCATTTTAATTATATTATTCAGTTACTCTTTAAGATTATTATTCTCCTTGCTTATTATTTTCATAGTTGTTTAGTCTTATTATGTGTGTTTTAAGGGCTGTTTGTCTTCATGAAAACGAGATACGAGGGAATATTTATGGAAACTCTGGTTTATGGGATGATGTTTGAAGCAGTTTGGTATAACTACCCAGTCAGCAAACAAATTTGGCCCAGATTTGGCATTCATCCGGCACTGGCATACAGCATTTGGGCCAAACATCGCCCAGGTTTGGCAGAGGTGGTACCGGGTTTAAGACGGCACACAAGACATGGGCCAGATGTCAAATGTAGTATTTGGCCCAGATGTCAAATGTAGATATGTGGGCCACATAAGTATTGCCGATCTTGACCCACATTTAAAATCCATTTCAAATATTTTTGACTAAAATCCCAATGTTTTCCCATACAGAAAGGTAATATATTCACATAAATGTGAAACAATGTTAAATATATTTAAATATATTTTGAAAATGCATAACATAAAGCTCATGTTGCATGTTTAATTATGTGTTTACATACATGCAAAATTATATTCATGCCTCATATGATAATATATGATATATGATATTATATTGTATATTATAGAATATAATCCTGTTGTTTCATATATATAATATATATATTCATCTGCCATTCATCCGGCACTGGCATACAGCATGTGGGCCAAACATCGCCCAGGTTTGGCAGAGGTGGTACCGGGTTTAAGACAGCACACAAGACATGGGCCAGATGTCAAATGTAGTATTTGGCCCAGATGTCAAATGTAGATATGTGGGCCACATAAGTATTGCCGATCTTGACCCACATGTAAAATCCATTTCAAATATTTTTGACTAAAATCCCAATGTTTTCCCATACAGAAAAGTAATATATTCACATATATGTGAAACACTGTTAAATATATTGAAATATATTTTTAAAATGCATAACATAAAGCTCATATTGTGTGTTTAGATGTGAAATTATATTCATGCCTCATATTATATATATGATATAAGATATTATATCTTATTTTATAGAATAGTATATCCTGTTGTTTTATATATATTTATATACAACTGACCTCAAACAATGTTTTGCATTCACATTCTCATTCAATTTACAGTTTGATGTAGGCCTACTATCCACTTAAACAATACATGATGAAGTTTCAGGACATTTTATTTGACTTTTATGTACTATTTATGTAAATGTGTAACTTTGATGTGTTTTAGACCATGTTGGCCAATCAGAAGCCTGAAAAAGTTTCCAGTAGGCGGAGATAACAGCGCAGGCTCCGACGTCACAAGCCAAAAACTCCGGTTTCGCTGTCTACACGATAACCGGAGTTTTAGAAAATCTTCACCCTGGCAGGAGTTTTCAAAAATGTTGGGTGTCAGTGACTTGTTGTAGAGTTTGCGTGAGGACGAACCACCAAACCACATGTAAAAAGCTGCGGTTTTGAAAATAACCGTTGGTGTGGACAGGGCCAATGGGCGCACGCGTTGAGCATTCAAATCACATTTAATCTAGAGCGGAGGAGGTAACCATGGTAACGACGTCAACTCACTCAGCTGACAAGAAGCGAGAGTCTGTCTCTCTGCTGTTTTCACTGCTTTCAGGAAGTTTATAGTCCCTAAAGTTACACAAATGATACATACAACCGTTCCTGACACTTTCTTACATGTAATTGACACGTTTGTGTTGAATCTTTACTTTACAGGAATGGTTTAGTGTCTTCAAAAAGACCGTTAGCATCACAACCGTTATCTACAGAGACTAACTATTAGAGGTAAGCTAACAGATTTGAGCTCTTATTAATGAACGTTTGAGCACATTTTATGTGTAGATGAGCGGTTTTGATAGTTTTTGTAAATGTTTTGCTGGCACTTTGTCAATAGATAAATGGTAGTCACTAAGCTAATTAATTTAACCTAAAAGTCTGCACTGTGGGGTCAATCGGTGTCGTCACTTACATGGGCTAAAATGAATCTATTTCAAGCACGTTTTTAACTTTCATTGCAAACAATTGTACTGTGATTTCAGGAGCGTCAGAAAAAAAAAACTAAAACATAACTGGCCCAAGTCTCAGCCAAGTTAATTACCCATAACTGGCCCTGAACTGGTCCACACTAGGACCGTAAGTCATTGCGGTATGTGGGCCAAGCGAAAGCTGATTGTGTGGGCCGGAGCTGGGCCAGAGAAAAATTGCTATGTGGGTAAAACCCAGTATTGGTGCAAACTAAACTAAAACTTACCTGGCTTGCAGCTAAACCGGCTTCATGGTACAGGCCCCTGGCCGGAGAAGGGAAAACATTTTCAGCAACACACACTTCAGCAGCAGAACAGATAATATAAGTGACTGCTGTGAAATCACACCGATACCTTTAAAATGATGCCAAACATGCAGTATAAGCACAGTAACCACACACCCAGAGGGAGAGAAGTGGTTTAAGTATAAAAGGACAGTTGAGCAAATGGTTTTCTTTCAGATTTTTTCCTCAGATTAGTGAGTTTTGTTTTGTTGCATCTGTTTTGTGAGAGTTCCTGAACTTTGGTTTTATAGGAAAAGATCATTTCTGATCTTACAGTTCTAAAAATGACATTTTATGCTGGTCTGCCTCAGTGCTCTAACAGCGCTCATCAATGACAAAATCACTGAGATGAGTTGAAATTCAAGCACAAATTCCAGCATGATTGCTTCTGTGAAAAGGGCGAGGCACGATGTAAGTAAATTCAGAATAGTTGCAAATACCTGTTTTTTTACACTGATGCACACATACCTTGAACACACACCCAGCGCAGTAAATGACAAAAACATCCAAAAGAAACTGCCCAACTGTGTGACAACAACAGCATTTTTCTGTTTTGTATTCAATATATTAGGAACACAACTAAAATTGAATTGGTAAATGTTTTACAATTTTATTTGCAGTTTAGACTGACTACTTTACAAAAATTCTTATTCTTGTTCTTTTACAGTACTTTCTTTCAGTGTAGAAACAATGATCCAGAGACGGATTCAGGCTGTTTTCTACTATTCAATAATGCAACTTTTTTTCCTGCAAGTGCATGTTATTATATGGTCCACCCATAAAAGCATGAGATTGGGCTTTTTTATTTATTTTTTTATTTAATTTTACATATATCTGCAGCACTGCAATAAAGCACTGCTTTTAATTAAATTATCACACCTAAGCAATATTACGATCCCCTTTTTCCAATTTAAAATTGAGACTTTGAAATTTCTTCCCTTCACACAGCTGTAAAGGTATGTGGCTGTAAGGTGTACATCGATGGAGTAAAGAGTAATAGTCTTTAATTCTATTTTAAACACAATGGACAGCAGAATCACCAGGAGAACGTACAAACACAAACTCACATCAATCCAGGACCAAGACCAGACAGACTTGTTTTTCAGGCCGCTCTGCCAAGATTGTGTTTGCATGCAGTACAAATACAGCAGTGTTTTACTGCCACGTTGAAACAAAAAGAAAATAAATAAGATTAACGTCATAATTACGATTATAAAATCATGTTATATTGCATGAAATAAATGTGAAAATTACACCTACTCCACAAAAAAAAGTCTGAGGCATCCAACCTGTCATTCTTCACATTTATTAACATGAAAAACAGGAATAAAAACGTTCTACATTGAAGTATAAATGAATAATAAAACAATGTTGGCAAAGTTATATTGTTTGTTTTCTGAGGTAGGTTAAATGTTATGTTACGACTGACTCTTCACAAGCTGTTTTTTGACTTTTTTGAAACACTGATTGATGGATTACAGGAGACATTTATTTTATTGAATTGTTCTGATTTATTAAAAAGTTCCTTCTGATATGCATTCATATTTATTTCGAGCTCTAAATAGTAAAGTCGAAAAGATGATTGATTCACATGCCGCTTGAACTGAGGCGAATAGTTATCTCACAACATAAAAATATATTTATTGTTTGTATTTTGTGATAAAATTGACAGAAATTATAGGCTGAGACTTTGTGTTATAATAAAAGTAACAAAGCACAAAGCTTATTGCATTTATTTGGTTGTTGGTGTGCTACAAATAATAAATGGACTTGAAAATGTTAAATATGATTTCCATGCATTTATACCGTAAATAAAACAGCTTTTTTTTACCTTAATTTTTTTTTACCTCAAAAACATTTTGCATATGGACCCGAGGCTGACTTGCTATGCCACTGATAGGAATGAGTGCTAAAGGTGTGAGGGAGGGTTGTTTTGTCAATGCTGTCAAGTAGAATATGTCAGGAATGTACTGTAAGAGTGCTAAAGGTGTGAGGGAGTGGTGTTTTACATCACTGTGTGATAAAATACAAAAACTTAAACAGAAGACACCAATCTGAACACTCTTGAGCACCTGTGGGGGATTCTGTAGAGATGAGTTGAGCAACATTAGAGATCAGGGTGTTTAAGGAGGAATGCAA
>JALXFT010001666.1:742500-785000 GCA_023376895.1 Aspiorhynchus laticeps
ACATTTTAAAAGTTATTTCAGTTAAATTTCCAAGTAAACCAATGACATGATTTCAAGAGCTGATTCAAGAGAAGGACAGGCACATAAAATAAAAATACAGCTGTAATATATGGCAGCATATGGGTGGCAATGCAATATGTAAAGTGGTAATGTATTTCTGTAGTTAAATTCAGTGTTGGGAGTAACGCGTTACAAAAGTAATGCATAACAGTAACGGATTACTAATCAATTTTCATTAATATTTTACTCAGTACATGTTCAGTAACACTTGCATTAAAACACACTTTTAGCCCAAAATTAAATTGGGTGAAGATGGCAGAAGACCTACCCTGCGTCCCAATGTTCATACTGGCCATCCTTAATAGTATGTGAGATTACAATAAGTGTGTCCCAAAGCATAGTATGTTGAAAAGAGTATGCAAAAGTCCCCGGATGGTCTACTATTTCAGGTCGATTTTTGAAGCGTGGATCTGTGCACACTCTAATGGCTAAAATTGCCCAATCGGTCCAGAACTACAAACACGTATAAAACGTTTTAAAAAAACCACAAACGTGGCGGATGCACATGATCAACAGTTAGGTAGAGAGGTTTACAAAAAGGAGTATGAGTTACTAATAATCAACATTTAACCTGGTAAAAAGAAAAAATGTTATTGTTATCCGTGTTACATTTCAGCCATGTGAACTTTTATAAACATTCATTTGGTCATTAAGTTTTAAATGCATCATTATCCAGAAAACATGAGCAGAGTGCTCTGCATGAAAGAGAACAGACTGGCAGATCAATGAGCTACTTCTGTCTCTCCAGTACGGTATGAAATGAAACATGGAGGATGTTAACAGTGAGAAGACGATTGACAGGCCAGTTTACAGAAACAGGGTGCGTGTAACAGATGAGACACAGCGGTTGTGTGACGTCATAGAGTCTCAAACAGAGGTGTAAAAATTACTCAAGTGAAAGTACAGATACTCAGTGACAATTTTACTCAATTACAAGTATCTGGCCAAAAACATACTAGTTAAAGTAAAAAAAGGACAACTTTAAATTGTACTCGAGTATTTAAAAAGTAGAAGTTTTTTTTTCTTTTTTTTAACAGATATACAGAAGTTTTGTTAAAGGGAGAAAACGAAACAAAATGCACACACATACAGAGAAAGGAATTAAAAGGAAACTTCCAGCCTCATGCCATCCTATATGACTTTCATTTATCAGATGAACACAAACTAAGAGTTTTAGAAAAAAAATCTCTCTTTTTATAATGCAAGTGTATGGAATGTCCAAAAATGAATATGACAGTAACCCATACAACCCCTGTTAATGAATCAGTGTCTTCTTTAGTGAAACGATAAATACAAAAAATACTAATACCAATATTTTAAACTTGACTGTCGTGTTCACTTTGTGTGGGACTGTCCACTTGCATTATACAGACAAAAAATCTTTTCGTGTGTTCATCTGAACAAAAAGGAAGTCATAAACATTTGGGACGACATGAGGGAGAAAATTTTCATTTTTGGGAGAACTACTCCTTTGAAAAGCAAGATGTGATGCAGAGGCCAGAAGCCTATTCCAGACAGAATACAAGAATGTGTTGCATTAATGAGGAGAGTCGTAGAATTAAAAAAGGAAAGGCCACTTTTTAGTGTTGTCTACTCAACATCACTGTCTTAAACAGGGATGGGGAGCGTTGATCCTGGAGGGCCGGTGGCCCTTAGCTCCGAGCTTAATCAAACACACCTGCACAAGCTAATCAAGGTCTTCAGGACACAGGTCGGTATTTATTCTTCAGGGTTGGAGATAAACTCTGCAGGACAGAGGCCTCCAGGATCAGTGTTCCCCACCCCTGCTCCAAAAGCATAATTAAACTTTTAATTGCTTATTTGGGGCATTTAGAGTTTGTTTTTTTGTTTTTTCCTCAGGATATGTTGATAAATAATAAATGATGACTAATTAGATTAATTAATGAGAAAATCATGCAATTATAAAGATTAAAAAATACTCATTGACTGTCTTAATTGCTACTCAATGTGTCATATAATGACATAATATCCACTATCAGGTAAGAACCTCACTAAACATAAATTATAATTTATTTAACATAAAATGTTCATTTAAACATTTTTGGAGATTTGTAACATTTAATAAAAAAACAAACAAAAAAGCAATCATTCCCACAAAAATATTAATTGTATTTAAATTCTCATCACTGATTTATTTGCACTCAAACTTGTGCATTGAGCTAATATAAAGTATTTGTGACGAGTCAGAAGCGTGTTGATCCATCTGCAGTTTATTAACAACAGCAGACAATGCAGAACACAAGTCAGACGACGGGCAGAACGTCGGGGCAGGCGGCAGGAATCATAATCGAGATAAACAGTCTGAGTAATACACAGGCAGGCGGAATAAACAGAGGAAACACTCTCAGTAGTGATCACCGTAGCAAATCAAGACTTCGCACTGAGGTGCAAGGAACAGTCTTTTATGTGAGTGAGTGTGTAATTGATGACAGGTGCAGGTGATCAGTCCCAGGTATACCTTGGGGAGGTAAAGTCCGAATGCGAGTTAGTACTCCGGTGAGGGCTCCCTCTGGTGGTGCGAAAGAGGAGGCGCAAGGGCCTCGTTTGTGACAGTATTACACAGCTAATGGCCTCAGATTTGATGATGAACTTCTGAAGCCTGATATTTGTCTGATGAAAGTCACAACTGAAGTAGAAATGTGTGCTTGAAGTATGAAAAACAATGATCATTGGTTCACGTGTCAAGCATGCACATTTGAACTTCTGTTTACCATATTTATCATGCATGAGATAAAATAAAAATGTAATTTACTTTTTAAGATGAAATAAAATTGTAAGGATTTTAATCAGAGTATTGTCTTAATCGTATTAAAATCGGAGTATTGATGTCCGTGTAAACGTAGTCAATTCCTGGAGGGCCGCAGCTCTGCAGAGTTTAGCTCCCAATCACACCTGCGTGGAAGTTTCTAGTGATCCTGAAGAGCTTGATTAGCTGGATCAGGTGTGTTTGATTAGGGTTGGAGCTAAACTGTGCAGAGCTGTGGCCCTCCAGGAATTGAGACCAGTGATGTACAGTAGTCAACATTTGAAGTGGATCAAAACCTCTCATCAAAGTTGTCCTAAAACCTAAATGCGTTCTTGTCTTAGGACAACTTTGATTAACTTTTTTGATCCACTTCAAATGTTGACAACTGTAAACCATCAAGCAGTTGAGATTTTGCGACTATAGCAGAGCCCCTGTAAAATATATCACTGATAATCCTTATTTGTCAGTGGAATTACCGTATACCAACCTGTAAATGATTTTTTAAAATCTAATACATCAGTCATGTGTGTTTTCAGTCATCTGTTTAGAATCAGAACTAGCAATGACAAATTTGCGAAAAAATTTTTTTATCTAATCAGACAAACGGATTTGCACAATTCAGTTTGATCTATTCGAATTATTTACTCATGATCTGAATTGTTTCTAGTGGTTTCTCACACACAAATAGTATATTTTGTAAGACAGAAAGCAGAAAAAGGCTGCTGGATGAGGTGGATAATTACCTACAATCCATTGTAAGAAATAAAACTTTATAAAATGTCTTCTTTATAGCTCTTCTTTATTTACTGTGCATGCAGCTTGTGAATGATAGATAAAGAGTATTTATATTTATTTATATCTAGGGCTGCCACCCAACTAACGTTAATCAATGAGACCATGCTTAATGGGATAGTTAACAAAAAATGAAAATTACCGCATGATTTACTCACATTCAAGTCATCCTAGGTGTATATGAGTTTCTTTTTCCAGACAAATACAATTGGAGTTATATTAAAAAATGTCCTGACTATTCCAAGCTTTATAATAGCTGTTAACATTTTAAAGTTCAAAATAAAGTGCATCCATCCATCCATCATAAAAAGTGCTCCACACAGCTCTGGGGGGCTAATAAAGGCCTTCAGAAGTGAATCGATGTGATTGTGTAAGAAAAAAATCATATTTACAACTTTATAAACCGTAATCTCTAGCTTCTGCTAACTTTATGATGTAGGTGATGTAAACCTGATTGCCTATGATACAAGCTCTATGTCTCTGATTGATTTATTCAGGTCTGCCATCAGAGGGCAGTGATGATCTTCCCTGCCGTGCTGAGGAATCTGGGAAATCAGCCAAAGAAGACTCTTACTTTCACTGGTATGATTTGTTTCTGTTTCCTAAAAAGCAACACCCTGTTTCCTAAACATATTTCGCAGATGATGATGAAATTAATAACCAAACCTGTTTACAACCTGTTTTACCTGTTGTTCCTCAAGTAAAGTACTTAATATTCAATAACACTAAATATAAGTTCTGGTCCCTAAATCCAGTCTCTTCTCTCTGTGATTATGACACACTGTTTTAAAATTAAATTAACATAGTAATTGCAATGTTTGTTCATTTCAGAACACATCCAAGAGCCCAAATTCCTTACACCACAGATTCGATCCATCAGACAAACATGGAAGAATCATATGGAAGCCCATTTTCGCCACGTAAGAAAAAATGAATGCCTCAAAAAGTCAAAATTATGATTTACTAAATCGAAATTTTGACTTGCTGACCTGCAGGCTCATGATCTAACACAATACAACACAGATGGTCCGATGAATTGTGAACATATTAAGGAGTATTTTAAACGTGGTTTTACTAACAATGAAATTATTGTTTTATTAGCAGAACAGCATGGAATAGCTCTGAGCAAACACACTCTTGAAAGGATTTTAAGGTAGAACCAGTTTTGGCGCAGAAAGAACAAAACGGATGTGCTGAGGTGGCAGCTTTCATTGAACAGCAGCTTCAAACCTCTGGCCAGTCCCATGGTAAATGTTGGATGAATGGTATTGTAACTGATAGGGAAACAGTGCGAGTTCTGCTCCGGCTTTTAGATGGTGAAGGGGTTAACTTGAAGTCAAGAAATCGACTGAGGCGGCGTGTGTATCATAGCCGTGGTCCGAACTTTATCTGGCAAGTAGATGGCTATAACAAGCTGAAGCCATTTGGAATCGGAAGAAGTGGATATATAGATGGATTTTCCAGGAGTATGATATGGCTTGAGGCATACAAGACCAACAATGATCCAAGACTTATTGCTGGATACTTCATGGATGCAGTAATTAAATCTGAGGGGTGTCCTGCAAGAGTAAGGCTAGATTTAGGAACAGAAAATGTTAATTTGGCTGAGATGCAAACATTTTTTACTTTTTCTGAGGATTGACCAGAAACAGACCATGTTACTTTTGGCCCAAGCTCTGGAAGCCAGCGCATCGAAAGATGGTGGCTCACTCTGCGAAGTGAATGTGTCCAATTTTGGATAGACCTCTTTGACAAACTGAGAGAGAATGAGCACTTCGCAGACACTCTTTTGGACAAATCCTTGGCCCAGTTCTGTTTCCTTAACAAAATCCAGGTGAGATCTCATTCATCGTAACTGCCTTGATTGCCTTTGCGTTAACATCTTTTAGAGGACTTTGTAGTCACCGATTTTATGTGGAGTTCAGCAGGCTTAATAATGTCTAAATTTATGTGGGGATACTGTACTCAAAATGATTTGGCTAGGCATTAAAAGTTACAAAAGTATTGTTAATATGTTAACTGAAAAAGGAATACTGTGTAGGTGGTTTAAACCAACAATAACTTCCAAATTTTGTTCCATCAATTATGAGAACTGAAATATATAGCTGATTAACACGATACAAGCTAGCAAGAGTTTATCTAAAAATATTATTTAATTTAATCTGAATGGAGTAAGGCTCTAAGATTTTGTCCAGACAGGGCTTCACAACACACACACACACACAAAAACCTGATCATTTTCAATACACTTTATTAGATTTATTTAACTGTAGCATAGACCTGGTGTTAAAGGGCAAAATTAACTATTGTTATTATAAACTGAAATAGGTCAGATTAAAAGTAAAATAACATTCTGTCCATCCATTAGATGAACAAATGTCACTCAGTTTTGTCTGTCACTTCCCCAAGTGTCCACCAGATGTCACCTATACTATAGTCTAACATGGAATTGTAACTTGAGTCACCTCTTTTATTGACGTCCTCACTCAGTGTATTTTTAATGTTATAAATCATTTTTATTATGCATACGAAAAATGTAAAATATCTTACATTTCTCATTCATTGCACATTTTCTGTGATTTGATTACCTGGTTCCATGATTCATGCTCTGTGCGATTCCCCTGCTACACGCATAGATTGCCAGACATCTACTAACTCTGTTTCAATACGTTTCCTTACCGTAAGAGCTTGATGAGATTGTCTTAGCTTGGAACAATCACAGAATAGGGCCCGTCCACAACTCACGGTCACCACATGGCCGGTCATCCATCATGTGTGCAGTATCTCATCTATATGGAGCCACAGACCACCTGCATCCAGTACATCTGGAGAAGGTTCAAGTCTGTTTAGAAGAGTGTATTTTCAAGGACTTTCCATGCGATGAAGACATTTTTTATTCACATGTGTTGATCTTATGTCAGAGCATGATTTGAATCTTACAAATTATGTGTTTGCAGCAGTGGACTTGTACATAACACTTAGGGAGCTAATTACAATAGAAATGAGAACATTCCTTTAACAAAGACATCATAAAGCACGTAAGCATTATGATTTTAATTCTTGCTTCCTGACATCTCTTTTCTTCAACCAGTGCATCAACATCAGCAACCAGTTTTTGAGCCATTGCCACTCTCATAATGTCATTTAGATGTCTGTGTGTGAGTCGGGAGCGCAGGTTAGACTTGTTAATGTTCATTACAGAAAATGCCTGCTCACAGAGATATGTAGTCCCGAACATGCTGAGGATTTTGGACGCAAAACTTGTCATTTTGGGGAACGTCGGTCCGAGATTTTGAAAAAATAAATCCACAGTGACTGTTGCGAATTTGTCTTTCAAAGGTGTGTTGCACTGCCATTCGATTAGTTCCATTTGGAGCTCCTCCGGTACATCTGTTGCGCTCGCAGTAAACGGTGAACGGAAGAGAGAGAATTCCTTCTCAAGTTCATTGAAGATCTGGAAGCGATTCTGAAACTCATTCTGCAGACCAACAATTTTTTCTTTGTATTTGACCATGTTGTCTTTGTCGTGAGCGGTGTGCAAAGATTTTAAATAGGAAAAATGAGCTGGGTTACCTTGGGAAAGCTGTTTCCCCCACAGATCAATTTCATCTCAAATGCGCGAATGCAATCGTAATATTCAGTTACGACTTTGTTGCGGCCTTGCATCTTAGTATTGAGCACATTTAAGTGCTTGGTTACGTCCACCATAAAAGCAAGATCACGAACCCACTCGGGGTCATCCAGCTCAGTCACCGGTTTTCCCTTGTCTTTCATGAACTGACCTCATCCTGATGACCTGATCTCAGAGCGCAGTTCAAAGAAACGTTTGAGCACGGCTCCCCTGCTCAACCAGCGAACTTCGGTGTGGTAGGGTAGACTGTGAGAGAAAAAAAATTCAGATAAAAAGGCCTCAAATTGCTGATGGTTGAGCCCCTTTGCTCTGATGAAATTAACAGTTTTTATTACCACATTCATAATATTGCCAATCTTTAGGGTTTTGCTACACAACACTTCCTGGTGTAAAATACAATGAAAATTCCAGAATTTTTGGTATCGCGACCACCCACATCGTGTTGAACCCGTGACCCCTCAAATGAGATCCAGATGTTGCAATCGTCATGCGTGAAATTCCGACGTCATCTGTGGATGAGCTATGATGTTTGTACGTGTCTGTCCGGTGACAGGAGATAAAATGAAGCCCTGATGAATGTTTTTGAAGATGTTATGCTCATCCGGGGGGTTTGCCCATCTGTGGACCACGTGTCTGGTTGCATTCCAAAGCGTTCTCTCTGTATGAAAAAGATATTGGATTTAAGGACAATAACAGAATAAATAAACAATTTTAAAAAGACCATATCACATTGTGCGTATTCACACATATACTCTGTTGGTTTTATCAAATGTAATTAAATAACAGTCCTAATAATGAATTGGAAATAAAACAATAAATAAAACCCTTACATTTTTCCAAAAGAAAAATAATTTATCCATTTGCAAGGAACCCCATTCTTCAAATGAGAGGTTTACAAAAAAAATTGTTTAGTTTAAATTGAAAGAACAATTTTTTCTTAGAGATTGTCTCTCTTTCTCCACCCTCATCCTCTCCCTCTCTGCAGAGTGAGCATGAGTGTGTGTGTGTGTGTGTGTGTGTGTGTGTGTGTGTGTGTGCGTGTGTGTCCGTGTGTCCGCGGTATCAGGTTGCATTCCAAGGCATGCTCTTGCTATGGGCTCTCTGTATGTGAGATGTATGAAAAAGGATGGACAGAGTAAATAAACAATTTTAACAGGTCATGAGAGCATATCACAATGGGCGTATTCACACATATACTCTGTTGGTTGTATAAAAAGAAATTAAATAAAAATAGGTAGCATGACAAATAATGAATTGGAAATAAAACAATAAATAAAATCCTCTTACATTTTCCAAGAGAAAAAAATGTCCTCCTTTTGCAAGGAACCCCATTCTTCGAATGAGAGGTTTACAAAATTGTGTTTAGTTTAAACTGGAAAGAAGAATTGTTTCTTTGAGATTCTCTGTCTCCACCCTCACCCTCTCTCTCTGCAGAGTGA
Source organism: Aspiorhynchus laticeps (assembly GCA_023376895.1). NCBI lineage: Eukaryota > Metazoa > Chordata > Actinopteri > Cypriniformes > Cyprinidae > Aspiorhynchus > Aspiorhynchus laticeps. Next base: position 751,190 of record JALXFT010001666.1, read on the forward strand.
GCATGATAGTGTCTGTGTGTGTGTGTGTGTGTGCTGGCCCCCACCGCTCCTGCCATTTTTGTCCGTTGTCAGAGAGAAAACTGATATAGCTTTGCAAACATTTGAATGGTGTGTATACTTTAATGATTAAATAATCAGATTCCCTATAGCCTATAGCCTACCTCTGAAGTCTGGTGATTCGTCCTTATATTGTAACTAATTACACATCATCTTAAAAATTGTATTCCAACACACATGATGTGTTGAAACATGAAAAGGCTTTCTCTATGTTTTTAAAAAGCTAAAGCTGGTAACATTTCTATTCAATAAGGTGAGTGCGATGGCTCTGTAGTTAATCTGGCCATGCAAGGGAACAGATGCTCATTTTGAACATTTATTGAATCCCCGTCTCGGAAGGATTTCAAAACTTTTTTAATCATATAGCTATAATTGCACCTATTTTAAATAATAATCAGCCTTTACTCTACGAATTTGACATTGGTTGTGTTTATTTCACAGTGTTTTGTTTATTTCACAACCTTTCAGAAAAGCATTCCATAGCCCCCCTAGGAACTTTTTGGAATGTTTATACAGATGAAGACAGAACAAACCATTATGTTGTGTTTAAATAACAGTTCTAGGTGTTTGTATAACTGTTTCAGTTCCAGCCGTGACTAAATAAATAATTCCGATTAGACACGATCGTAAAATACGCTGTCCCGGTTATTTTCAGACTTTCAGGCTCTGTTTATGTAAACAGAATACAGGTGCATCTCAATAAATTAGAATGTCGTGAAAAAGTTCATTTTTTCTTGTAACTTATTTCAAAAAGTGATACTTTCATATATTTTAGATTCATTACATGTAAAGTAAAACATTTAAAAAAAAAAAGTTTTAATTTTGAGGATTAGAGCTTACAGCTCATGAAGGTCAAAAATCAGTATCTCAAAATATTAGAATATTTACATTTGAGTTTCAATTAATGACCATCCCTACAGTATAAATTCCGGGTATCTCTTGTTCTTTGAAACCACAATAATGGAGAAGATTGCTGACTTGGCAATGATCCAGAAGACGAACATTGACGCCCTCCACAAAGAGGGTAAGTCACAGAAGGTCATTACTGAAAGGTGTGGCTGTTTACAGAGTGCTGTATCAAAGCATATTTAATGCAAAGTTGATTGGAAGGAAGAATTTGGGTAGGAAAAGGTGCACAAGCAACAGGGATGACCGCAAGCTTGAGAATACAGTCAAGCAAAGCTGATTCAAACACTTGTGAGAGCTTCACAAGGAGTGGACTGAAGCTGGAGTCAGTGCATCAAGAGCCACCACGCTCAGACGTCTTCAGGAAAAGAGCTACCAAGCCACTTCTGAACCAGAGACAACATCAGAAGCATCTTACCTGGGCTGTGGAGAAAAATAACTGGACTGTTGCTCAGTGGTCCAAAGTCCTCTTTTCAGATGAAAGTAAATTTTGCATTTCGTTTGGAAATCAAGGTCCCAGAGCCTGGAGGAAGAGTGGAGAGGCACAGAATCCATGTTGCTTGAAGTCCAGTGTGAAGTTTCCACAGTCAGTGATGATTTGGGCTGCCATGTCATCTGCTGGTGTTGGTCCACTGTGTTTTCTGAAGTCCACAGTCAACGCAGCCATCTACCAGGAAATTTTAGAGCACTTCATGCTTCCTTCTGCTGACAAGCTTTATGGAGATGCTGATTTCATTTTCCAGCAGGACTTGGCACCTGCCCACACTGACAAAGGTACCAAAAGCTGGTTCAATGACCATGCTGTTACTGTGCTTGATTAGCCAGCAAACTCGCCTGACCTGAACCCCATAGAGAATCTATGAGTTATTGTCAAGAGGAAGATGAGAGACACCAGACCCAACAATGCAGATGACCTGAAGGCCACTATCAAAGCAACTTGGGCTTCCATACCACCTCAGCAGTGCCACAAACTGATCACCTCCATGCCACGCTGAATTGAGGCAGTAATTCATGCAAAAGGAGCCCCTACCAAGTATTGAGTGCATAGAAATGAACATACTTTTCAGAAGCCTGACATTTCTGTTTAAAATATCCTTATATCTTATGTAATATTCTAATTTTCTGAGACTCTGAATTTTGGGTTTTCATTATCTGTAAGCCATAATCATCAAAATTTCAACAAATAAAGGCTTGAAATATTTCACTCTATTTGTAATGAATCTATATAATATATGGGTTTCACTTTCTGAAATGAGTGACAAAACATATTGACCTTTTTCATGATATTCAAATTTCTTTAGATGTACCTGTAATGATTTTTGCCAATTATTTGCATAAAAATATTTATACCATAATATATAGCACTGTCCTAGTTGAGAATCACAATGGTGTTAAAGCCACATATTCTGGTACAAGTCTGAGGATGATAAATGTACAATTCTTAAAAATACTTGATAATTTAAAACACACACACACAATTTCTGCTTGTCCATTTCAAGTCCTTAAATGACTTTAGCAGCAATTCAGATTGTCGATGAAAAGCAGTGCCAGCCCATCCCTTTACAATAAATTAGACCTCATTGAACTATTTTCCTTTGACTAACATCAGGACACGTGAAGGAGTTGGTGTAGGTGTGTCGTGTGTAAGTTTCACTTTATAGGAAACAGAAACACTCAAGCATATCTGTGGCCTCTGGAGAAACACAAGAACACAAATACAGAAACACACAGAAAAACTCTTCATTTATTGGCATGTATGACATATTAATGACTGCATTGGATGTTATGAATGGTTTTAGTTTGGAACCAGCTAACAGGGAAAGCTCTTTAGCTGACATTCTGGCGAGATTCTCTGAACAAATGTTCTTCCAGTAAAGTTAATGTTCGTTCAAAGTTATCTGGTCTTTAATGTTCTCGAAACGTTAGCACAAATATTGTTCGTGGGACATTATTTCTGAAACCATTGAATACAGTTTTCGTCAAATGTTTTTTTAAATGTTACTGCTTGTTTTAGGATGTTTCTACATAGAACATTTCTATAATAATTGCAAAATGATAAAATAGAGAAAACATTCACACAGCTAAGAATGATAAAAAATGTTTAGAATATTTTTGCATTGCATATTCATTGCATTCAGAAGAACAGGTTGACTGACTTTGAGTAAAGCAGCTGCTGATCAGGATTGTGAAATCAGACACTCGGAAGTGGTTTGATCGTTATTACTCTTGGCAGGCGTTCTTGGTATTGTTCAGTACCTGAAGGCACACGTTAATCGAGATCAACAGGTTTATGTGTCATGATGTGCATAGTCATCACCTAAAGGGTTGGTCTGAGCAGACTATAAATGAGCATTCATTTACCAGCTTTTCATTTTCCATGATCCTTCAAACCGACTTCTTTAAGAAAAGAAGTCTTTATTTCAATTACAAAAAACCTGGGGCAGGAGTTCATCTGACGGACAGGTCTACTGGTTTGAGAGACGTAACTCAAAGTCTGCATACAGATCCTCTCCAACTAAGAGAAAGTGGTGTCTTGGTGGCTCCTGCCCCGGGAACTACTAAAAAAACAACAACAACATGGTGAGTTATTCTTCTCTGATTGCATTAGTTTGGATCACAGTGCTTATGATTTTCTGCTTATGTCTCATTGTTCTGATTCCTTGTTTCCATAATAGAGTTCTACACCAGAAGACTCTGACCTTATTCCAACGAGCCCTGACCAGATTCATCCGTAAGTACATTTAAGCTAATGTTTTACTGAATTTTTTTATACTGTGCACTGCTTTAGATGCTGCTTCATCATGTTCTTGCTGTATTTATTATGTTTTAAAGCAGTGATTCTTAAAGAAACACTCCACTTTTTTTGAAAATAGGCTCATTTTACAACTCCCCTAGAGTTAAACCATTGAGTTTTACCGTTTTTGAATCCATTCAGCCGATCTCCTGGTCTAGCGGTAGCACTCTGGTAACTTGACTCTTCTGTAGTTACATTGTATACTAAGACTAACAGAAAATGAAAAGTTGTGATTTTCTAGGCCAATATGGCTAGGAACTATACTCTCATTCCGGAGTAATAATCAAGGAACTTTGCAGCCATACCATGGGTGCAGCAGGCACAATGATATTACGCAGCGCCTGAAAGTAGTCCCCAGCTAGGTAACTAGTTATGATATAGCTGGGGACTACTTTCAGTTTCATTCGCGGCAGTTTGCGTGTCGGCTTGCTGAAGAGCTACTCAGCGACTCATCCACGGCGGTGCTTGTTGCATTAGCACTGTCATATCTGACTATAACATGCCATATAGCCTATAAAAAGCTCTCACACATTTATTATTTTAATATTTTGGGAGGAGTAAAATTAGCATATGTGGTTTCAACAACCAGATGCATTTACACTTGTCCAGTTTTGTCTGGAATGCGGCCCACACCATGTCCTGAAGTGGTTTGAGCGATCGGATTTAAATGCGTCTCGAAAGTGTTTCGGAGGGCATTTACACCAGCTCTTTTTCAGGATCGGATAGCTATCCGATCAGAAAAAATGCATCAAGTGACCAGGTGTAAACAGCCCCTAAGACAACCAATGAGAACATGACACATACAGTACACTAGGCAGGAATACATGAGGATCAAGGGAATCACATGACTAGACAGGAACCATGACTAAACTACAAAATAAAAGACATGAAAACATGAACATGAAACACAAACAAAACCCAAACCCCACGTTACCTCTATAAATACTGCTACAGTGAGGGAAACATTTTTTTTATCCCCTGCTTATTTTTTATGTTTGCCCACTGACAAAGAAATGATCAGTCTATTATTTTAAGGGTAGGCTTATTTGAACAGTGAGAGACAGAATAACAAAAAAAAAATCCAGAAAAATGCATTTCAAAAAAGTTATAAATTGATTTGCATTTTAATGAGTCAAATAAGTATTTGATCCCCTATCAATCAGCAAGATTTCTGGCTCCCAGGTTTCTTTTATACAGGTAACGAGCTGAGATTAGGAGCACTCTCTTAAAGGGGTCAAATACTTATTTCACTCATTAAAATGAAAATCAATTCGCATTTTTCTGGATTTTTTCTCCTCACTGTTCAAATAAACCTACCATTAAAATTATAGACTGATAATTTCTTTGTCAGTGGGCAAACGTACAAAATCAGCAGGGGATCAAATCATGTTTTTCCCGCATTGTATATATATTTAAGAGATGCACTACAATTTCTGCCTCCGAAAATTTTCATCTGAGAGTGGTATTTTCGGTTTTTGAATGAAAGAGAAAAAGGCTGAAAATACATGTTTCAGTCTCCTCCAGCCATCTTCACTGTGCGGTGGAACGCTCCGCTCAATAATGCGTGCTCCTTCAAGTTGCTCATAGCCCATGTGAATGCTCCACTTTTGTACCACTTATATTCACCGGAAAAGCAAAGTTAGCTCAAATAACATGCTGTCTGGAAATTTCCCTGTAGTATGCTTATTCCTGTTTGCAATAATGTGCTGTAACAAGGTGTGGTAAAATTGGTAAAATGACGCTACCCTCTAGTTCACTGCTCTGACAAGAGTTTTCTACATTATTGGGATAATTGATCAAAAATCTCTTGAATCTGTTGCATTGAACTGAATGAAGAATAATATATATATATATTATGGGTGGGAGAAAAAATCGATTCATGTACGAATCGCGATTCAATGTTCTTACGATTCGAATCGATTCAAAAGTTTTAAAAATCTATATTTTTTTAAAATGTTATTTTTAAAAAATAACGTGCTGTGGTCGTACTAAAAAGACGGAAGCCAACCGCGAGAGTTTGTGCGCCACCCGGACAGATTAGAGTGCGCACAGAGTGCAGAGGACAATAGAGTATGCGCGAGCCATGGAAGAGGAAAGACAAATAATACATCAGCCCCATTTTCCGCGAGGGCAAGCATTTGGAAAAGTAGAATAGTAATAGGAATAGTAACTGCACAGAGAAGCACACTTTCTACGGAACATGTAGACAGCTTCTTTTTCTGCAAAAGAACTTAGTTCTTCCAGTTATTAGAGAAAAGTAAGTTACTAAGTTCAGAGGTCAAGATGCACTTTAAAGTGAAGCTGCTACTTTAAATCTAAATCCAGTTTTGAATGCATTTGTTCATGTATTTAGATTTGTGAATGTTCTGATATTTGTTAATGCTGTTTGTTTTTAAAAGCACTTTAAATCTGAATCCAGCAGGTGTTTTTTTTTGTTAATGTATTTGCAATAACAAGTTATTGTTACTGTTGCACTTTGTATATACATTTAGCAACTGTATTTAATTTAATTTGTGCATTCACCACCTTTTTTTTGTAAAAATATATATATTTTTTTTTATTTTTATACTAAGTCGTTTAATGTGCAAGAAAAGGAAACAAAATAAATTTCAGGTTTTTGATGCAGTGGTATTTTTCTTTCTTTAGGACTGTCCATCACAGTCAAATAGGAACAAAAAAAGTAACACTAAACCACAAACTGGAATAAAATATAAATAAATAATATATATCAAGTCGAAATTTGATTCAAATTGGAGAATCGTTTTTGAATCGTGAATCGAAACAATCGTGAATCGATTTTTAATTGAATCGTGACCCCAAGAATCGATACGAATCGAATCGAGAGATTCCAAAAGATTCCCAGCCCTAATATATATATATATTAGGGCTGTCAATCGATTAAAAAAATTAATCGTGATTAATCACATGATTGTCATGAGTTGACTCGCGATTAATTGCAATTAATCACACATTTTTATTTGTTCTAAATGTACCTTAAATTTTTAATACTCTAATCAACATGGGCATGGACAAATATGGATGCTTTATGCAAATGTACGCTATATTGCCAAAAGTATTGGGTCGCAATAAGGTTCAAGGTTCAAAAAGAAAATGATTGATTGAGTCAGTGTGGAAGAACTTGACTGGTCTGCATAAAACCAAGTCCTAATCCCAGTTTAACACCTCTGGTGTGACTGTAAATGCAGACCGTGAGCCAAAAACTCTTCACCAAACACCAATGACTTGTACATATGGGTTCAGTCATTTTAGACACTTCCAAAACTGTTGCAACAGAGATGAAATACAATTTTTAAATACATGAATTATGTTCCCATCGTTGTTGCCACAGATTTGGAAGTGCATCTGTTCTAAAGAAGGGGGTGTCCCAATACTTTTGTCTATATAGTGTATGTACAAGTCATTGGTGTTTGGTGATGAGTTTTAGGCTCAAGGTCTGCATTTACAGTCACACCAGAGGTGTTAAACTGGGATTAGGACTTGGTTTTATGCAGTTCTTCCACACTGACTGAATCAATCATTTTCTTTTTGAACCTTGTCTTATACACAGAGACATTGTCATGTTAGAGTCCAAACTGTTGCTATAATATTAGAAGCACACAATTTCCTAGAATATAGGAATATAGAATATATATGCTTTAACATTAAGATTTGTACTCATAGAAATTACTAAAGTAGTCAAACCTGTTCATTAGAAGGGCAATATAGTGTATGTTTATTATTATTGAAACCATAGTCAACATAAAGCATGAAGAGTAGACATGTTTCAAAGGTCATAGATGTTTTTCAAATAACTTGTTCATGTCTATTAGACATGAAAAAAGAAATACCAGGTTCCCATTACTTCTCTTTCTTTGCACTGAGCAATTTACTGACACAAACCTGTTAGCATTTTTGCACACAGGGCAGCTCTTCTTCTGAACATGCAAAATGTACATTTATTATTACATTTGTTTCCCTATCTTTGCCCACATACTGTATTTTGATGAAGCTAAATTCTCAATAAAACTGTTTTCATTGGTATATTTTACTGTTTCTGTTGTCAGACAACGGAATGAATATGAAATAGTGACTGAAACGTGACCCATTAAGACATAACCAGCTCTCCCTTCCAAGATGTTAATCTGCACAAAAATCCTGATAATCGAGCCGTCGTCTGATGAAATCAAATACACATAAGATAAAGACAATAGCTGTGCTGTGATTTCGGCTATACTTGCATGTAAAATTAGAGAAGCAACATAATATCTGTGTTTAACTGAATTAAAGCGCTGCTCCTCTCTGCTGATCGCTGAAGAGAAACTGAGCAGACACAGAGAGAGAGAGAGAGAGAGGTGTGTGCACGCGTTGGGAGAGCAAGACCTCGCGCTCGCGCAACAGTACCAGTGATTCTCAGAAACTAGGTTTGGGTGCTTTTTTGAAGGGAAAACAGTCACTAAAGGGGTCTGCAATGTTGCTAAGTTGGCAACACTGTGCATCTCCATTTCTCCAACTACGGGTTGGGCCACGGGTCAAACCGGAAATACGCGCTGTGTTAATCGCGCGTTAAGAAAATTAGTGCCGTTAAAATGAATTTGCGTTAATGCGTTATTAACGTGTTAACTTTGACAGCACTAATATATATATATATATATATATATATATATATATATATATATATATATATATATATATATGTATATATGATATTTGATATTATTTTAATATATTTTCTGTATGTTGTGGTGTAATTTTAAATAAAAAGTAACACCTATGGTTATTTTTGGCTTGTATTTTTTAGTGATGGAGGACCTCACCCCCCCCTCACCAGACGACCCCCCCCTCACCATCATAATCTGTGCTTGGGCTGGATGGGAAAATGTGGAGATTACAAAAATAAACTACTAACCTCGAAACATATAATTAAACTAATTCAAAAACCATATGATTTTATCGAAAAAATATATATAGAAAAATATTATAATCACATCTTTAATAAGGTTTTAAATAACCTTAAGATTGATCTTGATAAATCAAATCAGTTTGCTTTTATAATTTTTATTAAAAAGGACGGAACATTAGATACCGAATATCCAAAAGTGTACAATCCAAACTTAAAACATAAAAAACATAGTGAAGATTATATATTTGATCTACTAAAAGAAATTCTTGATAAAAATGATTGTCTGTATAAGGAGGCACTGATATTTTCTTTTAATAGTCCCTGTTTAGCAAGGCCCACATTTAATTCTTGCTCAGATAAAGCTATTGATATAGCACAGAAACTATATGAAAAGCATGGAATGAAAATGATTATTGTCTTTTATAATCCCTGGGGCATTAATGGCTCATATGAAAGTATTTTACCTTATAAGCCTCTTAAAGATTGCACTTACACTTTTAAGTCCCAAACACTGGGAAGTATTGATATCATTATCTCTAACAAGACAACCAAAAAAAAAAAAAGAGAAGAAGTGGAAAATAAATTATTAGAATCTATTTACAAAAAATATCCTGCAGATTTACAAAACAAAGCTTTTTCAATGGAAATGGATAATATAGATACACCAGAATATAATCTTGGGAAATATTGGTCAAAAATAAAAAATCCCCAAAATAAAGAAAGGTTTGATCAAATTGTATCCCATTTATTTGAACATCCATCATTAAATAAAACATTTGATGATTTCAAAAATCATGGTTTGGAGAAGTTTTACAAATGTATGAAAGATATATATCATCTTTTAATTGGTGACAATGCAAATTTATCTGATTGTTTAATTGATGATTATGATGCAAATTCTTTTAATATTTTAATTGATGATCTGGTAACTTCACTTTTATTTGGTGATGATGCAAATTTATCTGATTGTTTAATTGATGATTTTTATTTATATGAAGAAATCCGCTCAGATCTGCAGAATGTTTTCTTTCCTTGGTGGGCTAAGAAAGTGGAAGATGCATCCAGCAGGTTTTTAAATAAGGAAATCAGTTACTTTCTTCAAGAAAGTGCTGTTTGTCATTTCCTTAGAGACCTAAAAAAAGTTGAACATTATTTTGTTATTGGTTATGTTAAACAAATTTGAATATTAAAAAAGTGTAATCTGATATGAACATTCAAATAAACATGCAGTTTTGGCCGTATGATTGTTGTTGTGCAGTATTTTTCTTTATGATGATTTGTCTGTTAGATTAATGAAAATGTTTTGTTAGAGGTTAGAAGTTTGTACTGCAGTTTTCAGAAAAACTGTGTTTTGTCTCTTGGTGGGTTAGCATGATATTGTGCTATTTATTTAAAAAAAAAAATATATATATTTTTTTTTAACATATGTGGTTGGAACTACAGCTCTCGACCGGTGGTTGGAAGCAGAGTTTCTTGTTATTGAAACATGTACAATAAATTATGTTCTTATATTAATAAGCACAATAAGCAAGCTAACATGCATCACAACATTGGCTGATGGAAAAAAGAGAACCCTGATTGTTGTGGCAATTTCCTATTTCAATAAGGCAAGAGGCAGAAAGCCTTTGTGATAACGACCCGGGCAGTCACAAGGAGGATCGACAGCAAAGTTGGAGTCCAAAGGGTTATTTATTTAGAGCAGAAGTGCAAAATGTGCAAATATATAGGTTGAAGAGTTTAAAACAAAGATTGCAATAAAAAAACAAACAGTCTAAAACTTGAACTGCAAGTACTAAAAGCAGTACCAACTCCCCTCTTCAAGGTTGAGGCTGGAGTTTCACATGCTTCACAGCAATACAATCTTGTCTCAAGTGCCTCTATCCGTCCACTGCCTTACTACTAGGGGCGGCCATCTTAAATAAGCTTTCCTGTAGCTCAAATGGTAGAGCATGGCGCTAGCAACGCCAACATCACGGGTTCGATTCCCAGGGAAATCAAGAGCTGATAAAATGTAATACTGTAACTTGAATGCAATGTAAGTCGCTTTGGATAAAAGCGTCAGCTAAATGTAAATACACATTTTTTCCCGCTCACCAATTTGGAACATACCATTTTTTTATAAGAAACTTTTGACTCTTATGATATACAGGAGATGTAGAAACAAGAGTTTAAGTAGATAGATACAATTAAAATACAATTAAAAAGAGAATGGATAACCAAAAACATTTGCTCCAACACTTACATACACTAGTTAAACTAAGCACTTTTCTCAGTTTGCGCTTCCTATAACCTACTTAGCTAGACGAGGAAATACAAACAAGCAGAACCAACATTAACAGTGAATACAGTGATGGAAGACAATTTCCAAGTCTCTCCATCACAGCCTTTTAAATGGTAAACAGTCATACAGCTCGGCTGCAAAATGTCTTGAAAAATGTCTCAACATATGTGTCCATTTAAGGTATCAAACTATGTCCCCTAGATGTGTTTCTAAGTATTTAATGCAAATTATTTTCTAAGATGCTAGGATATAGGTTCTCTAAAATATTGTTTCTTGTCTCACTCCCAGCTACACACGCACACACACACACACACACACACATGTCATACATTCCCTGTTGTTCTTTTAGCACATCAAAATAACTCAAGCATAATGAAGCAAATAATACCTATAATAATAAAATTTCCCTCACACTGATCAAGAACCTCATTGGTTTGAGCATCACTGTTAATGATGTTCAAATCATCATCTTTATGAGTGAAATGTGTTTAGAGTAAAGAGTCCTGTGTCATAAACAGTTATTTCAAATATTTTCAAAAAAGTTTTATTTGTAGTGTTTCACAATCCACATCGTTTCAAAGCAGCTTTACAGAAATTCATTATGTTAATATTTCTAATCTCCTAATGTCTTATAGTCACATTGATCCATTTAGAGCTGCATCGAAACAATGTAAAGTTGTAAACCATTAAGCAGTTGAGATTTTCCTTATTTGTCAGAATTACCCTATTCCGACCTGTAAATGATTTTTTGTTAAATATAACATTTCAGTCATGTGTGTTTTCAGTCATCTGTTTAGAATCAGAACTAGCAATGACAAATTTGTGAATAAATTATTTTTTGATCTAATCAGACAAACGGATTTGCACAATTCAGTTTGAGTTACTCGAATTATTCACTCATGATCTGAATTGTTTCTAGTGGTTTCTCACACACAAATAGCATATTTTGTAAGACAGAAATCAGAAAAAGGGTGCTGGATGAGGTGGATATTTACCTACAATCCATTGTAAGAAATAAAACTTTATAAATGTCTTCTTTATAGCTCTTTACTGTGCATGCAGCTTGTGAATGATAGGTAAAGAGTATTTATATCCATTTATATCTAGGGCTGCCACCCGACTAAAGTTAATCAATGAGACCAGGCTTAATGGGATAGTTAACAAAAAATTTAAATTACCGCATGATTTACTCACATTCAAGCCATCCTAGGTGTATATGAGTTTCTTTTTCCAGACAAATACAATTGGAGTTATATTAAAAAATGTCCTGACTCTTCCAAGCATTATAATAGCTGTTAACATTTTAAATTTCAAAACAAAGTGCATCCATCATCATAAAAAGTGCTCCACACAGCTCTGGGGGTTTAATAAAGGCCTTCAGAAGTGAATCGATGTGATTGTGTAAGAAAAAAAAAATCATATTTACAAATTTATAAACTGTAATCTCTAGCTTCTGCTAACTTTATGATGTAGGTGTAGCGTAAGATCCAGTGAGAATATGCTAGTCTCGCGAGAACCAAGTTTTGTTTACAGCAGAAGAAAACCAGTCTTCTCTTGGCTTATATCGAAATCCTCCAATATTTTTCTTTACAAATCCTCAAATTGTACTTCTAATACATGACTGGTGTTTTGTTTTGCTCTGTCCTCTGTGCTTCGACCACAAGTACAGTATGGAGTACCTCAAGGCTCAGTACTAGGACTGTTGCTGTTCATGCTTTACATGTTACCCTTGAGAGATATCATCAGGAAACATGGTTTCACTGTTATGCTGTATGTAACATGGGTTTCACTTTTATACTGATGATACTCAGCTCTGTATTTCTTCACGGCCCGATCAAACATTCCAATTCGCAAAACTAACGGAATGCATAGTTAATATAAAAAAAAAACTGGATGACTAGCGATTTCCTACTGCGAAATTCTGATAAAACAGAGGTTTTAATTATTGGACCAAAATACTTGATTAGCTGCTCTGTTAATTCTTCATCATCAGTTAGGACCCTACAGTAGGTGTGCTATTTGATAGCAGTCTTTCCTTTGAAAGCCATGTTTCCAGCATTTGTAAGACCGCATTTTTCCATATATAAAATATATCTAAATTGAGACCTATGCTCTCATTGTCAAATGCAGAAGTGTTAATTGATGTGTTCATGACCTCAAGGTTAGATTATTGTAATGCTTTATTGGGTGGTTGTTCTGCACGCTTAATAAAAAAACTCCAGCTGTTTAAAAATGCAGTGCCGAATTCAATATCATAGATTATGATAAAAATGTATGTTAATAAACTCTGGACATTTTTACTCAATATGGATTAATCTAACATCCTATCACACAACAGAAATAAATGCTACAGCAGCCAGTCAGTGCATGTCGCTAATAACAAGTCTGCATGTTCTGTGTGTCTCTCTCTGTGTGAATGCGTGGAGTAGTTTAATCTGTTACACATCCCCTCGTTGAAATTGCTACCTAATTACCTAATCCCTACCCCACCCCTAATCCTAATCCCTCTCTCACACCTACTTCTAAACCTACCAATACTAGGGGAAAACCTGATTGCCTATGATACAAGCACTGTCTCTGATTGATTTATTCAGGTCTGCCATCAGAGGGCAGTGTTGATCTTCCAGCAGTGCTGAGGACTCTGGGAAATCAGCCAAAGAAGACTCTTACTTTCACTGGTATGATTTGTTTCTGTTTCCTATAAAGCAACACCCTGATTCTCCTAAACATATTTCGCAGATGAAGATGAAATTAATAACCAAACCTGTTTACAGTCCCTCAAGTAAAGTACTTAATATTCAATAACACTAAATATAAGTTCTGATCCCTAAATCCAGTCTCTTCTCTCTGTGATTATGACACACTGTTTTAAAATGAAATCAACATAGTAATTGCAATGTTGTTCGTTTCAGAACACAACCAAGAGCCCAAATTCCTTACACCACAGATTCGATCCATCAGACAAACATGGAAGAATCATCTGAAGCCCATTTCCGCCCCGTAAGAAAAAAATGAATGCCTCAAAAAGAATGCCTCAAAAAGTTGAAATTATGATTTACTAAATCGAAATTATGACTTGCTGACCTGCAGGCTCATGATCTAACATGATACAACACAGATGGTCCGATGAATTGTGAACATATTAAGGAGTATTTTAAACGTGGTTTTACTAACAATGAACTTTCACTTTATTAGCAGAACAGCATGGAATAGCTCTGAGCAAACACACTCTTGAAAGGATTTTAAGGTAGAACCAGCTTTGGCGCAGAAAGAACAAAACGGATGTGGCTGAGGTGGCAGCTTTCATTGAACAGCAACTTCAAACCTCTGGCCAGTCCCATGGTAAATGTTGGCTGAATGGTATTGTAACTGATAGGGAAACAGTGCGAGTTCTGCTCCGGCTTTTAGATGGTGAAGGGGTTAACTTGAAGTCAAGAAATCGACTGAGGCGGTGTGTGTATCATAGCCGTGGTCCGAACTTTATGTGGCACGTAGATGGCTATGACAAGCTGAAGCCATTTGGAATCGGAAGAAGAGGATGTATAGATGAATTTTCCAGGAGTATGATATGGCTTGAGGCATACAAGACCAACAATGATCCAAGACTTATTGCTGGATACTTCATGGATGCGGTAATTAAATCTGAGGGGTGTCCTGCAAGAGTAAGGCTAGATTTAGGAACAGAAAATGTTAATTTGGCTGAGATGCAAACATTTTTTACTTTTTCTGAGGATCGACCAGAAACAGACCATGTTACTTTTGCCCCAAGCTCTGGAAACCAGCGCATCGAAAGATGGTGGCTCACTCTGCGAAGTGAATGTGTCCAATTTTGGATAGACCTCTTTGACAAACTGAGAGAGAATGAGCACTTCGCAGACACTCTTTTGGACAAATCCTTGGCCCAGTTCTGTTTCCTTAACAAAATACAGGTGAGATCTCATTCATCGTAACTGCCTTGATTGCCTTTGCGTTAACATCTTTTAGAGGACTTTGTAGTCACAGATTTTATGTGGAGTTCAGCAGGCTTAATAATGTCTAAATTTATGTCGGGATACTGTACTCAAAATGATTTGGCTAGGCATTAAAAGTTACAAAAGTATTGTTTTATATGTTAACTGAAAAAGGAATACTGTGTAGGTGGTTTAAACCAACAATAACTTCCAATTTTGTTTCCATCAATTATGAGAACTGAAATATATAGCTGATTAACACGATAAAAGCTAGCAAGAGTTTATCTAAATATATTATTTAATTTAATCTGAATGGAGTAAGGCTCTAAGATTTTGTCCAGACAGGGCTTCACAACACACACACACACACACACACACACACAGAAACCTGATCATTTTCAATACACTTTATTAGATTTATTTAACTGTAGCATAGACCTGGTGTTAAAGGGCAAAATTAACTATTGTTATTATAAACTGAAATAGGTCAGATTAAAAGTAAAATAACATTCTGTCCATCCATTAGATGAACAAATGTCACTCAGTTTTGTCTGTCACTTCCCTAAGTGTCCACCAGATGCCACCTATACTATAGTCTAACATGGAATTGTAACTTGAGTCACCTCTTTTATTGACGTCCTCACTCAGTGTATTTTTAATGTTATAAATAATTTTTATTATGCATACGAAAAATGTAAAATATATTACATTTCTCATTCATTGCACATTTTCTGTGATTTGATTACCTGGTTCCATGATTCATGCTCTGTGCGATTCCCCTGCTACACGCATAGATTGCCAGACATCTACTAACTCTGTTTCAATACGTTTCCTTACAGTAAGAGCTTGATGAGATTGTCTTAGCTTGGAACAATCATAGAATATGGCCCGTCCACAACTCACGGTCACCACATGGCCGGTCATCCATAATGTGTGCAGTATCTCATCTATATGGAGCCACAGACCACCTGCATCCAGTTCATCTGGAGAAGGTTCAAGTCTGTTTAGAAGAGTGTATTTTCAAAGACTTTACATGCGATGAAGACATTTTTAACATGTGTTAATCTTATGTCAGAGCATGATTTGAACCTTACAAATGATGTGTTTGCAGCAGTGTACTTGTGCATAACACTTAGGGAGCTAATTAACAGTGAGCCTCATAACTAAAAAATGTGTTGCTGACTTAACATTTGAGATTTGTATTCTACTGGTCAGTAGTGAAGACAAACAAGTTATGTTTTAACAAGGGAATGGTTTAATTGTCCCAAAACAACACATTCCAAAATTGCAATTGGAAAAAAATACATTTAAATAAACTGTAGCATACTTGTTATATTAATGAAAGAACAGTGATGACGAGAATAAAAACAAAATGAAAGCTTTGTATAATATGTGTAGAAAATCTTCTTTTTATCAACATACATGACAAATTGTTGTAGAATCTTTGTTACTGGAATAACAAAAAGGCCCTTTCAAACTTTGTGCCTCGGAGAGAATATTAACAGGAACTTTGTAAATGTGAACATGTAAATCACATCTTGAAAAAAAAGACAAAAACAAAAAATAAAGCATGCTTTGACCTCAATTGTGTTGTTTAAGCTTAGCTTCAGTTCCTTCCTAAATAGTAAGCCTATACTACGTGTACTAGACTATATCCATGACCCATATGTTGCTCTCTAACACTTTGTTCATTTCATGCATGGCCAAACTCTGGGTAGTTATCATAATTCACAGGCAGCTCCAGGTAACAGCCACATGTGTGTGCAATGGGTCGTCTTTGAAAGCTTTCCAGTTGTGTGAAGCTAACGGTGATGTTCTTTCCCAGGAACAAATCTAACCAAAGGAAGAGGTACAGGTGTTGTTTATCTGATTCTCTAAGAAATGTACTTAGATACTTCCCAGTTTGTTTTTGTTGTACATTCATCGTAGCAGGGTAATCTATTGATTTCATGAGCTTTCTTGATGTCGGTTGGAGTTCATCATAGGCAGCTGCGACGTCCTGGAGCTCAAATCTCATAGGTGCAAGCACGTCATGCCACTGCTCTATCACAAACATCAGCTTCTGATGTGCCATCTCCTCCAAGAGCTGCTCGATATTACCTGCTGTTGGGACTCTTCGACAGTTATGATGATCCATCACCTCAAACAGCTCTTCTTTGTCCACATCTTCAAAATGTGAACAGCACGATTCTAGGATCACCCTGTCTGATTCTGTAACATATCTGAGAAAGCAGTCCACAAAACTTGTTGTGACACATCCATGGGCTGCCTGTTCCAGCATTACAGGTGCTATTTTTACAGGCAGGTACTTCTATTTTAGCCAACCAAATGCAATGATTTGGCCAATGCTTTCCCACTCTTGTTGACCAAAGTCATGTCGTAGATAAGGGACCTTAAAACTATTTCCCAAAGTGCATTGCTCATAAAAGTCATTCCAAAACTAGGAAAGCACATCCCTCCCCCCTCCTTCACCCTCCTTCACCCTCCTTCATCAACAGCATTTTCTAGCCGTCCATCAGGAAGAATGACTTTCATACTGTAAAAAATAAATCCATAAAAAACTGGCAGCTATTGTTGCCGTAATTCTACCGTAAAAAAATACAGTAACAAGATTTTAGGTTTTACGGATTTAATTTAAATTTACAGTTCAATACCGTAATTTCATTAACTGATATAATGTTAATATACCAGCCTATTGAAGTACTGAAAGTCTGTTTTGTACCTTTGTAATACACTGATAGCCACCAAAAGCAGGAAATGATGAAAAAGTCACATGATGAACCGAAGCCAATCACAAACAGCTTTTAAATAATAACATATACAGAAGGTGCACAGCGTCATTCACACAAACACTAAACACCGTCATGGTGAGACTCATTAAACTGAAATATGCAATAAACATTAATTTAATAACATTAGCTGTAACAAACAACCCTAATAAACATAGTTGATAAGAAGAAACATAGTTATTTCAAAGAAAAAACATCAAATTCAAACAATATTTGAAATGCAACGCAGGGAATTCTGGGAACGTCAGTTTACGGTCTTTCCCTGTAAATTTTACAGGAACTTACCGTTAACAATTTAACAGGTTTTTACTGTAGCATTTTCAGTTTTTTACCATTAAAATCACTGTCATTTTTTGCAGTGTAGATATGTTATCTGTCAAGACACTTTTGTCACAAAAATGTGCAATAAGCTGTCGAAGGGCCTGGCCGCGATGAATAACAAGAATTTCTTCACCCTTTCACTCTGACCAAACGGCTCTGGTGAGTTATCAATTGGAGAAGGAACAGAATATGATTCCTCTAAAAGAGGTAAGGTTTCATCTAACACAGTGTCTTCCAGCCCAGAGATGTGTCCTGTGGAGACTGTTACTACAGTGAAATACATATTCCCTCATTTATTTGTGTTTATTAACCACCGACAAACACAACAGCAGTTGCCCATAGTGCTGTACAAATGAAATAAAAACCCAGTAAAAAGTAAAACATCAGTAAACTCAAAAGATAACTTAAAGCCTACAAACAAAGTTTAAAAAGCCAAGGTAAGAAAATAAGATTTCAATTTAGTTTTAAAATCGTAAAACAAAATTTGACGCTTTCACAGATAAAGGAAGGTTATTCCGTAGCCTTGGTCCAACTGTTGCAAATAGTAGTATGTTTTCTAGCTGGATGTTGTGCTTACGATCAGTAATCACGTCTTTTGCATTCGACCAAACTGATTTGCAGAAATCAAAACACGAGCCCCGGTCGCTGTGAAGCGGGAGCGACTAGGCACAGAGGATTCTTGGTCTTAAAGCCTTCTTTGAGCGGCTACCTTTGCAATTCAAACAATACTTTGGAAAAATAATAATTTATTTGTTATTTGTATAGTCTAGTTTAGGGGTGTCAAACTCATTTTAGGGTGAGGGCCGGATGAGAAGAAATGTGACCATGTGAGGGCCAAATCACTTTTTTTTAAATCATAGTGCACCAAATTACAAATTAATTTGCAAAAAAAAACTATAGACACTCTTTTCTGTAAAAACTGCATTTAATAAGTCCTCAGAAACTGTTCATTAACACTCATTCCTTTTTGAAAAAAATATATAATGTCTAAGTAATGGCAATCAAATCCCTTTCCTTTGAATATGAATATTATTTGTCAGATACTTTTCAGTAATGAGAAAATAAGAAATAAATATGCTACAGGCTCTCTTTGTGTACAGACAGTTAAATATTTACATTAAATATGAACATTACATTAAATATGAACCACCAAGCTATACAATATAATTTACAAACTAGAAAAAACACTTTAACTTTAAAACTGCCTTTAACATATTTAACAACTCAATAGTATAGCTTATGTAAAAAAAAACAATAATAATAATAAACAAAATAATTTCTTTATGGTTAGTTAATGCAAATTAAAAAAAAAAAATACTTTGGATATGAACATTAAATATACAATAGAAATGAGATCTTTCCTTTAACAAAGACATCATAAAGCACGTAAGCATTATGATTTTAATTCTTGCTTTCTGACATCTCTTTTCTTCAACCAGTGCATCAACATCAGCAACCAGTTTTTGAGCCGTTGCCACTCTCATAATGTCATTTAGATGTCTGTGTGTGAGTCGAGAGCGCAGGTTGGACTTGTTAATGTTCATTACAGAAAATGCCTGCTCACAGAGATATGTAGTCCCGAACATGCTGAGGATTTTGGATGCAAAAGTTGTCATTTTGGGGAACGTCGGTCCGAGATTTTGAAAAAATAAATCCACAGTGACTGTTGCGAATTTGTCTTTCAAAGGTGTGTTGCACTGCCATTCGATTAGTTCCATTTGGAGTTCCTCCGGTACATCTGTTGCGCTCGCAGTAAACGGTGAACGGAAGAGAGAGAATTCCTTCTCAAGTTCATTGAAGATCTGGAAGCGATTCTGAAACTCATTCTGCAGACCAACAATTTTTTCTTTGTATTTGACCATGTTGACTTTGTCATGAGCGGTGTGCAAAGATTTTAAATAGGGAAAATGAGCTGGATTACCTTGGGAAAGCTGTTTCCCCCACAGATCAAGTTTCATCTCAAATGCGTGAATGCAATCGTAATATTCAGTTACGACTTTGTTGCGGCCTTGCATCTTAGTATTGAGCACATTTAAGTGCTTGGTTACGTCCACCATTAAAGCAAGATTACGATCCCACTCGGGGTCATCCAGCTCAGTCACCGGTTTTCCCTTGTCTTTCATGAACTGACTGTTCTCAGAGCGCAGTTCAAAGAAACGTTTGAGCACGGCTCCCCTGCTCAACCAGCGAACTTCGGTGTGGTAGGGTAGACTGTGAGAAAAAAAAAATTCAGATAAAAAGGCCTCAAATTGCTGATGGTTGAGCCCCTTTGCTCTGATGAAATTAACAGTTTTTATTACCACATTCATAATATTGTCAATCTTTAGGGTTTTGCTACACAACACTCCCTGGTGTAAAATACCATGAAAATTCCAGAATTTTTGGTATCGCGACCACCCACATCGTGTTGAACCCGTGAACCCTCAAATGAGATCCAGATGTTGCAATCGTCATGCGTGAAATTCCGACGTCATCTGTGGATGAGCTATGATGTTTGTACGTGTCTGTCCGGTGACAGGAGATAAAATGAAGCCCTGATGAATGTTTTTGAAGATGTTATGCTCATCCGGGGGGTTTGCCCATCTGTGGACCACGTGTCTGGTTGCATTCCAAAGCGTTCTCTCTGTATGAAAAAAGATATTGGATTTAAGGACAATAACAGAATAAATAAACAATTTTAAAAGACCATATCACATTATGCGTATTCACACATATACTCTGTTGGTTTTATAAAATGTAATTAAATAACACTCCTAATAATGAATCCTGTGGTTTCAAAACAAATAACACTGCACCATGTGTATGTCTGTTTTCTTTAGTCGGGACAAAGCCGTCTGTTACTGCATAACACTTTCGCAGATGCTTTGTAATAAGTTATATCGTGGTACTTGAGCGACCCCTGCCGGTCACACTTAAAATAACCTCTCTCACGAAAATATCATTATTTATTCTATTTATTCAGAACCAAATATATAAACATATTATAACAATTTATATATCCTGTTGTTTTGTGTTTAAATTACTATCCGTGTCATTTACGTTTAAATATTTCCAAAACCACACAAATAATGTATAGATCCTTTTTCTATAATCGATATAACAGATGTTGTCTCAGGAAGCAATAAATTCGCAGTACGGGCCTTTAAATACCGTAAATGTTTAGGATCGGGGAAAAACATTTTCACGAGACTCCTTGGACATTTCTTGCAACTTTTTCTGGAACTCTTCAGTTTTTTGGAAAAATGGCCATTACAGGTAAGTTTGATTTATTTCCTTAAAAAAAAAAGAAGCCTGTCATTTGTCTGTTTGGGTACAGCTAGTGGTGAAATCTTTGTGTTTTATCGTAATCATAGCAACACGTGTGAAATGTATTCAATAACTGATCATGATTTGTCATTTAGGCCTATGTTCTGGAGGCTATCGGACCGTTTTATTAGTCAGCCTAGTTGTTATGTCTGATTGTTTGAGATTAAATTTCGATTTGCCTCAGCCTTTTAACTTGTAATCGGCTTCTAAACTTTTTGTTTAATTATTTGTGCTTGTAATATACGCGAGGGCAATGTTTTAATTATGCCTGGTTTTAAACTTTTAACTTGTAATCGGCTTCTAAGTTTTTAATTGTTTGCGTTTGTAACTCCCAACCATTGTTTTATTTTGGCCAGTTGACCAGCAGACCGCATGGTCTAGTGGTTAGTGATCCTGGCTATGAATCAGGGGGTGCGAAGACATGGTGGTTTGTGTCCCAGCCTTGTTGGAAATGGGAAGCATTTCTTTAACTGTTTTTGACAAGACGTTCGATATTAGTTTTAAAATATTTTAACGGTTAATATGTTTGTTTTGGATGTAAACTGTTATGTCTGATTGTTTGAGATTAAATTTTGATTGGTTTTATGTACCTATGATTGTTGATGTCTGCTTTTAAACTTTTAACATGCAAAGTCTTTATGGCTTCTGAGTTTTTTGTTTAATTATTTGTGCTTGTAATATACACAAGGGCAATCCTTTAATCATGCCTGCTTTTAAACTTTTAACTTGTAATCGGCTTTTAAGTTTTTAATTGCTTGCGTTTGAGATGGTAGACACAATCTGATCGATACAATGAATGGTGAACGCCTCAAGGCCCCCGTTAACATTGTTTTATCACCCGGTAATAATTATGACGTTAATCTTTTTACGGAACAAATTGAAAAAAAATTACAGAGCGACGATCAGTTACTGTCCGACGACACTGTCGAGATCGAAGTTGATGTGGCCATGAACAGACAAGGAGGAGGGGGACAACGTCGTAAACTCACAGACTTGCCGTTACAACAGGTGATTAAAAGAAAAAAGACGAGTTTATTTATACCCCTGAATTCCGCTAATAATTTACGTTTCTCTATCTGTCTTGTGCGTTTTCTTGATCCGCAATTACCCGAGAGTGAATTAGAAAATCGGGCGACCGTGATCCACAACGATGCAGGTTTTTCGAACCAAGGCAAGATCGGTCTTCACGATATAGCGAGGTTTGAAAATCAGCTAGATATCAAAATCGTTGTTTTTTACAGGACGAGCGCAGGCGCGTTAGAAATGTTCAAAAATCATGCCGAAATTCATCCTAAGACCATGTTTCTTTATTTACACGATGGACATTATTACATGATTCTGAATCTGACGGCGTTCATAGGGGCTAGCTACGTGTGCCATTTCTGCTATAAAGGCTATGAGAAAATTTGAGATCACCATTGTAAGTACGTCTGCAACGTCTGTTTTGACCGAGACTGTTTCAAATACCCTAAAAGAACCGTTCACTGTCCCGATTGTCTGTGCTATTGTAATTCGAACTACTGTTACGCCATGCACAAGAAGACTCCGCCCGGCAAAGATAATCCCCCTTGCGACGTTATAAAATATTGCAAACTATGTAACAGGTGGTACGAAATGAAAAGTCCCGTCGATGGCCACAAATGCTCTTCCTCCCGATGCAGCGATTGCGGGGAAGAGCTGCATGACCGTGGGTTACATTTCTGCCACATACAGCCCCAACCTCCCAAGGAAACTAGCAAAAATTTAATTTTTTATGATTTCAAAACTCGTTAGCCGGTTCAGACAACCCCGATTCGAAGGATACTGTTTCATTTTATTATTTTCAAACAAATTATGAGGGTCCTTACCCCGACAAAAAGTTTTACGGGAATGAAAACATGTCGGATAAAGACCAGGCAATGTTCGATGCGTGATATAGCACGGTCTCTGGTAAATTCTTCCATTTCAGGAAGGAACTGCACGCGTACGGGGTGAACGACGTCGTCTTATTATGTGAAGCCTCCATGAAACACAGAGAAGCATTCATAGACTGTACCGAGCTTGATCCGTTCAACTTTACCACTCTTGCGATCTGTTGCATGGGGGTCTTCAAAACGCATTATCTTGACAGAGACACGCTGGCTCTGACGCATAATAACATGTACGTCCAGCACAGCAAGGCTTACTCTAACACATCGATCGAAAGGCTCGAGTATGTGAAAAAGACCCGAAACATAGACCTTCACCACGCTCTAAATCACGGTGAAGTGCAGATCGGTCTTTACTTTTTAGATGGTTACTACGAGCAGGACGGGGTGAGGCATGGGTTAGAATACAAGGGGTGTTTATTCCATGGTCACGAATGCCGCTTCAAACCTCATAAAACCCATCCTTTGTCAGGCATACCTTTTGGCATTCTCAGAAGACGGTTTGATGACAAGGTCGAAGTTCTGCAAAACGCGTACGGCTTGAAAATAGAGACTCTCTAGGAGTGTGAATGGACCATAATGAAACAGACCGACCCCTCTGTGATGGAGTTTATGAGTACTTATTCGGTTCCAGAGAGACTGAAACCTAGAGAAGCACTTTTTGGTAGAAGAACTAACACTTACAAACACTATCACAAAACGACCGACGGTGAGAAAATAAGCTACATCGATTTTACCAGTTTATACCCCTACTGCAAAGCTAGGAAGAGCTATCCGATTGGACACCCTCAAATCATTTATAATGATTTTGAACTGATTGAAAATTATTACGGTCTTATCAAGGCCGTCGTGTATCCCCCTCGCAAATGAATTCACCCTGTACTGCCTTACATATGCGGAGGAAAACTCATGTTCCCCTTATGTCGTACCTGCGCGCACACCGAAAACCAGACGACGAGCTGTTGCCTCACAGACGAGGAGATGGCTCTCTCAGGGTGTTGGGTCAGTATCGAGCTTTTAAAAGCGATCGAGAAGGGCTATGTCGTGGCCAAAGTTGATGAAGTTTGGCATTTCCCGCAACGAACGGATAAGCTGTTTTGCGATTACATAAAAAATGTTTTGCGCTTGAAACAGCAGGCATCTGGATATCCGTCAAACGTGATCACGGATGCTGACAAAGCGTCTTACATTCAGGAATATTATGAAAAAGAGGCAATTCCTCTCGACACTGAAAAAATCAGTCACAACCCCGCTCAGAGGTCTATAAACAAGCTATTGCTTAATAGTTTATGGGGGAGATTCTCTATGAGGGAGGATTTAGCACAAACCATGCTCGTGAAAGACCCTGAAGATTTCAGCAATATTGTTTTTGGTAAAACCGATACCCTGAAATTTTTCACGTTCGTCTCAGACGATGTCGCTCTTATCCAGCGTCGTCCCCCCAAAGGGGATGTTCGACAGACACACAACATTAACGTGTTTATAGGAGCATTTATGACGGCTCACGCTCGACTGGAGTTGTACGACCTGATGGACAAACTCGGCGACTGTGTTTTATACTCGGACACAGACAGCGTAATTTTTGTGTCTAGGGATGGTGACTGGATACCCCATCTGGGGGATCATTTGGGGGAGCTGATGGACGAAATAGGGGACGGCAACTACATCACAGAATTCTGTTCTAGCAGACCAAAATCCTATGGTTACCGACTGCCAAAGGAAAAGCATGCATGAAGGCTAAGGGTATAACTCTGAACGCTAAAAATGCCCAAGCTATCCGCTTAGATTCCCTGATTGGTCTGGTTAACAGCTATGTGATGTCTAACGATGATACACAATACATCCTGCCTCGTGCCGAAAACATTGTGAGGGATAAAAAGCATCTCACGCTGCACAACAAGTCAGTCGACAAAAGGTTCAAGGTAGTGTATAATAAGCGCAGGCTTTTACCCGATTTCAATACTCTTCCTTATGGCTACTGATTCGATGATGCCTAGAGGAGTGCGGGACACTTCTGAATTTGAATTTAGGCTGCAACACCCTTTCTCATGTGTGATAAGCGGCCTGTCCAATAGCGGGAAAACCTATTTTGTAAAACGACTGATGGAAAATTATTTAAATATGATTTAAAAAAAATTTAAAACATTGTTCATATTTACAATTGTTGGCAACCTCTGTATGATGAACTGCTTAAATTGTACAACATTAAATTTGTTGAAGGAATACCAACGTCTCTGAATGATGATCATTTACTCCCCGTCAACAAAGCTAATCTTCTGATTTTGGATGACATGATGAGCGAAGCTAGCGGTAACGCGCAAGTCCAAAAAGTCTTCACTCAGTTTGTTCACCATCGTAATCTTAGCGCTATTTATATCGTACAGAATTTATTCGCTCAAGGTAAATTGAGCAGGACCATCAGCTTGAACACAAATTATTTAATTTTGTTTAAAACCCCCCGGGACGCTAATCAAGTGATGGTGCTGGGGAAGCAAATGTATCCGACCAATGTGAAATACTTTATTGAGTGTTATCAAGACGCTACCAGCCAACCTTACATATACCTCATGATAGACTATAAAGCAAAAACGCCCGAACAGTACCGGCTCAGAACGGGGTTGCTTTCCAATCGCCAAGTGATCTACCTCCAGAAAAAAAGAATGTGATCATTCATCATGTCCGCCAAACTTTGTAAACACCTACCTCTGTTAAAGATGTTACATAAAGCGACGCCCCTAAACAAAGACGTCTTATTTTACAGTCGTTGTCCGACTAACTAATTTTAACACTTTGCGAAGTAGTGCTAAACATCCTTTATGGTACGATTCCGATCAACTGACAACAGTACCAAAAACTAAAAAGGAGAAAATCGGAAATTAAATTTCTCGCCAATAAGAAAATCGGTATAACCGCCAAGAAACGCGTTTTCAACCAGAAGGGTGGTTTTCTTCTACCCCTCCTAAGCGTCGCGGTACCCTTTATTTCCAGCTTAATAGCGTTTAGACAGGGTTGAACATGGAGTACTCCGAGAAGATGTATCTTGTTCCCCAGAACCAACTGGAAATGTTGAAATCCGGAACCCCCCGCGAGAACATTCAACAGGCCGCAGAGAATGAGCTGGAAACGGCCATAAGAAATATTTTACTCAGGACCGATTTAGATCAACGTGAAAAAGTCAAACTTTACTCAAACATCCTAATGAGGTTTTTAACGATTGTAAAACAAGGGGATCGCGAGAGCGGGGTTTTAACCCTCTCGTTACCAAATTCCGATACAGGACATAAAGATGTTCGACCAAATACCTCGGCCGAAGATGACGAGGGTTCGGAAGACGTCGTAGGCGAAGTTCTGAAGAACGTGCCGGTGAGAAGTGTAAAAAACAGTCGATACATATTAGACAAAATGTCTAAAGCTAAAGGACTCAATCGGGTGAATTTGTGTTTAAGGGTAAAGCCGTACCAGACTCCCACATGCTCGATTTGCTAAAAAATGTTATAGCGCTGCACCAGGTCCGGGATGGCTGAAGACCTCTAGGATGGTCGGAGTTTCTGCAGGCGTTTGCTGAATGAAACATACTGTTTTCTACCGTACCGAATAATCATATTAGACGCGTGATTAGTTCTTTAAAAAGCAAACCTGGAGCTATCGCATACATGCTGGAATTAGCGCGTCCTTCTAAAAAGACGGTCAAAAAGAGAATTTCACGAGCTACGGCTCTGAGGACGGATGAACCTGTGTTCAAATCACCGACTATCAATCAAAGACCGTGGTTAGAATTTTAGCGATCTTTAAATGTTGTGTATGCCTAGTAATTTAATTTTTTTTTGAATAAATGTCTGTAAAACTGATGTCGGCTTTAAGAGACTTTATTTACGTTCAAACAAATACATCGGATAATTCAATCATGCAACATGGAAGAATTACACGTCTGCACACAATGAATACACGAAAAAAAAAATTTGTTTTCGTGTATTCGAAGCTATCGAAAAAACACCCGGAACCCGCTCGAGCTAAATAAACTGTGACCCAGTGTTCCCCCGGCAGGTCAGAAGGGTCCGTGTTAACGATAGCCAGAGCCGGTAAGGTCTTTAACTGGCTTTCTGGCAGGTGATCGCTCGGAAGAACTCAGAGAAAATGAGTGTTACACAAATTATTGTCCATAATGACGGTGAATTGCACCGTGTTCATTTTTCTACTTCATAGTAATCGACCAGGACCTGTCTGCGGTTAGACACTTCGATAATGCTGTCAAACACAGCGTAAACTATGAGATTAATAGTATGTGTCAGCGGGTGTCTGAAACGTGCTTCAAGTCTGATATTCCCGGACTTGATGAGCTAATTGTGCTGACCACAGTCTTCGTCAGGCGTGAGGTTAAAGGCGTAAAGCGAATAACCTCTCAGAAAATCATGCCTGTTGATAGAGAGAGCCTGATTTTTAAGATGTCTCCCAGTAGCGGTCGCAAGCTGATAAAATTCTCATACGGCTGCTCCTGAGACGAAGTCTGGTTGTAGAGGCTTGGCAGGGAATTGCTGTCCATTTACGTAGATGGCCAGGAACTCCAAATCTTAATGTTTGAACGCAAAAGGGTTTTTATCCTAGGATCTGGTGAACACGTCATTATCCACCATAGCCAGAACGATAGATTTTGGTAACGTCCCCAAAAACAAATTTTCTTGATTTGATACACGGGACCCTACAGATATGAAGACATTTTTTAAGCAGACCCTATCTATGGTGTACTTGGCAGTGGTCGAGAGCAAGGCCTGGGCATGCGCCAGTCTCACAGATGGCGATACGGACACTTTCTTGACAAAAAGGGAGACTGACACAATATTTAATTTTTAGGGATCATCGCTCATTAGACAGAATTCATCTTTGCCTCCGATCATTCGTATTTTTATGTCGACGCCGTTTAGCATTAATTTTTCTTGAAAGAAAATATCGCTGTGAATAGGCGCCAGCAGCTCCACAACCCTGCTCCCGGTAGTGTAGAGCGATCTCTTGGTCAGACCCGCATTACGTACCACAGGATCGGTTTCGTCCATGTGACCAGCTGTGTCTTTGAAAAACAGACCGGCTGAGAAAAGCGATTCCAGCTCATCTTTGCTGTAGTTGATAAGACTCTCGATGATACATCAGTAAGGGTAAGTGCTTGAGCTCTGAGATATCAATCGATCACCAAGACTGACGTCGACTTGTAATATAGTAATTATAATATAGTAGCTCCGGGGTAATTGATTAGGGCTACCTTTGTGGGGTCTGGGATGTCGCCCCCATTAGGTCTTGTTATTTTAAGATGCAGAAACAACAATGTGTTATTTAGGTCTATGTAATCTTCGCCGGTTCGTGCGATAAAAAACTCCAAAGGTGACGAGTCCGATATAGCAGATAAAGGAGCTACTTCTTAATAGGAGATTTTCTCGATAACCGTCTGCATCAGAGGGACTGTAAACAAATCCAACTCGGACTTAATACACTCTCCCGACATGCGGTGCAGTAACGCCATGTTAGAATATGTTTTTTACAGATCTCTTAACAGCTACACATCGCTTCGCAGTCTTCTTACGCTTTCTGCGTGTGAATGAGACCTTGTTGGGACCGCGCTTTGTTTTCTTTATTGAATGACCACGCCTCCTTATACCCAGAGGTTTAGACGTTCTCTTACGAGCCATGACCATAAGCCCAGACCCGTCTTGAGCTTTAGAGTTATCGTTATAAGATCTTGACATCACGTTTGAGACGACCTCAGTTGCTATATTTTTAGCGGCCGATTTTAGGAGAGGTTTAGTGATGCTGAACCCCCTTTTTAACAACGGTACGGCCAACCTAAACAGACCTCTGAAAAGACCTACTAGACCGGCTCCGTACATAACGGCTCCACCCGCATATCCGGGTAGACCGCCGCCAGCCTGATTTCGATAATAGTCGATGTAATCAGCGGCATTCATTCCGCGCGTATTGTAATAAGCCATTCTTAAAGCGCAGATTGTTTCACAGGCCTAAAGTGTAGTTTTACAACGACATTCCCGTAAGAAAATGGTATTTCGCGGTTTTGGTCATCCTTTAATTCTACGGAGATGTCCGTGATGAGCGCCTTGTTGACTGATGTGTAATGGGGTTTGTCGTATCTAACACTGACGGTATCATTGTCTCCCCTCTTTATATGTACGCATCTTAAAAGGGGCACGTACGAATCACGGACCGATTGGTATTCGATAATGTCGGTATAGACGTACATCGTGTAGAAACCCGCGTTGATATCAGCTTGGTGAGAAGCGTCCGTAATAACGCTCGTTGTAAAATCAGCTTTTTCGTGATAGGCGGAATGTCCTAAAGCCTCGTCAGGTTTCATTTCTAAAATAGTGGCTAGTTTCCCGTAGAAGCTTACCGAAATGTTGGGCTTTGCGATCAGTTGGGTTTTGTTTTTTAATTTATAGTAACCTTTTACAGCCGTAGGCCCGAGAATCGCATTTATCGCACTGATCACGGCACGAACATTCTCATAGTATCCATGTTCATACCCCTTGACTGCAATTTCTTTGGAATGCATCCATCTTCGAGTATAGACTTGAACGCTTTAGTAACCTCGACCCTGCTTTTATTCTTTGATGCACGACCCCACACGTACTTGCTAAATACATCGATGCATGTCAACAAATATTTATTATTATCATTTTCCTTGGAATAGGCCGACACTTACTGTTCTTTATAATGGCTGTAGTGGATGGGCGGGGACGGTAACGCCCCATCGCTGGGGTACCTCTTGGGGTGAAACAGCTGTGTTTTAATTTAGTTATATCCGTCATGTATGTCGCACCACCTGAACATTTGGTTTACGACAGAAAAATGTGCACTCAGTAGATGCAGATCACGCCACTTGAACAAAAATTGAAGGATGAACATTTCGTGATATTCTTTATACAGGGCACCCCCCGAACGGTCGCTAAGCTTTGTCTTGTCTTCGCAGGCGAATATGTACACGCAGTCGTCCAGGTTCTTTTGAGCGTCAGATGTGTAGAGCGTAACCGTTCGAACCGATTTGTGAAATATGTACCCGAATATGCGACTGCTGATCAGGAAAAATTCGTCTCTCACAAAATCCGTATTTTCGTGGAGAAACCTTGCCAAGCACAAATTACTGTTGTACTGTTTTCTCGGTGCCAAAGTCAGATTTTCCATCATCTCTTCATTCCATTCCTTGTCAGGAGTTTTAGGTGAGCATGTAGACGACATGTCTATGTATTTCACAGCTCTTTTCTGATTTCCCACAGAAATAACACTGTCTATTTATCTAAGTGGTCCCTGGAATGCAACCGGACACGTGGTCCACAGATGGGCAACCCCCCCCCGAATGAGCATAACATCTTCAAAAACATTCCTCAGGGCTTCATTTTATCTCCTGTCACCGGACAGACACGTACAAACAGCATAGCTCATCCACGGATGATGTCAGAACTTCACGCATGACCATTGCAACATCTGGATCTCATTTGAGGGGTCACGGGGTCAACACAATGTGGGTGGTCGCGATGTGGGTGGGCCGAGTGGAGGAGGGGAAAAGCCATAAATCAAGGGTCATCAATCATTTTTATAATTTGCCATGCCATATCTACTACTCCTGGTTCTCAGCCGATCAAAAAGTTTAGTTTTTCGGCCACTGGGATCTTGTCCTTTTAGCCTGCAGTATCCATGAACAGCCAGTCGGTCACCATAGGAAGGCAGATATTCCTTAAGCTGGTCATCTATCATAAGCTGTATGACACTGCAATCAATCTGCAAAAAGACATTTTAAATATAAGTTTACCATTCTCTGATGACAGTGACCCTGTGAGGTATAATTCAGAAATATTACTGATTCAACTGAACTGAAATTGGGTGAGAACTGAGCTGAGATGGACAATGACATTATTGTTTTCTGCAGAGCTACTTTGTAGCAGGATTGATCTCATTTCATAACGGATCTTAAACTGTTTTTGAACAACTGAATTAATGCTGAATTGACTTCAGCTGAACAATGTCACTATTTATTATTCTTTAAGACCATAATTTTCCTGTTTCTTACTGTAAAGCTGCTTTAAAACAAATGTGTATTGAGCACTATAGAATTAAAGGGGACTTGGATTAACTATAATGTATAAGGAATAATGAACAGTCAACTGGTTGTTATAAACCCGGGGGGGTTATTGTGAGTTATAGAGGTGGTTTGTTTTTTGAACCAGAGACATAGGATTCTCAGTATATCTACAAAGAAACAAGACAGAGCAGTTTAAGCACTTCTACTGGAGAAAATTTAAACAGAATATATTGTTTCTCTGTGACAATTTTTAGGGACTGTAAGCTACATGTGATACATATTTAACAGTTTCATGAATACCTTATCCTGTTGCATTCGCTGTATGATGTCATCTGAAACGTTTCTTGACTTCATAAAGTCATAAATGTCATCCATCCTAGAAGACAACGATGTATATAAAAATACCTCAAAGCCGGTTACGTCTATCAACATAAATGTTAGCTGCTATCAGATCGGTCTGTGTTGCCTTGTAGTGGAGGGTATGACTTTGAACGAACAATAGAAATCACAACGAGAAATCCGTCTTGGTTCGATATCGAAACTGAATTGATGATTGTATATCGTGATGACAAATAAATAGCATACATGAAATTAATAGTTTTTACATATATAATTTCTGATTATTTTTTTTTAACCATACTTCCTAGGCTGCACATCACAACAACATGGAAAAACATTACTATTAAGCATACTGTAGTAAACACGTATAATAAAATACAATTTCATGACAGTAGCCATGTATTTATGCAGTAAATTTGACCCAATTCATATTTTTTGTGGAATTATGGTAGCTATATGAAGTAAAATGATGGTTTCCCCATAAAATTTTACATGCTAATCGTTATTATAACTTACATCTGCAAACTTCAACGTTTTCACAGTGTTCTAATTTTCCCATATAGCCTTGGCTATACTGTTAAAGAGCGTTTTATGCACCAGTCAATGATTAAATTCTGAACATGATGCAGGATCATTCTATGCTTTACATATGTGCAATAGACCTACTTCTGTAATCATTTTGGGAATTATGTGATGCAATTCTTTGCTTGAAATGCTTTCAAGGGTGGGTTTTCCATGCCGTTCCGCTAATTAAGGCAATGATAGCCTATCATCAAACCACGTTTAAAATCCCATATAAAATAGGCTACTACTTAATGTGTTCATCATTACACATGGCCTTCCATAATTGTGTGTCCTGTCGTGTAGATGAGCCAGCAGCAAGTCGTAATTTAGACTTTTAAAGTCATCATTTTGACTTTTTATCTTGTAATTATGACTTAAGTAGGCTATGACATCATTTCGTCTTTTTGGGGCATGATTTGTTTTCTTACCAGGCAGAAGTGGGCTTCCATATTGCATAGACTTGTAAAGTCATAATTTCGATTTTTTTCTTTTAAGTCATAATTTCGACTATTTTTGACTTTTTAAGTCATAATTTCGACTTTTAAATTCATAATTTCTTTTCAGTAAGTCATAATTTCGACTTTTTATCTTGTAATTATGACTTAAGTATGTCATAATTTAGATTTTTTTTAAGGCATGAATTTTTTACTTACCTGGCGGAAATGGGCTTCCATACTTATCAAGTTATGATAGTGTTTTCCTCATCATCATCATCATCATCATCATCAGTCAAATTTGACCCTGGAGCACAAAAGCAGTCATAAGTAACACAGGTATATTTGTAGCTATAGCCAACAATACATTGTATGGGTCAAAATACATTTTTATTTTATGCCAAAATCATTAGGATATTAAGTAAAGATCATGTTCCATGAAGATATTTTGTAAATTTATTACCATAACTATATCAAAACTTAATTTTTGATTAGTAATATGCATTGCTAAGAACTTCATTTGAACAACTTTAAAGGTGTTTTTCTCAATATTTTGATTTATTTTGCTCCCTCAGATTCCAGATTTACAAATAATTGTATCTCAGACAAATATTGTGCTATCATTACAAACCATACATCAATGGAAATCTATTTATTCAGCTTTCAGATCATGTATAAATCTCAATTTTGAAAAAATTGATCCTTATGACTGGTTTTGTGGTCCAGGGTCACAAATATGTTCAGAGGAATTGGAGTTGGAGAGGAATGTGTGTGTTTGTCAAGCGGCCGCAGGTATGATGTGTTTCTGTTTCCTGCAAAGCAATGCCCTTATTCTCTTAAACATATTTTTATTGATTGATTGATTGATAATGATGGAATGAATCACGTTTGATCAGTTACGATTAAATCACAAACCCATCAGTGACCGTGGGTTTGATTCTCCGGTCTAGTTCATCTCAAAGTGTTATGCACTTTCTCTTGAGTGTCAGTGTATAGCATTACTATTTGAAATCAGAAATCACTGGAATAATCATTACAGTTCTTTAAATCAGGCACTCAAAATACAGCTGAATATGAAACCCTAAAGTTCTTGTCCTTTAAAAGCAATCCATCAGTCTGTAGTTTGTGTGTCAGAACAGAACCAAGAGTCCGAATCTCACAGCAGCACGTCTTTTGTTGGTTAAGA
>JALXFT010001666.1:790000-792500 GCA_023376895.1 Aspiorhynchus laticeps
AAATAACATGATCTGCAGAACAGTAGATTATAAAAAGGTGAAAAACATCAATGCTAAATCCAGGACTGTCTTTGTCTGTTCTATGCTGTTATTAATTATGTGAAGTGAATAATATAATCAATGACTTGTTTATTGATCTAGTTTCCCTCTCAATGTTTTGTCAGACTGATGGAGGTTTCTCAGGATGAAGATGAGCTGTGGATTTACAGAGATAAAAATGGCATCATCAAGGTTATTAATTTGAGTGACAGTATATATCTTAAAACAGTAGTTAATCGAATTTATTTGAATTGTCCTAATTATTTAAATAATAGTGTTTTTCTCAAAAATAGTTTTTTTCCTGTCAATCAAACTCTGTCTTCTAAAATGTCATATTTTATAAGGGACTTTAAAATCAATGAAATTGTTAAGTTACAAAATCAGTTTGCATTTGCAGTGATTGAGCTTATAAAAGGAGAATCTATATTAATCGGACCCTTTAAGCCAAAAAAAGTTCATCAGACTGGAAAACGTCCTGAGATACATCATACTGAACATCAATGCATACCACTTATATATGAGTATGTTAAGAAGAATAAGAGTATGATAAAAGGTATATACATGTTTACAAAATATAGTCCCTGTTTAGGTAGAAATAGCAAGTGTGATCCTTGTATGATCGAGTTAGCTCGTTTCTCTGAAGAAATGTATAATGAATATAAGATAGATCTTTACATCACCTTTCAGGACATTTATGGTGCATCACGGAATATAGTTCAAGAGCTAAAGGATGAAAAAGATCCTTTGATTAGAGAAATAGTACTGGAGTTAAAAGAAATGTTTAACAAAAAACTCCATAGGTCAGAATTTACAGGGAAGATTTTCCAGAGAAACCAAAGAATAGACACAAGTAAAATCATTAAAAGCGATATTAAAAAAGAAACGCTTGAACGTGATTTAATGAAGTGGGAAGATGTGAGCTTTGTTTTAAAAGTAATTTCAGTTCAATTTCCAAGTAAACCAATGACATTACATGAATTCAAGAACTATGGAGAAGGACAGGCGAATGAAATAAAAATTCAGCTGAAAAGCCTGGATGTTAGTGAAGAAATTACTCAAGAAATATGTGCTATTTTTTATTCTAAGTGGTGTCATCTAGTTTATGAAGTATATGAGGAGTTTATATATGAGAAGCTCAGTGATTATATTAACACCTTTGCTGTTGCATTCACTTATAAAGACATAAAAGCTATCACAAAGCATTTTAATCTGGAAAGAGTCGATTTAACTCTTTAGAAAGAACTTGTGATGCATTATGTTTGTTTTTGCATGTCTATCTTACAATTTTCAGAGTTTTTCTGGATCATTTAGCTGGAATCTTAGACTCCATGTAACCAATCTGTCAGTTTCAGTCTGTTTAAGTCCTCTTCACATTTCTTCTCAGTTGTGTAAAAGATCTGCAAGTGTTTTATTCATTTGAGTATTTCTCTGTAATCGTCTCCATAAATGATGAGAGATGATGATATGTTTCCATCTACAGACTGCTGATTCTCAATCTTAACGCCTGTTAATAAATCAGTTTGCTTTCACTTTGTCTCCTGCTTTATGTTTTTGGCTGCACGAGAGTGAATCTCTAACAGAGAATATACTTAACTTTAACTCTCTTACTTGAATCTAGACACCTTTTTCAGCCAGGTAATCTGTACTAACATGATGTATGTGACTGATACAGGTCCTGACGGGTGTAAAGGCCTAAAGAAAGTCCAACTGAAAAGAGTAAATTCTGAGAAAGAACAAATAATCAGACATTAAAACAAGAAGTTAGCGTTCAGAGAAGAATGGTTGGTGACTTTATCTGAGAAAAGATTCATCACTGCTCAGAGAGATGTGTAATATTAGTTAATTTAAGGGAATTCATGAATTACAGGCATGCTCTCTGAATCAGTCAGTGTTTCTAGATTCACTAATTCATTAAACTTAAAACTGAAAAAGTGTTTGTTTACAGTATGTTGGTTTCGGTTTGCTCTCGTACTTCTCACTGGTGTTTATGGGAATCTGCACTGAGAATCATGAACTTTATTCTCCTGTACATTGGTTTGAATGTCAGGTAGGCCTAGCTGTGTGTAATAAAAATATAATTCACTAATTAGTTCACATAAATAATTTTACATACATACTGGTGGTCAAAAATGAAGTTTTTCTTTTTTTTCTTTTTTTTAAGAAGGCTGATTTTTGTTGATCAAAAATACAGTAAAAACACTAATATTATGGAATATTACATTTAAACTAGTGGTTTTCTGTTTAAGATATTTTAGAGGGTCAATGTTTTCAGCATCATACTCCAGTCTTAACTTCAACTCTGTCAGCCTGAATCTAGAGAGATCTTTCGGCTACATAATCTAAACAAACATTATCATGTTAGTTAGTTATGTTAGTAATTAAAAATAATATGCCCAGTGTTTGATTACAGAGCTCTTAAGGCTGTTGGTGATTGTTGTTTCTCTAAATGAATTTTAACTTT
>JALXFT010001666.1:797500-815000 GCA_023376895.1 Aspiorhynchus laticeps
ATTCATTTGTATGTTGGATCAGTGTGATTTATTAAAAGAATAGCATTAATTTAGCAACATTTATTTATTTAAGTGTAAAGAGCATATAAATACCTGCTAATTATAACTAATGGTAAAGTTCATATGGAGACAAATGTTGTAATCTGTTAGCTTGGATAATTTAGAAGCTTCATCTGGTTTTATTGAAATATATAGTATCATCAGCATAACAATGGAAATTAATCTCATATTTTCTAATAACATTACCAAGGGGCAACATGTATACTGAAAATAGCAGAGGACCTAAGACAGATCTTTGGGGTACTCCATACAAGTGTAAAAAATATTTTAGGCAAGCAACTTTTATTTATTTATTTAGATCATAAACATAAAATTGATAAACAGTTCAGATGATAAAATAAAATCTTATACCTGCATGAGACCTTGCTTTAACACTATTTATTATAATAAAGTAGTATATATTTTTAATGTAATAGGAAACATGTGTAAATGTTAATAACATGATTGAATATAATACATCTGTATATTTATGTGTAAACAAAATTGCCTTTTTATTATTTTGTGTATTATTTTCTGCTTTTCTAGATCTGTTTCAAGAACTACATTACGAGAGGAGATGGATGAAGATTTTATTCTAAAAATTACTGATTTAGGAATCTTATATAAACACTGCTGTAATAGAAAACAATTATTTTAATATTTAATGTAAATCATTGATGAACTGTCCAAAACCAAGACAAAACCAAGATATAAATTACAAATATATCTCAAAAATCTCAAAAAAAGAGAATGTTATTATCTTGATAAAAAAAAAACAAGGATTTAATTTAACAATCAGCTTGCTGAAATATTTTTTAGAAAAAAAAAAATATAATTAAAAAATGTATAATTTGACATGGATAGAGAGAGAGAAATAGGTGTCTTTCCCTTTTTGAAAGGAAAGCATACTGAAATGAAATATTTAAACTACTACTAGAAATGTATTATGAAGATGACTGTAATATATTATATTTTGTTTTCCTGCATCTCCAGATTTATTAGTGAGTTTGGATCAATAAATGTGCTTATTGTCCTGCACCAAAAGAACATGAGTTTGCCGTTTCCAAAAACATGTCTAAAGAGAATGCAAAATGCATGTGTACTTTAAAAAAAATAAATCTATACATGTGCATATATTTAAAATATTTGCACTCAAACTTTACAAAAACAAAATGAAAATCAGTGAGATAATGAAGGTAATCCACTTTAATGCATATAAAATATTCTTTATATATCATTGAAATTTCCATACTTCCACGTTGCACTCTTTTGAAATGCACATTTACAGTATATGTGATGTTATAAGCTCTTTCCACATGACTCCAGGCGCTATTGCTGTGATGTAGTTCATTGTTGACTGCAGCTTGTAAAAGCAGTAGTAAGATGATGAGAGAGCAGTAATAAACAGTGCTTCTCTCACACTGCCGTCTGCACAGACACTCATCACACTCTCAGAACCGTGTGTTATTTCACTCATTCACTTCCCCTGAATGCAAAAGTATTTTGCAAACCAGTATTCTGCAGCTCTGTCAGTCTTTTGATGGTGATGCGGACACAACCTCACTTCCTGTTCTGGTCATGATTTCCTGCCACAGGATGAAGGTTTGTGTTCAGATTGTGTTTTTGGTTTTTATTGGGGTAGAAATAATGAAATATGACAAAAAGCAATATTACAACCACTGTCACTCATTTGTTTCTTTAACCCTTGTTCTGTGCTGAAATGTGCTTTACTTTCAGTGTTCCTGGTCAAAAATGATTATCCTTTTAAAAATTGCTTGTGAATTTGTTTCTTAAAATCTTGGATTCAATCTTTTTGTCAACTTGTTTCTTTTAATTAGAACAGGTTTTGTTTCTTTTTTGATTTGATTGATTGTAAGCCACGTTGATCTGAGCTCATGCACCTCAGTTCTTGAGTGAATATTGACAAACTTTATTTTTCCAATCAGAAACTGAATATTGCACACAAATAATCCACAAATAATCCTTAAAGTGTAATGATCAGTTTTGATGAGGGTGAAGTTTTTTATTTTTTAATCAGTTGATCTGGATCTCATCTGTGTTCCGGTCTTCTTCTCAGAATCTCTCTCTGAGTCAGTCTTCATTTATGCTGGATTTATTCAGCTCATCTGATCTGACTGCTTGTTTTTAACATGATATTGTGTTTTTTAACTAAAAATTAATAAATAAATAATAAATGAATAAATCAGTGGTGACTATTTCAAAGTGATGTCCATATGGCTGAAATTGTCCCGTTTTAGGATAATTCAAATCATGCAATTAATTTAATGACAGTATTCAGGCAGAAATGGTGGACATAGGGTTAGTAACAGCAATGGTTATATGTAAGGAAAAAATATGGTAGTTTTGTATATTGATTCAGAGTTAGCGTCATCTCAGATCGTCATATCAAACTGGAGCTTGAGTAATCTCTAGTATCGAATGCTGATACACTTTTAAAAATAAAGGTTTTCCACGATACCATAGAAGAACCTTTTTGTCTAAATGGTTCCATAAAGAACCTTTAACATCTTATAAAAAGGTAAGAAAGAGATAGTTCTTTAAAGAACCTTTGACTGAATGGTTCATTGTGGAACCAGAAATGATTCTTCTATAGCATCGCTGTGAATAACCTTTTAAGCACCTGTATTTTTAAGAGTGTAGAGAGTAATTAGTGTAGCTTCTGTTCATAACATTTCAAGCAAAGAATGATAGATGTGTGCAGAACAATGTGCATTTGATCAGAAGTGGAGTACAAGATTATAAGATGCATTATGTGAATGCTTGGCTAAAGAGATGTGTCTTTAATCTAGATTTAAACTTTAATCTAGATTTAAACTGAACCCCGAACGTTATCAGGAAGGCTATTCCAGAGTTTGGGAGACAAATATGAAAAAGCTCTACCTCCTTTAGTGGACTTTGCTATTCTAGGAACTACCAAGAGTCCAGAGTTTT
The DNA here is from genome assembly GCA_023376895.1 of Aspiorhynchus laticeps. Taxonomy (NCBI): domain Eukaryota; kingdom Metazoa; phylum Chordata; class Actinopteri; order Cypriniformes; family Cyprinidae; genus Aspiorhynchus; species Aspiorhynchus laticeps. The sequence continues at coordinate 800,492 of JALXFT010001666.1, forward strand.
GCGACCTTAGGAAGCGTGTTGGATTGTAGCGAGATAGAAGACTAGTTAGGTACGCAGGAGCTAAACTGTTAAGGGCTGTAATAGTAAGTAGTACTATTTTGTAACTAACACAGAACTTAATAGGTAGCCAGTGTAGAGACTGTAAAATTGGGGTAATATGATCATATTTTCTTGACCTGGTAAGGACTCTAGCCGCTGTCTATCTGTATCTTGTTTATTGAAGATGCAGGACAACCACCTAGCAGTGCATTACAATAGTCCAGTCTAGAGGTCATGAATGCATGAACTAGCTTTTCTGTATCAGAAACAGGTAACATTTTCCGTAGCTTGGCAATGTTTCTTAGATGGAAGAATGCTGTTTTGTAACATGGGAAAAATGATTTTCAAAAGACAAGTTGCTGTCTAGATTCTAGGTACTGATTTTCAGTCCAGTAAGTAATACCTCTATCCGAATTAATAGGAGAAAATTATTGGTCATCCAGTCTTTTACATTTCTAACACACTCTGCTAGCTTAGATAGTTTAGAAGTTTCATCTGGTCTTGTTGAGATATATAGTTGAGTATCATCAGCATAGCAATGGAAACTAATCCCGTATTTTCTAATAATATTACCAAGGGGCAACATGTATATTGAAAATAGCAGAGGACCTAGGACCGGTCCTTGTGGCACTCCATCCTTTACTGGTGATAATTGAGATGATTTCCCATTTAAATAGACAAAGTGACAGCGATCGGAAAGGTAGGATCTAAACCATCTTAAAGCCTGCCCTTGAATACCCATAAAGTTTTGTAATCGATCTATGAGTATGGCATGATAAAATCAAGTAAAACTAGCAATGAGATGCAGCTTTCATCTGACACAAGAAGCAAGTCATTTGTAATTTTAACAAGTGCAGTTTCTGTGCTATATGATGGGGCCTGAAACCTGACTGAAAATCTTTATAAATATCATAGTTTTTTTTTTTGTTTGGTTTTTTTTTTGCAAAAAGAGTTTTAAAGAGTTTGGTTTGGCGGTATGGTTCTGTTCTGGGCAAAAACTCCCTGCTAATCCTTGCAGCCTGTCATGAATGAGCAGGGAGAGCAGCAATAATAACCCCCCAACACAACGATAGGCCAGAACCCCCCAAACCACAACTGATGGCATTTCTGAAAGAAGCATGTCCTTCTGGAATAACAAGATTGGGGCAGCAGCCCCAGAAGGGTAGCAGCAAAGGGGTGCTCTTTATAGCAGCTAAGAAGAGGAGCAAGCCACTTTTTGCAGTACCTGAAAGAGATTAAAGATGCAGATAACCCACTAGAATTGGCGGACTAGTATGCAGCAATAACAGCCTACTGCAGCCATAGAAGTGAGCAAATTAACTGGTTCAGAGATCGCAGATTCTACCTGTCTTAAAGCTTCAGAATCCACCTAAAAACACTATAACAACAGCAAATAATAACTCAATAAATGAACTCATCAGTTACAGGTTTGTCGCCTCCCGTTGACATTTGCGCTCGTTGTGTTACGTGTCCTCAATTTGACAACCCGCATAAGCAGGCAAAATTCCTTACCAACACACTCGATGGCTTTATGCAGCAAGCATGATGCTTGCTTAATCACAGCATGTGGCAGTAGTCAGAGAAACTTTAAAAATAGCATCCTCAATACCAGATGAGCCATTAGAAGCAAGCATATATCAAGAACAATCATGTGGCTTTAACAACAGCTCAAACATTAGCTTCTTGCTGTTGAAAGTTGAACCGGGTACCAGCACTTGCAGTAACAACCAATAGTTTAAAGCCACAAGCAGGTCTATCAACAAACATGATACTGAACACTAGATAAGCCTTATCAAGCAAGCAAAAAAAAACTCTCTTTACCCTGATAGCTTTAAAGCAAGACCTTCTGAAACAGCATAGACTGGGCAGCATGCCCTTTACAGAAGAAGAGAAGCAGCGAAGGGGTGCTCTTCTTTAATAAGCAGCTGAGAAGAGCAGCATGCCCCTTTCATGCAGTACAGCATGTGGTGAATACCCCAAGTTTAGGCAACAGGCATGTTGCCCTTATCCAGATATCGTTAGCATAAATAACAACTTTAGTAGCAAAATCTACATACTCTGGGGTCTGAGAGTGTTTTGGGGGCCTGGAGGAGTTTTGACATGCCCTGACATTTGTGTTTTTTTCAGTTGCTTATAAACATATAAATGGCTAAAGTCTAATAACACTGTATTCAGAACAAACTGGGCTACAATAATATGTGAGCAGCATGTATGTACATGACTGTGTTTTTGAGAAAACAATGTTTATGCGTGGTTAGTGAAAAACTAACATTTTAAATCCCTTGAATAAGGCCATACAACATATACAGAAAATTTGTTCACAAGACTTTTGAGAACTCTATCTTGAAGCCTAGAGTTTTTTCTTCAAAATGATGTGAAAATAATCCTGTTTACTCATTCACCAAAAACAATATATTGATTTAAATTTTCTAAGACACTTTTTGTTTTGAAAGTGCATATGAGGCGTGAATGATCATGAATAATAGTGTGATTCACACCTGAGAAGACAAAGAACCGCATAATGAGCTGCATAATGAGCCATTCAGTCAGGTGTGTGACTGAGAGGGAATTGCTACAAGAAAGAATGTGAGGACAAAAGAAATGTATATATATTTTTTTGTAGTTTATTTAGAATATATTCAACTATCACATAAAATAACTTGAGATTCACTTGTAAGTGCAGTTAAAGAGTTTATAAGGAACAAACAAACAAATAAACAACACAAGAGTCAAGACACTATGGGTGCCAGCTTTCCTGTAGCTCAAATGGTAGAGCATGGCGCTAGCAACGCCAAGATCATGGGTTCGATTCTCAGAGAAAGCAAGAGCTAATAAAATGTAAAACTGTAACTTGAATGCAATGTAAGTCGCTTTGGATAAAAGCGTCTGCTAAATGCATAAATGTAAATGGGTGCAATATCCAAAACAGTTGTAGGAATCTGGAACACAGGAAAATGGGAGACAGCAGAAACTGCATGAGAAAACAAATGGATGTCAACAACACAATGAACGGACAAAGACAGAGCAAACATTGTGACAATATATATATAGGCTATATTACTAGGCAAATATTTTTAAACGGTAAGATTTCTAATTTTTAAATAAGTCTCTTCTGCTCTCCAACACTAGCATAGCCAGAAATGTTGAAGTGGGTGGGCCTACATAAAACTGGGTGGGCCAAGTGTGTAGCATATGAAAACTGCATGTCAAATTGCCAACAAAAAATACAGCACCAAGGTTCATTACACAGTACTTCTAAAGCATGCATTAACATTAGTAATTCTTTATGTTAATGTTCATTTCAAAATTTAGGACATTATTAAAATTAAAAGTGTTAACATTTGCCTGAGCTGGTTAACAAAGATGAATAAACATGGTAACACATGTATTTCTAATGTTAGATAATGCATTAACTAACATTAACTAAAGGAAGTTTATTAAAAAGCATTACTTCAGTGTGAAAGGGGGCTTCGCTGATGATTTCATAATCAAGTATCTGTCAGTTCACGCACATCGAGGACCGCAGAAATGTGCTCAGCTGCAAATGATGTAGTTTGTTGTGGTGACCAGGTTCTAGCACAATGTTTATGTGTTTCTTTCCACGCATATTTTTAGTGGATCAAACACTGTACCTATGCTAATATGATGCTTCAAACACGCTTGATTCAGAAATTTCCGATCGATAAATCCAGCATCCTTTTCATTTGTAGACGGTCCGGATTTATTGCTAAGACTTTTACTTTTTAAAGAATTGATCTGATTTATGTTTGCTTTACTTGGCTATTTTCAAATTTAACTTCACAAACGCGTGCATACTATCCTTACGTTGTAAACATAACATTGTGGGTGGGACTAACAGATACGGAAGAATCATCATTTTGACAAGCGTGATGCACATATGAGGGAAAACTAAAAAAAAGACCTGTAATTGACTATGAAAATAAGCGTTTAATATTTTTTTATAAATATATAAAGTTACAGTGAAATAAGACGTTCATTAGTATCGTTTAATAAATTACATCCATTTGGAAAATTACCAACTTCTCAATGGGTGGGCCCGGTATTAATAATAAAAGTATTAATTTCTATAATTTCTTAATCCCCCTCCCCCACACACTATAATTAATTAATTAATTAGTGCACATGTTGATAGGCCTATCAGGAGCAACTATACTATTACAATAGCAATCACTAATATTGCCCACATGATTTTATATCATAGATGCACACATGTTTTGTATGTATTATCATACAGTACAAAAAAGACATTCTATATCTGAGAAACTAAATTATTATTGTTAAAAAAATCTATACATGTGCATATATTTAAATTATTTACACTCAAACTTTATAAAAACAAGCACTTAAAATTAAATCAGTGAGACAATGAAGGTAATCTTTGATGCATTTATATATCATTGAAATTTCCATACTTCCACGTTGCACTCTTTTGAAATGCATATTTACAGTATATGTGATGTTATAAGCTCTTTCCACATGACTGCAGGCGCTCTTGCTGTGATGTAGTTCATTGTTGACTGCAGCTTGTAAAAGCAGTAGTAAGATGATGAGAGAGCAGTAATAAACAGTGCTTCTCTCACGCTGCCGTCTGCACAGACACTCATCACACTCTCAGAACCGTGTGTTATTTCACTCATTCACTTCCCCTGAATGCAAAAGTATTTTGCAAACCAGTATTCTGCAGCTCTGTCAGTCTTTTGATGGTGATGCGGACACAACCTCACTTCCTGTTCTGGTCATGATTTCCTGCCACAGGAGGAAGGCTTGTGTTCAGATTGTGTTTTTGTTTTTTATTGGAGTAGAAAAAATGAAATATGACAAAAAGCAATATAACGACCACTGTCACTCATTTGTTTCTTTAACCCTTGTTCTGTGCTGAACTGTGCTTTACTTTCAGTGTTCCTGGTAAAAAATGATCAGCCTTTTACAAATTGCTTGTGAATTTTTTTCTTAAAATCTTGGATTCAATCTTTTTTTCAACTTGTTTCTTTTAATTAGCACAGGTTTTGTTTCTTTTTTGATTTGATTGATTGTAAGCCACGTTGATCTGAGCTCATGCACCTCAGTTCTTGAGTGAATATTGAAAAACTTTATTTTTCCTATCAGAAACTGAATATTGCACACAAATAATCCACAAATAATCCTTAAAGTGTAATGATCAGTTTTGATGAGGGTGAAGTTTTTTATTTTTTAATCAGTTGATCTGGATCTCATCTGTGTTCCGGTCTTCTTCTCAGAATCTCTCTCTGAGTCAGTCTTCATTTATGCTGGATTTATTCAGCTCATCTGATCTGACCGCTTGTTTTTAACATGATATTGTGTTTTTTAACTAAAAATTAATAAATAAATAATAAATGAATAAATCAGTGGTGACTATGTCAAAGTGATGTCCATATGGCTGAAATTGTCCCGTTCTAGGATCATTCAAAACATGCAATTAATTTAATGACAGTATTCAGGCAGAAATGGTGATCATAGGGTTAGTAACAGCAATGATTATATGTAAGGAAAAAATATGGTAGTTTTGTATATTGATTCAGAGTTAGCGTCATCTCAGATCGTCATATCAAACTGGAGCTTGAGTAATCTCTAGTATCGAATGCTGATACACTTTTAAAATTAAAGGTGCTTCACGATGCCATAGAAGAACCTTTTTGTCTAAATGGTTCCATAAAGAACCTTTAACATCTTATAAAAAGGTAAGAAAGAGATAGTTCTTTAAACAACCTTTGACTGAATGGTTCATTGTGGAACCAGAAATGATTCTTCTATAGCATCGCTGTGAAGAAGTGTAGAGAGTAATTAGTGTAGCTTCTGTTCATAACATTTCAAGCACAGAATGATAGATGTGTGCAGAACAATGTGCATTTGATCAGAAGTGGAGTACAAGATTATAAGATGCATTATGTGAATGCTTGGCTAAAGAGATGTGTCTTTAATCTAGATTTAAACAGAGAGAGTGTGTCTGAACACCAAATGTTATCAGGAAGGCTATTCCAGAGTTTGGGAGCCAAATGTGAAAATGCTCTACCTCCTTTAGTGGACTTTGCTATTCTAGGAACGACCAAGAGTCCAGAGTTTTGCGACCTTAGGGAGCGTGTTGGATTGTAGCGAGATAGAAGACTAGTTAGGTATGCAGGAGCTAAACTGTTAAGGGCTGTAAAAGTAAGTAGTAATATTTTGTAACTAATACAGAACTTAATAGGTAGCCAGTGTAGAGACTGTAAAATTGGGGTAATATGAGCATATTTTCTTGACCTGGTAAGGACTCTAGCCGCTGTCTATCTGTATCTTGTTTATTGAAGATGCAGGACAACCACCTAGCAGTGCATTACAATAGTCCAGTTTAGAGGTCATGAATGCATTAACTAGCTTTTCTGCATCAGAAACCGGTAACATTTTCCATAGCTTGGCAATGTTTCTTAGATGGAAGAATGCTGTTTTTGTAACATGGGAAAAATGATTTTCAAAAGACAAGTTGCTGTCTAGATTCTAGGTACTGATTTTCAGTCCAGTAAGTAATACCTCTATCTTATCCGAATTAATAGGAGAAAATTATTGGTCATCCAGTCTTTTACATTTCTAACACACTCTGCTAGCTTAGATAGTTTAGAAGTTTCATCTGGTCTTGTTGAGATATATAGTTGAGTATCATCAGCATAACAATGAAAACTAATCCCGTATTTTCTAATAATGTTACCAAGGGGCAACATGTATATTGAAAATAGCAGAGGACCTAGGACAGGTCCTTGTGGCACTCCATACTTTACTGGTGATAATTGAGATGATTTCCCATTTAAATAGACAAAGTGACAGCGATCTGAGAGGTAGGATCTAAACCATCTTAAAGCCTGCCCTTGAATACCCATATAGTTTTGTAATCGATCTATGAGTATGGCATGATAAGATCAAGTAAAACTAGCAATGAGATGCAGCTTTCATCTGACGCAAGAAGCAAGTCATTTGTAATTTTAACAAGTGCAGTTTCTGTGCTATATGATGGGGCCTGAAACCTGACTGAAAATCTTTATAAATATCATAGTTTTTTTTTTTGTTTGTTTTTTTTTTTTGCAAAAAGAGATTTTAAAGAGTTTGGTTTGGCGGTATGGTTCTGTTCTGGGCAAAAACTCCCTGCTAATCCATGCAGCTTGTCATGAATGAGCAGGGAGAGCAGCAATAATAACCCCCCAACACAACGATAGGCCAGAACCCCCCAAACCACAACTGATGGCATTTCTGAAAGAAGCATGTCCTTCTGGAATAACAAGATTGGGGCAGCAGCCCCAGAAGGGTAGTAGCAAAGGGGTGCTCTTTATAGCAGCTAAGAAGAGGAGCAAGCCCCTTTTTGCAGCACCTGAAAGAGGTTAAAGATGCAGAAAACCCACTAGAATTGGCGGACTAGTATGCAGCAATCACAGCCTACTGCAGCCATAGAAGTGAGCAAATGAACTGGTTCAGAGATCGCAGATTCTACCTGTCTTAAAGCTTCAGAATCCATCTAAAAACACTATAACAACAGCATATAATAACTCAATAAATAAACTCATCAGTTACAGGTTTGTCGCCTCCCGTTGACATTTGTGCTCGTTGTGTTACGTGTCCTCAATTTGACAACCCGTGTAAGCAGGCAAAATTCCTTACCAACACACTCGATGGCTTTATGCAGCAAGCATGATGCTTGCTTAATCACAGCATGTGGCAGTAGTCAGAGAAACTTTAAAAATAGCATCCTCAATACCAGATGAGCCATTAGAAGCAAGCATATATCAAGAACAATCATGTGGCTTTAACAACAGCTTAAACATTAGCTTCTTGCTGTTGAAAGTTGAACCGGGTACCAGCACTTGCAGTAACAACCAATAGTTTAAAGCCACAAGCAGGTCTATCAACAAACATGATACTGAACACTAGATAAGCCTTATCAAGCAAGCAAAAAAAAACTCTCTTTACCCTGATAGCTTTAAAGCAAGACCTTCTGAAACAGCATAGACTGGGCAGCATGCCCTTTACAGAAGAAGAGAAGCAGCGAAGGGGTGCTCTTCTTTAATAAGCAGCTGAGAAGAGCAGCATGCCCCTTTCATGCAGTACAGCATGTGGTGAATACCCCAAGTTTAGGCAACAGGCATGTTGCCCTTATCCAGATATCGTTAGCATAAATAACAACTTTAGTAGCAAAATCTACATACTCTGGGGTCTGAGAGTGTTTTGGGGGCCTGGAGGAGTTTTGACATGCCCTGACATTTGTGTTTTTTTCAGTTGCTTATAAACATATAAATGGCTAAAGTCTAATAACACTGTATTCAGCACAAACTGGGCTACAATAATATGTGAGCAGCATGTATGTACATGACTGTGTTTTTGAGAAAACAATGCTTATGCGTGGTTAGTGAAAAACTAAAATTTTAAATCCCTTGAATAAGGCCATACAACATATACAGAAAATTTGTTCACAAGACTTTTGAGAACTGGATCTTGAAGCCTAGAGTTTTGGCTTCAAAATGATGTGAAAATAATCCTGTTTACTCATTCACCAAAAACAATATATTGATTTAAATTTTCTAAGACACTTTTTGTTTTGAAAGTGCATATGCGAGGAGGCGTGAATGATCATGAATAATAGTGTGATTCACACCTGAGAAGACAAAGAACCGCATAATGAGATGCATAATGAGCCATTCAGTCAGGTGTGTGACTGAGAGGGAATTGCTACAAGAAAGAATGTGAGGACAAAAGAAATGTATATATATTTTTTTGTAGTTTATTTAGAATATATTCAACTATCACATAAAATAACTTGAGATTCACTTGTAAGTGCAGTTAAAGAGTTTATGAGGAACAAACAAACAAATAAACAACACAAGAGTCAAGACATTATGGGTGCCAGCTTTCCTGTAGCTTAAATAGTAGAGCATGGCGCTAGCAACGCCAAGATCATGGGTTCGATTCCCAAAGAAAGCAAGAGCTAATAAAATGTAAAACTGTAACTTGAAAGCAAAGTAAGTCGCTTTGGATAAAAGCGTCTGCTAAATGCATAAATGTAAATGGGTGCAATATCCAAAACAGTGGCAGGAATCTGGAACACAGGAAAATGGGAGACAGCAGAAACTGCATGAGAAAACAAATGGATGTCAGCAACACAATGAACGGACAAAGACAGAGCAAACATTGTGACAATATATATATATATATATATATATAGGCTAATATAGGCTAATTTTAAACGGTAAGATTTCTCATTTTTAAATAAGTCTCTTCTGCTCACCAACACTAGCATAGCCAGAAATGTTTAAGTGGGTGGACCTACATAAAACTGGGTGGGCCAAGTGTGTAGCATATGAAAACTTCATGTCAATTTGGCAAAAAAAAATACAGCACCAAGGTTCATTACACAGTACTTCTAAAGCATGCATTAACATTAGTAATTCTTTATGTTAATGTTCATTTCAAAATTTAGGACATTATTAAAATTAAAAGTGTTAACATTTGCCTGAGCTGGTTAACAAAGATGAATAAACATGGTAACACATGTATTTCTAATGTTAGATAATGCATTAACTAACATTAACTAAAGGAAGTTTATTAAAAAGCATTACTTCAGTGTGAAAGGGGGCTTCGCTGATGATTTCATAATCAAGTATCTGTCAGTTCACGCACATCGAGGACCGCAGAAATGTGCTCAGCTGCAAATGATGTAGTTTGTTGTGGTGACCAGGATCTAGCAGTTTATGTGTTTCTTTCCACACATCTTTTTAGCGGATCAAACACTGTACCTATGCTAATATGATGCTTCAAACACGCTTGGTTCAGAAATTTCCGATCAATAAATCCAGCACCCTTTTCATTTGTAGATGGTCTGGATTTATTGCTAAGACTTTTACTTTTTAAAGAATTGATCTGATTTATGTTTGCTTTACTCGGCTATTTTCAAATTTAACTTCACAAACGCGTGCATACTATCCTTACGTTGTAAACATAACATTGTGGGTGGGACTAACAGAAACGGAAGAATCATCATTTTGACAAGCGTGATGCACATATGAGGGAAAACTAAAAAAAGACCTGTAATTGACTATGAAAATAAGCGTTTAATATTTTTTTATAAATATATAAAGTTACAGTGAAATAAGACGTTCATTAGTATCGTTTAATAACTTACATCCATTTGGAAAATTACCAACTTCTCAATGGGTGGGCCACAGATGAAAGTGGGTGGGCCCGGTATTAATAATAAAAGTATTAATTTCTATAATTTCTTAATCCCCCTCCCCACACACTATAATTAATTAATTAATTAGTGCACATGTTGATAGGCCTATCAGGAGCAACTATATTATTACAATAGCAATCACTAATATTGCCCACATGATTTTATATCATAGATGCACACATGTTTTGTATGTATTAGCATACAGTACAAAAAAGACATTCTATATCTGAGAAACTAAATTATTATTGTTAAAAAAATCTATACATGTGCATATATTTAAATTATTTACACTCAAACTTTATAAAAACAAGCACTTAAAATTAAATCAGTGAGACAATGAAGGTAATCCACTTTAATGCATATAAAATATTATTTATAAATCACTGAAATTTCCATACTTCCACGTTGCACTCTTTTGAAATGCACATTTACAGTATATGTGATGTTATAAGCTCTTTCCACATGACTGCAGGTGCTGTTGCATAGTGATTTAAAAAAAAAACAAACATGTATAGCCTGAATGCACTGTAAGTCGCTTTGGATAAAAGCGTCTGCTAAATGCATAAATGTAAATGTAAATGTAAATGTTGCTGTGATGTAGTTCATTGTTGAATGCAGCTTGTAAAAGCAGTAGTAAGATGATGAGAGAGCAGTAATAAACAGTGCTTCTCTTACACTGCCGTCTGCAAAGACACTCATCACACTCTCAGAACCGTGTGTTATTTCACTCATTCACTTCTCCTGAATGCAAAAGTATTTTGCAAACCAGTATTCTGCAGCTCTGTCAGTCTTTTGATGGTGATGCGGACACGACCTCACTTCCTGTTCTGGTCATGATTTCCTGCCACAGGAGGAAGGCTTGTGTTCAGGTTGTGTTTTTGGTTTTTATTGGGATAAAAATGAAGAAATATGATAAAAAGCAATATAACAACCACATTCACTTATTTGTTTCTTTAACCCTTGTTCTGTGCTGAACTGTGCTTTACTTTCAGTGTTCCTGGTCAAAAATGATCAGCCTTTTAAAAATTGCTTGTAAATTTCTCATGATATATTATCTTAACATCTTGGATTCAATCTTTTTGTCAACTTGTTTTTTTTTAATTAGCACAAGTTTTGTTTCTTTTTTGATTTGATTGATTGTAAGACACATATTGATCTGAGCTCATGCACCTCAGTTTTTGAGTATGCACACAAATAATGCTTCTAGTGTAATTTTGATGAGGGGGAAGTTTTTATTTTTATATTTTAATCAGTTGATCTGGATCTCATCTGTGTTCCGGTCTTCTTCTCAGAATCTCTCTCTGAGTCAGTCTTCATTTGCTCTGACTGCGCTGGATTTATTCACCTCATCTGATCTGACCACTTGTTTTTAACAGCAGGTGAGCATGATATTGTTTTTTTTTAACTAAAAATTAATAAATAAATAATAAATGAATAAATCAGTGGTGACTATGTGAAAGTGATGTCCATGGCAGAAATTGTCCCGTTCTAGGATAATTCAAATCATGCAATTAATTTAAACAGAAATGGTGAACATAGGGTTTGTAACACCAATTATGTCTTGTGATTAAAATTATAGTTATGTAAGGATATATTGTATATTGATTCAGAGTTAGCGTCATCTCAGATCGTCATATCAAACTGGAGCTTGAGTAATCTCTAGTATCGAATGCTGATACACTTTTAAAAATAAAGGTTTTCCAGGATACCATAGAAGAACATTTTTGTCTAAATGGTTCCATAAAGAACCTTTAACATCTTATAAAAAGGTAAGAAAGAGATAGTTCTTTAAAGAACCTTTGACTGAATGGTTCATTGTGGAACCAGAAATGATTCTTCTATGGCATCGCTGTGAATAACTTTTTAACCACCTTTATTTTAAAGAGTGTAGAGAGTAATTAGTGTAGCTTCTGTTCATAACATTTCAAGCAAAGAATGACAGGTGTGTGCAGAACAATGAGCTTTTGATCAGAAGAGGAGTACAAGATTATAAGATGCGTTATGTGAATGCTTGGCTAAAGAGATGTAGATTTAAACAGAGCGGCTGTGTCTGAACCCCCAAGGTTATCAGGAAGTCTATTCCAGAGTTTAGGAGCCAAATGTGAAAAAGCTCTACCTCCTTTAGTGGACTTTGCCAGTCCAGAGTTTTGCGACCTTCTGGAGCGTGATGGATTGTAGCATGATGGAAGACTAGTTAGGTACGCAGGAGCTAAACTATTAACTAAGGGCTGTAAAAGTAAGTAATATTTTGTATCTAATACAAAACTTAATAGGTAGCCATTTTGGACTATCTGTAGCTTGTTTATTGAAGATGCAGGACAAGCAGCTATCAGTGCATTACAATAGTCCAGTCTAGAGGTCATGAATGCATGAACTAGCTTTTCTGCATCAGAAACAGGTAACATGTTTCGAAGCTTGTTTCTATGTAAGAATGATGTTTTTGTAACATGGGAAATATGATTTTCGAAAGACAAGTTGATGTCTAACATAACACCCAGATTTCTGACTGTAGATGAAGTAACAATACATCTGTCTAAATGCAAATTATAATCTGTGTACTGATTTTCAGGCCAGTAAGTAAAACCTCTGTCTTATCCGAATTAATTGGAGAAAATTATTGGTCATCCAGTCTTTTACATATCTAACACTCTCTGTTAGCTTAGATAGTTTAGAAGATTCATCTGGTCTTGTTGAGATATATAGTTGAGTATCATCAGCATAACAATGGAAACTAATCCCGTATTTTCTAATAATATTACCTAGGGAAAACATGTATATTGAAAATAGCAGAGAACCTAGGACAGATCCTTGTGGCACTCCATACGTTACTGGTGATAATTGAGATGATTCCCCGTGTAAATGACTAGCGATCTGAGAGGTAGGATCTAAACCATCTTAAAGCCTGCCCTTGAATACACGTATAGTTTTGTAATCAATCTATGAATATGTCATGATCTGTAGTGTCGAACGCAGCACTAAGATCAAGTAAAACTAGCAATGAGATGCAGCCTTGGTCTGACGCAAGAATCGGGTCATTTGTAATTTTAACAAGTGCAGTTTCTGTGCTATGGACTGAAACTCTTCATAAATATCATAGTTTTTTGATTTTTGTTTTTTTACAAAAAGAGTACAGTTGAGAAGACACAATTTTTTCTAAAATTTTAGACATAAACGGAGGATTTTGAAATGGTTTGTAATTTGCCAGTTCATTAAGAACTAGTTGTAGTTTTTTAATGAGCAGCTTAAAAAACGCCAGCTTGACGGGCTTTGGGATGAAGTGAAGTGAAGTGAAGTGAAGTGAAGTGTAGCCAAGTATGGTGACCCATACTCAGAATGTGTGCTCTGCATTTAACCCATCCAAGTGCACACACACCGTGAACAAACACCCTGAGCAGTGGGCTGACTAAAGTTTGTGTAATTTTTTTGCAGTGGTGTAATTAATTAAGTGTTTGTGTTTGTTTGTTTGTGTGCGTGCGTGCGTGCGTGCGTGCGTGCGCGCGCGCGTGCGTACGTGCGTGTGTGTGTGTGTGTGTTGATCAGCTGAGAGGATGCGGGTTCGAGTGCTGCTGATCCTGATACTCACATCAGTATTAATCACACATGCTCAAGGTACGACTGTCTGATATATGTAACAGCAAGGAGCTCAAATAGGCTAGACAGAAAATTATATTTTTATATCAATTCATGCACAGTTATTCATGAAAAGTTGCAAATCTGTCTTACTATCCACACAAAAGCATTCATTGATGTCTTCTGTTGAATTTATTTGAACAGAGACATTTGTTCCTCCATTTTAGCCTCACTGAACCCAAACACTAATACAGGTGCATCTCAATAAATTAGAATGTTGTGGAAAAGTTCATTTATTTCAGTAATTCAACTCAAATTGTGAAACTCGTGTATTAAATAAATTAAATGCACACAGACTGAAGTAGTTTAAGTCTTTGGTTCTTTTAATTGTGATGATTTAGGCTCACATTTAACAAAAACCCACCAATTCATCTCAACAAATTAGAATGTGGTGACATGCCAATCAGCTAATCAACTCAAAACACCTGCAAAGGTTTCCTGAGCCTTCAAAATGGTCTCTCAGTTTGGTTCACTCGGCTACACAATCATGTGGAAGACTGCTAGTTGTCCAGAAGACAATCATTGACACCCTTCACAAGGAGGGTAAACCACAAACATTCATTGCCAAAGAAGCTGGCTGTTCACAGAGTGCTGTATCCAAGCATGTTAACA